>CM052717.1:2264759-2358978 GCA_028551405.1 Uromys caudimaculatus | reverse complement strand
AGGATGATATTTTCAAGTTCCATCCATTTGCCTGCAAATTTCATTAAGTCATTGTTTTTAATAGCTGAGTAGTACTCCACTGTGTAAATGTACCACATTTTCTGTATCCATTCCTCTGAGGAGGGACATCTGGGTTGTTTCCAGCTTCTGGCTATTATAAATATGGCTGCTATGAACATAGTGGAGCATGATAAACAACGAGAAGCCTTTCAAGAGGAAATTCAAATATCCATTAAAGAATTGCCCAGTTATTTTTGACCAGTTTCAGTCAGCAGCCATTTGCTTCCTGCTAGGCCTCTTCACCCACCCCCTTTGGTGGCATGATGGCTGGCAGCTCTTCATCGTCCTTTACGAGATCCTAGGGGCAGCAGGGTTAGCTTCCACTGGAGAAGAGGAAGTGACCCAGTCGCTGGCCACCCCCAGGTACTGTCTTTATCCTCTGCACTCAGGAGAGGTCAGCATCGAAGCCGCTTCCTAGGTATTTGCTTCAAAGCCCTGGGATTGGAAGTAGCAGCTAGCAGAGGCTCTGTGTTCATTGGAGCAGAAATGATCTCATCTAGGTTGACTGCCAGACGTAATGACTTGTCATGCTTTTGTTTCTCTTATTGCTGAGCTTTGGCAGTTATTAATATGTTCAGTTTTATTCTAGTTGATGTCTAGTTTGCTTTCTGTTGCTATGACAAACCCCATGACCAGAGCAATTTGGACAGGAAAGGGTTTATTTCAGCTTATAATTTACAGACTCTCTGGAAGGAACATCAGGGCAGGGACCTGTAGGCAGGAACTGAAGCAGGGACCATGGAAGAATACTACTTACTGGCTTGCTCCCCAGGTCTCTCTCTGCCTGCTTTCTTAGGTAACTCAGTGCCACTTGCTGAGACATGGCACCTCCCACTATGGGCTGGGCCTTCCCACATCAACTGTTAATCAAGAAAATTCCCCTATAGTGTGGCCTACAGGCTAATATTGTGGAATTCTTTGTTTCTTCCTCTTCCCAGATGATCCTATCTTGTATTAAGTTGGCAAAAACTTCTACTACATTGATCTTCCTCACTGTCTGGTGTGAATATGTGTGATAGCACATCCTTGGAATTACAGCATTCTGCAGGTTACAGTAGAAAACTAGTGAGTTCAAGCTGTGATCCTCAGCTACCGTAATGAAACTGCCTAACATTCTCTTAAATTTTTTATTAAAAAGGATGAAAGGAAAGTAAGTTAAAGGCCTGGAGATGTGACTTAGCAGCTAAGAGTAAGATTTGGGTTTGATTTGAAGCACCCACCTCCATGGCTTTTAAACAACTGACTATAACTCCGGTGGATATTTCTGGCCTCCATGGACACTATATGCACACGGTGCACAGAAATACATATGGGAAAAACACCCACATATGTAAAAAAAATCCCAAATTTATACTGAGAGTATAATCTGCATGTCTGCATTATTCTAATTGTCTCCAAAGTGAACAACAGTTCATGGGAATGTTGACTCTGAAGATTTGATGTCTTTACCAGTTTTTATCCATGTGATGGAAATTGCATTTTAAGATGTCAGAAAAAATTACAAGGACACTTTTATCTCCTAATGTGTGACTTTGATGATATAAACTATTTTTTATTCAAACTGTGGCAAAATTCACAGAAAGACCACTAAGTATCTCATTACTTCAGGCCTTGGGAAAGGACCTGTCATATCACAGGGCCTCTGAGGATAAAGTGCCTTAGCCTCTTTAGGGTTGGTGGGCCTGTGGACAGCCGGCTAGAGTCAGCAGTTACTGAGAGCTGGCTCCATTTTCCACCTCTCAGCATTTACTTTCTCGGATTCAGTTCACATGTGCGCCCAAATAGAGAAGAGGTGAAATTAAGCCATTATGGAGGCAGGAGGCCATTTAAGGGTGTGATTGACACATTAATTAGCCCAGCTTCTTCAGATCTGTTAAGTTACTTTAGACAGCAGCAATTTTGAAGGTGACATCGTAGAGGGAACAAAGAATGTCATAAGTGTGTGAGGTTAAAATGTAAGGAGGCAGAACAAAGCAAATGCTAAGGGCAATTGGGCTATCACCTAGTGCTACACAGAGTGATCCACGGTCTACATTTAGCACAGGTTAAGCCATCCTTTCTGAGCCATAATAACTTCAGTCTTTAGACCCACCATGGTCTTTTCTTAAACTCACACCAAAGGACTTTTTCCTTTGCCTTCATAAGCACCTTGGTGTGAATTTAAGAAGTTATATCATGAGGCTGGCCATATACCATTTGAATATCCCAATCCACTTTCTCATTGGACGAGTATGCATTGACTGCATAGTCTAGAGGAAACAGATAGTCAGAAATGGTTTGATATCTGGTTGTCGGAAAGAGAAAACATACTTAGGAGAAAGTAGTGAGAAGTTATGAAGGTATAAAGGAATTGAGGCAGTTTAGGTGTTTCTAAATATTAGAATACAGCACATAGAATGCAATGTAAAGGATTCGCAAACAGCTATCTTGGTTGGCCGAACAGGGTGAGCTTTGAGTTGAGTACTTCACTAAGCAGAATGTGGCAAGTGTTGCAAATTAGTATTTGCTGATAAATATGAGCTGACTACAATGAATGTAACATTTTAATGTATTCCATCATATCTGCAGTGAGCTTATATCCGTTGTATTAATGCTGCCTGTAGCCATTATGGTTAATGGTTCAGAAATTTTTATAATCCCTTTGGGATTCTATTTAAACCATTTTCATAATTACTGTCATTTGATTCAAGCCTTTACAACTAGAGTATTATACATATTCCAAGAGAGCATGAGTTTTGTTGCTTTACAGAAATTTGTCCTGTTCCAAATTCTTAATAATTTGTTCCTGTTTTCCATTGGTGCCATAGTGCACTATGGTAATAGACAGCTTGTGGGAATACGATTAATTTTATTTTTATAACATTTTTATCCAATGATGTTGGATTAAAGTATATAAGTTTTTTGTTTAATTTGTTTTTCATTTTATTGGCAAGTCTATAATTATTTTTGAAATATTTATTCATGTGCATTATATTTGATGACTGTAGTCTTCAAATTGAAAGTATCTGTTCAGTACTGAAGGTAAAATGTCATTATACAGTACATCTTTTTCATGGATAGGTTTTAAATATAGAATAGAATATTATATTAAATATTTCCCAGAAACTACTACTATTACCTTTTTCTTACAGCTTGTGAAAAATACTGAAAAATATTTGAAATAGTTGATATTTTATTTGATTTCTTTTTATTGAGGCAACTGTAGGTTGATAGAGCATCTACTCCATATGCCACAAAAGTCTTATTGTTCTAGAGCTATGCTAGATACCCAAAATGATATCTCTATATAGATATGAAACAGGACACGGACACATCGCAGGTGGGTCATGTGAGGGTGGGGGAACCATTGATGTCCACATGCTGTTGTAAATGTGATTATAGAAGGATTTATAGTAATAGAAAGCTTTCTATTACAAAAGGAGAATTTTAGTTGTTTTTAAAATACAGATTTATGCATTATATAGTTCTTCCTCACCTATCATATCTAGTTTATAATATAATAGGAAAACATCTAAGCTCTTCAAGAGAGACAGAAAAATAGTCCACATTTATTTATTATGTTCTAATGATCCACTGTGTTGCATGACTGAGTTACAACCAGGAAGTGAATCATACCTTTAGACCTAGCACCAAAACCCCACTTGACCATTATTGAGTAATATTTATCAGGTAAATTAAATATAACTATATTGTAAGTAGGTGGTGTTCTTATTGAGTAATGTGTTATGACTCCTACATATATGGTCTTATTGGCTATACGTGCAAACGTCTCTGTTAGTCACTATTTGCAAAAGCATTTATTTCAGGTAAGACTTACACTCTTCTGCTTGTTGCTGTCTAATCTCGAGACTGATGTGGACACAGCTGAAGAGGGCACTGCCTTTGTGGGCAGTTCTGGGCAGCACCTTTTGTGTCTTTGTTCATGGAGCTGGGCACAGTGGTTAGTCCTAAAATCAGTAATCCAGAATCAACAGAAGACTTTTCTGCACCTCTCTCAAGTATCAACTGTAGAATAGGCAGGGAGAGATTATGAGTAATAGTGATAGCAGTGACTCACAGATATTAGGAGGTTCTGCTGTCCATACTGCGCTCTGAATGACCTGATTGCTCACTGAGTCCTTGGGGAAGCACAGTCTGAGGTGCAGGACAGCCGGAGCTGGCTCGGGTATCCCCGAGCCTGTGATAAGGCCAGGGCTGTCTGGTTCTGGGGCTGTTGGATACCCAGGCACCACTGAATGCCACGGGAGAGCTAAGAATGGAGTGCCCCCCCCCCCCCCCCCGCAGGCTGGATCTAGCCCGGGGCTGAGAAGAAAAGGGGGGAGGAGCTCCGGCTGGATCCCGTGGGGATAGTCCTTGGCTTGGCAGCAGCTGACTTGAGCTTGGCTTGGTCCAGATTGTGGCTGGGAGCATAGAGAGAACTTCTATGGAGATTAGACGGCAGCTCTATAGAAGAAGTCCTTCTCCATGGCTTCCCATGGCAGATCCTGGTGAAAAGAGGCAGTCCATGGTTTTAAGGCATTTATTGTCATGGCAGAAAGTGGATGAGAAAAATCATACCCCACTTTTCAGGGTAGACCCGAGGTTAAATACCTTTTGCAGGGAGCAATGTCTGGGAAGGAAAACTTATTGGCTAAGTCCTCTAGGCCTTTGGGTACCTCATTAAAATGGAGATATGTCTAGAGCCTACATGACCACAGGTCATGTCCTCTACCTGTGGAGGGGAATGGGAAATTGCCCTTACATGATTGATGGCCACAAGTCTATGGAGGGCTGCAGCTAGTGACAGGGGCCTGGTGCCTGGGAGTCAGGCGAAGTGCCTACCATCCCTTTAGGGTCACTGGGGCTTCTAGCCTTAGCTCAACTGGGAACCAGGCTGCCTTTCACAGTCCCACATGAATCCACTTCAATGCTGACTAAATCTAACAGGACAGAATCATTAGCCTTTGGAGGTGACCAGATCTTTCAGCCATTTACAGTCAGAAGCTATTCAACACCAAACACCAAAGCTGAACTTGTCATTATCAAAGACTTGATTCTTCCAGTGACTCATTCCTGTATGTGGGGCATACTTTTTCTGAAGAAGCCATTATTGTAATAAAGAGAAGTCAGTTTTTACGTTGAAAGTGGATGTCATTTCATGCCAAGGTCATCTACTGTGTACTTCATTATAGTACTGTCGGGGACTCAGTCACGTGTTTGGCTGGCCTGAGCCAATGCAAAGCTGCTTCTCCCCTCAGAGACTCCAGTTCTCTCCTCCTGTGGATGTCATCCCCTCCCTCTCCCTCCTGCCCTCCCTTTCTCCTTCCCCTCCCTTCCTACTCTCTCATTCTCTCTTGTTCTTCCTCTCTCTGTCATACACACAGCCTGTATAGGGATTTGGGGATTTGGTATACTTTATTGTTTTTAAAAATTAGATAACAATTGGAATCAACCTCCAAGTTTACCACTAATATAATGAGATAATAAACTTTTGTTTAAAGTGGAATGCAATGCAGAATTTTGACAGTCAGTGTCCATTACGGGAAGAATCACAGTTTTCTTAGAGTTTCGTTTTTGTATCCCAATGATTTTGCATAGTTTTCTCTGTTGGACAGAAGCAGCTGTCTACTACACTGTGCGGATGGCTACATTATGGCAATACTATATTAATGTTTATACACTGAATTTTGTTTTCTATTTGCCTCTACTAGAAACTCTTCAGTTAAGTTGGGGATTAATGGAATCACCTTTAGCAAGGTTTCATAATTAAGGATCTGTCTCTTCCATAAACAGCAGGTGCTCCGTTACTTCTCTTTTGTAGCTTTGTCTCTCCTATTATAACCTGTTTTAATGTTCTCTTGTGGAATTATACGTTAGATACATAGATAAAGTACCACACGAATGCCCAAAATAGATAACCTGCTTTAAGGGAAAAATATTCTTTTTAAGTTCTGTTACTGTAAGATTTGTCTATGTTCTTTCCATTGGGACTAGAATTTGTAGAGGCCTTTAAGCTCAAAGGAATGTAACCCTATATTTAAATTAGAAATTGAATCCAATCTTTGTGTATATTCAAACATCACTGAGTTTTACTGGGAAGGTACTGAGTTGTAACTTTTTTTTTAGTGTGAGCAACAGTCCCTTTAATCCTTCTATTCAAATTGTGTTCCGTGGCTGTTTTGGCACAAGCATGGTATTAAAATGAATGAACACATTCAGTATTGGAAAATTGAGATAGAACATCTATAGTTACAAAGCAGTGAGGTAGGAAAGCAGCCAATCACTCTATAAAATAGCTGCCACAAATCTTACTCAGTTTACAGAAGAGGTTACTATGTATTTCATTAACCAGACTTTTCTGAAGCATTTAAAATACTTGTGCTTACACCCAACCCTCTAACAGCAGAACCTGTTGAGTTAGAATTGTTTAAGGACAACCACTGGCTGTTTGTAAAGTTGACTCCCTGAGAGCTTGTGAGGAAGGAGCATGGATGGATTTGAGAAAGGCTTTCTATTCACATGGAGACATAGTGCAAGGGCTCCTCTGGCATTAACGTATATTATAGTGCAGAGCCATGTAATGCTTACATTTGTATGCGTTGTGGTAAATAGTTTTAATTTCTAGTTAAGCCTCCTGCAATTCATTAGAAAAAGTAGCAATTTTATTTTTAGTAAGTCAAGTGACTTGCTGCAGATCTAGGGGACCTCAGAGTGATGGAATATGCGTTATTTACAATATTTTCTTTAAAAACTGGTTAGCTCATATCTCATTTGTATGCCATGGAATGAACTCATTGTATTTTCACTGAAAACATATCTTATTTGTTTTTGTTAAAGGCTTTCCAAGCACATTAGTGTTCACAAAACTTGAGTTTTAGCTCACTGGGACAATGAGAACAAAAGGGCAGACAGGAGTGGACCAGAAATCCAGACTGCTTTTTTTAGGAGAGAAACTGTTGGAGAAATAATGGACTTTTGAGAGCTTTTTGAGGCTTAGGTGATTACAAAAGAAATATCAGAAGGAAATATGTTAGTCTATACCATAGAATCTCAGAAGATCTTTTAGTGTATACCAGTGGTTCTCAACCAGTGGGTCATGACCCCCTCGAAATTGACCAAACCTTTTACAGGGGTTGTCAAGGCCACCAGAAAACACAGATATTTACATTGCAGTTCATAACAGTAGCAAAATGACAGTTATGAAGAAGCAACAGAAGTAATTTTATGGTTGGGGGTCACGACAACATGAAGAACTGTATTAAAGGATCACAGCATCAGGAAGGTTGAGAACCACTGGTGTAGATGGTATCTGAGTGTTTAGAAAGCATGCTAAATTATGGTGTGAAAGTAGTAGGATTGATTGGAAATCCAAATAAAGACAAGGAATGTCCACCTTCTGAAATAGGTACTTTTGCCTGCCTTTGAACAGATAGACAGACAATCCCTCTCCTTCCAGGGTAATAGAAATAGGGACAGAGAAAAGCAACCATCCAAGCAAAACAAAACAAAAAACAGGAAAAATTTAAAGTCTAAGAATGTGTCACCCTTAACAGTATAAGGTGAAATGTCATCATTGTGCCATCAGATGAATAGTAAATCCCATCCCTTCAGCCACACTGGGTCAGATGTGGATCCCTAGGGATAGCTAGTTACTCAGACATTGGGCAGAAACTTGCAGGAAAATGAAGGGACAAAACCAAAATGCTGAGAAGCACAGGAGCATTCTCAATGCTGGTCCTCCATGAGGAAGTCAGGACATACTCCTCAGCATGGTGCATGGTCAAAAGGAGCACAGGGTGGGGAGCACAGTAAGAAAAACCAATTGCTCAAACTGCCTCGGGAGTGGAGCTCAGGCTTGTATCGATTTTATCATCCTCCTTATTTACTTTAAAAAATAATGTGGATGTGTAATTGAAAAGCGAGGATTGACGGTCACACGTATATGACATATTGCCCCACTCGGAATTTTAAGTTTGCTAGACAAGAGTTGTGTTGGTTTGTGACTTGATGAAGATACTTACATCATAGAAAGCCTTAGTCTCATCATTTGGAAAATGGGAAGAATTATAGTAATTCTAATAATAAAATAAGTTCCCATTAATACTACGAATAGAAAAATGATATGTACGAAGCCCTTTGATACAGTGTTAGGTGCATATTCATGGTTGAATTTTATTTTAATATTTTGCCATAACTGTATTTGACTTTCAAACCCATTATATTTTTGTTTAGCCAAGAGAATTCAAATTATATCTGAACTGCACTTTGACTGTAATTAAGTATCTCTATAGTAGGAAGTAACTATGGCTTAGTATCATGGCTACTCAGAAGCTAGGACTAGAGAGTCCCAAGTTCAAAACCAGTTCAAGGCTGGCCTGCATAACTTAATTAGACCATGCCTCAAAATAGCAGAAAGAGGGCCAAATGTGTGTGCAGCATTTGCCTAGCATGCACAGAGTTCTAGCTTCAGTTCCCTGCATTTCTGTGTCTGTCTGTCTGTCTGTCTGTGTATGTCTGTATGAATGTGACAAAGAGATTGATTGATTCTGAATATTTAATGACTTTCCAGTTAAAGGTTACACCATGAATAAAATGTATACTTGTAAGGCTAATTAGCACTGTTTTGTAGAAATACTCAGCTTAAGTTTGTTTCAGAAGATTATTGGCTTGTGTAGTTATAACAGTCAAGGAAGCTTTTGGCTTACATCTAATGACATCAGTAAATACCTTATATTCACTTCTAAGATGCATTTTCATGGTTCTGGTATGTCCTGCTGTGATGACTGTTCTTCTTGTCACATGTATGGCACAGTTAGAGATGTGCATAATGTCTGCAAGTTCCGTTCTTACTTAAAAGCCTATTTAGTAGAAAAAAAAAAAAAGTCAGTTTCTACTGTGACCTGTATCTGGAAATGCAATGCTTTACATGAGTGCGGCTTTTAAATTCAGTACATGATGATTTGCTTGCCAAAATCTGTCTCTGGATACTTCTTAACTGCATTGCTGGTCTTCACTGAAGATCTTTGAGACATGGAATTAGCTCTGTCTGCTTTTTCTCTATGATTTTGGAACTAGAGGTCTGCCTTGTATTTGCCGATTAAGTTTTGAATTCCCTAACTCAAGTAGATGAAGAATACATTGGGGGAAGACAGTGAAATAAACCCAAAACTTGTTTATTTGTGTCAAAAGAACCATGTTAGAAACCATAAACTGGATAGAGATGAGTGGAAGGGATGGTGTCTGGCCGCCATCTTGAAGGTTAAACCCTCTGAGAGCCTGAGTGAGAAACAGTCCGTGTATTTTTCACATAGTTTTGATTCTTGAATCACATTGCTTTACTACCAAAAATAAAATTAAATAAAAAAGAAAATGTTAAAAAGCAAACCTAAAAATAGAATAAGAAATGAACAAAGGCACGTAATGGTTTACTAGACTGACTGAATAATCATGCCAAAGAATTAACTCAGAAAAGTTACAGACACCTCACTGTGACACTTACTCAGAGAAATATGCTCGGGGTGGGGGGGTGGGGGTTGGGGGGCGGAGAAACGAACCGTTTGCAAAGTATTTTCTCACAACAGAAAGGAGCTGCAAGCAGAGTGGGGAAAGAACCGGAGGAGTTAACATGTAACCAGAGTGCCAAGTAAGGAAGGGGATAGATAGGTGATGCAGCTGTGAAGTAGTGATGCTTTAGTAGAAACGAGTGCACCTCTAAAGCCCAGATCCTGGGCTTCAAATAGAATTCACTCCTCATTCAGGATGCAGTGCTCTGGAGAATCTGCTGATTCTAGCTCCACTACAAGGACTACTGCAGACCTGCCAAAGGATGCTGACTTACTGGGTCTCTTCTGGCCAAGCTTAGGCCAGTTGGAAAGATGGTAATGGATTGTAACATGATGGTTTAAAGAGGAAATACTGAGGATACATACACACACACTCACCACACACGCACACACATGCACACTCTCACACATATACACACATGCTCACACGCTCGCACACACACACACACACACACACACACACACACACACACACACACACACACACACACAGCATGCAAAGTCCTCTCTTACTCAAAATTACAGCTAATAGAAGTAGAAGGAGTGCTCTGGCAGACAGCACTGTAGCTAAGTGAGTACACTTGCCATCAGCAGCAGTGGGGAGCTGAGCTGTGCGCCTCCTGGCCCTTCGTTTGCCAAGACACCACACCAGAAAAAATGCTCACCTGGGTTTTCTTCTTAGGATGAAGTAATCAACACATCCACATTGTGAGACATTCTTCAAAATAACTGACCTGAATTTCTCACATTTAATGACAGTATTTTCTTAAGATGAAGGACTGAACCAGCTGAACCACTAAGACAGCTAAATAGACTCTAGGCTCCTTGATCAATATCGAATTGTTTTTAAAAATCAACTGTGAAGAGCATTGGAGGGGAAATCGAGGACATGTGAATATGGCATTTATATTAGGAAGAAATACTTCATGTGTGCTGTTTCCTCATCACATGGTTATATTGTGATTAAATATTTTAAATGATAAAGCACAATGAAGAATATGTGTGTAACAGAGAAGATATCAAATGTTTCAAAATAGAAAACTAGAAATAAATTACTTAGTGGATGGATTATAGCTTAGGGTATACTTTTTTCCTTTTAAAAAAAGATACATTAGTGATACTTTGCCAGTAAAGGAATTTGACATTTTTGAATTTACAAACAAGGAAGATTGGAACAGAAGGCAACATTGTATTTCCCTAAATGTGTATTAGCTCTGAAATGTTTTGGAAATATACAATCACATAATTTTGAGACCTCAAAACAAAACTTCTTCGTAGTTGCCATTCTAGTGTAGATCCTTTGAAAAGCACTTTCCCTCTTTAAAAAAAAAATCACCAGTAAACATCTGTATCTTGAGAAAAGGAAAAAGAAAGGGAAAAAACCAAACCAGTGCCAAAATTATGTCCATGAAGATCATATATTGCCATGACATCAAAGTCTCAGCTTGCTTTCTGGAAGGGCAGCTTTGTGGAGGGCAGCACCATAGATCTTGGCGAGAGACTTTGACAGTCCTGAGGTCTCCACCTGCTCCCCCTCAGTTATGTGGCTTCTCTGGTGCAATGGGCTGGAGTGAATTTCCGGGACTCCACAACAGGACTTTAGACAGAGATGTTTATCTCCTGTCTTTGGCCTGGGGACATATGTCTGCCACGATTTTGATTATTCTGTTTCAATTTATGTCAATAAGTAAATACTAAGTCCTGCTTCTTGTACGCAGGACAGGTTCTGGTGCTATGTAGGAAACTAAGATTAAACAAAAAAACTGCATCATGTCCCTATGAGAAGTAAGTAATCCACAGAGAGAGGGCTTGAGACTGTAAATCAGCTTCTTCCAGATAGAGAATGGCTGTGGTTTAAGAGGGCACACTGTGAGGACATTATGCTGTGAGTGCCTGGTGTTCTGAGGTCCCTTGACTTTCTCTGCTGTCATGCTTCTTTTTCTCAAAACGGAGGACTGGGCCCAGTCATCCAGATGGTTTGGGCCCTTTACAGAACCTTGATTCACGACCTGAGATCTGGTTGTCTATTTTTTTTAATTGCCCTGCTTTCTGATGCTAATTAGTGCAGCTAGGCTGCCAAGTAAACATCTGCTCAGGGCTGAATTCTGGATAAAGGCTCTCCTTTGGCTGCGCTTGCTGGAAACTATTCATGCTTCACATAGAATATTAGATAATCTCCATGAATACTGCAAAGTGTGGGAGCAAGATCGGGCTGCTATAGGCCAGAACATGGCTAGGAATCCCACAGAAAGGGGGAAATGGACCGACATATATAAGACTTACAGTTAGTAACATATACATACATTAATATAATAACATTGCTATTTTGCTTGACAAAATATTGAGGTATATATGTAAGTGAGTGAGTGTGTATATGTGTGTATGTACGTATATATGTGACTGTGTGTTTATATGCTTTTTGGGGGGGTGATAGTCTACTATAGAGAGAAGGGTAGTAAAATGGTTGATATTATGTAGTATTAACACAGCCCTCAAGAATCATTTTAACAGTATGTTTTTAAAAATTTTAGAATAATCATTCCCTTTGACCTAGTAATTTCAGTTCTGGGAATCTAGCCTAAGAAAATAACCTCTAATACAGAGCCTTTTTGCACTGACATATTCATCCCACTGAAATGACGCGCATTAACTGGATACAATGTTCACATGGAGGTGGACTATGGCTGCTTGCTGATGGTTTGCAGAATGGTAATATATTCTCTGCTTCCTGGATACCAGAAAGTAATCACACATAGTAATAACATAAAAGGGGCTTACACTGCATAGATGTGGACAGGCAAGATACTAAAGTGAGTTACATATAGACTGAATATGATAGGACGTGTGTGTGTGTGTGTGTGTGTGTGTGTGTGTGTGTGTGTGTGTGTGTTTGTGTGTATGTATGGAGAGAGAGAGAGAGAGATTGTCCAGAAAATAAAAGAATTTGTTTAAAATATAACATTTAGATAATAAACCAAGGCCTGATATTTCTACTTTTTCATCTTCCAAATCTCTTTTATAAAACCATTTATTAGTTATGCAAATATAGGTCAGCTCATTTTCCCAAATGATCAAAGAAGTTAGGAAAATAAGGTATTATATCCTTCATTAAATAAGGCCGTCCACCGACCAAAGCTGTTATCAGATGTGCTCCAATCCCTAATATGTTCTTATGAGAGAAAAGAGAAGTACATTAGCCACAGCTACAAAGTAAATAAATACAGCATTTGCAAGTCTGTTTGACAGTCTTACAGTCTTACAGTAATCACACACTTGGCCCAACGATGCGCTCCATTTTTTCTGATACTTCTATCCAGTGAGACCCAAATTATAGCTTTTTGGTTTAGGAATAAAAAAGAGAGATTTCAGATCTCTCATATGAAATAATGAGATTACTTAACAATCAGATAAAATTTTCTGTCACCTTTCACAGAAGTCTATTAATGTTTTAGCTAGTGAAAGTTCAGTAACTAATGCATAAATAAATGTCAGCAGGAAATGATTGTCTTATTTAGCTTTTGGTCACTAAGACAAAGAGAACATAAGAGAACATCCAGTAGAATCCATTTTGGCTCATAGTATCAGAGGATTCAGCCTGTGCTTGGCTGGATCTGATCTTTCTGGGCTATAGGATGTGTGAACCTGAGAAGTTGTCTGTAGAAGTTGTCTTGCTTCCAGGAAGCAAGGAGAGTTGACAGGATGGAGCTAAGGACTATGTCTACCTTTCCAAGACATATCGTTCAAGCATACCCTGCATTTGGGTTTCGTTGCCTCCCAATTTTTTATTGAAAGTTTGAATGAAGCAATAGATTAATCCACTGATGAAAGTATAGTGTGAGATTAACCAACCCTTCAATATCTAAGACTCTCACAGGGACACTTAATCTCTAAACCATAATACTATCTTTTCTTTTAAGCTGCTTAGGAACACTTACAGGAAGCTGGACTATGAAGAATGGGTAGTCAGAGAGAGCCACAGGAATTCCCTTTTTCAGCGATCACCAGCACCATCTAAGACCATAGCAAGCCATGTGTATGGGGGATTCTTAAGAGGCTGGCCTTACAGCCTGAATGAGTGTGCTCTGGTACTTAGGCCTGATCATTTTTAGCCTCTTTACCAGTGAGTGAGGCCATTTTTGCATGCCTCCTCACCCTTGTTAAAATAGTTCAGAATCATATACTGCTTAGTCTATAACGGTCATTTTCTCACCTACTCTCCCTTATTATCAGTGACTTCTGATCACTACATAACAAACCCCATACAAAGCTGTTTTAGCCTTTTTTAAAATTTCAACACATGTTTATTAGGTATACACTCTGTGCCAGGTCGTCAGCAGGGTGTAGGAGGTTCAGGAATAAGGAAGCCACAGTTCCTATCTTTAAGGAGTTATAAGACAACAGGAAAAACACAGTACAAACAAAATTACTTGAGTAAGCATCATTTGCCAAAGGTACACATATTGCTTTAAGATCACCAGATGCAGTTTTGATAAAATAGGAAATGTCTTTTAGTAGTATTTGACTTTTGTACTAAGATCTGAAGAATTTGTATAAGAAAATGTTCATAAAATACATCCTAAATGATGTACAATGTGTCCTAGCATGTGTCAGAGCTCAGAGGAGAGCAAATGTGATGGAGACATAGCGTGTGATGAGGGAATAGGGAGCCCCCAAAGTAAACAAGTCATGAGTTAGGGCTGGCTTCACATAGTGAGAAACTTTCATTTTATTTCTATGTAAGGTATTGGGTACTTTAATTTATGAAATGTGATGATCGGAATTGTATCTTTAAAATAACACTCTGGAAAAAGAATCCTGTGTCCTGCTGGTGGCGACGTTAGCACAGCTGCTATAGGAAACAGTTACAGCAGAACTACCATATAATCCAGTGACCCCATTAGAGGATATTCCCCCCAAAGATATAATAGTTCTTAGTGTTTCCATACCCATTGTAGTCCTGGTCTAGCTATGCCATGGGGACAGCCCAAAAGTCTACCAGTGGATGTTGGATAAAGTATGTACACGTATGCAGTGGGGTGGATAAAGCAGAAGGGTGCTCTGTCCTTTGCTATAACCCAGAGGACACTGTCTTGATTGGGATAAGGGTGCACAAAACCTGTTACCACACGATTTCACTTCAAAGTCAAATCTAAAAAGCAACAAGCAGTAAAGATTAAAGTGGAGTAAGAGGGTCTGGGGACACAAGGGACTAGGGAGATACAGAGGATGCCGATGATCTCAGCTAAGATGACAGCACAGCAACCGTAAAGCAACTGAATTTAGGTGTTTAGGTAATTAACTTAAATAAGTAGTTATAAAAATTGGACGTTTACACACACGTGACACCTCAGGTTTTCTTTAGCCTAAATACTTGTTCAGTAACTTGGAATTGGGGGGGGGGAGCCCTTTCTGGTAATATTTGCCAGATAATGATGAGAAGTAGGGAGCTATCTTCTCAAAGGATCAAGATAAGTTAGGGAAGTCTAAAAATTGCTTAGTATCTGATATTACATCTCAGTGTGCTTCTCAAAAAAGGCAATTACATTGGATTTATGATTTTATAATAATAAATAAAGAAAAAGCAGTTTTTGCTCTATCAATTCCCGAATCTAAACATTCTACATACCTATTAGGCAAAGCTTTATTTTTAAATTGGTCATAAAGTTTTCTCTTGTTTGTTTTGAAATACAGTCTTTTTTTTTTTTTTTTTCGAGACAGGGTTTCTCTGTGTAGCCCTGGCTGTCCTGGAACTCACTCTGTAGACCAGGCTGGCTTTGAAATACAGTCTTACTGTGTTGCTCCAGCTGGCCCCTGACTTCATGGTCCTCCTTTTTCTGCCTCCAGAGTACTGGAGTTACAGGTGTGAGCTACCATTCCAACTTCAGTGGAGAACAGGCTAGTACTATCCATTAAATGCAAGTATTTTCTTTAAAGCCAACAATTCTGATTTAGGGCATTCATCTTAGTTAAGTAATTGTGTAGAGTTGAATAATGCATGTAAAGTATTAGACATTCCAGCATTGTTTGACACAGCAAAGCATTAATAATATAAATATCAATATGGGCAGTATGAGTGGTTACAATAAAATGGTAAGCTGTACTGGGAGTTATGAAGAAACAGCGAAACCTACTGAAGTTAATATAAACGCAGCTTTGGGATGCATTGCCTGATAAAGAGAGTAAGACAAGTATTGTTCACAGGCGTTTGAGTTTGGAGGGACAGAGGAGATCCTTGCATTTCTAATCCATCCTTCAAAGTCTCTGGAAGGAAATCACAGCCTTCTGTGGGAAGGTGTGAGGAAACAGGGTGGAGCTGAGACCAGGCTTGCCCTTTGTGTTTGCATCCTATTTCTTTGTTGAAGAGCCATGAGAATTTACAACCTTAAAGCACATGAGTTTGAAGTTTACATTTACTTCAGTAGGTGATTATAAAAATCCAGAGAGTGAATGGGGAACGTTTAAGTAATACAGGAGCATGATTACATGAAGGAGACTACCTAGAACTGGATATATAAACTCCAGTAACCCATTAATTCTATAGTCATTTTAAATATTTAATGTTTGTTTAATCTTATCTCTCTTCTCCCCTTCACTTTCCCCTTCTCCCTCCTCCTGTGTGTGTGCGCGTGTGTGTGTGTGTGTGTGTGCGCGCGCGGTTTGTGTGTGTGGTTTGCGTGTGCATGTGCGCACACGCATGTGTATGCGTGTGCTGTGTGGGTATGTGCTTGTCATAGGCTCAGGTTTTCGGCTTTGGCTTCTGTCTTGAGATAAAATCTCTCATTTCATTGCTGGATGTACCAGGCTACCTGGCCCACGAGATTCTGGGTTCTCCTGTCTCTGCCTCCCATCTCAGCATAGAGACATTGGGACGTAGGAACATAGCACACCAAACGTAAGATGCTGCAAATGGCTGTCTATGGGTTCTGGAAATTCAAACTTAGGTCCTCATTGCTTGCCTGGAAGATTCCTTACCCACTAAGCCATCTCTCCCTAGCCTATCGATACATTGAATATCCAAGTACTGTGAGAATTCAGTTTGTTAATTCTGAAGCACCTGCCCTGTGGCTCTTCTCTGAGCATTCATGAAGCTGAGCACACTTCGATGTTCTTTGTGGTCATGTGGACATCTTTTCTGAAATCCTTCTCTGTCCTTTGACCATTACTTTTTTTTTTTTTTTTTTTAAACTGATTTGGTTGAATTTTTTTACTCTTTATATTTTCTGGTTATGTAAGATTTGTCATTTCTGTTTTGTGAATGCCATTTCATAATTATGAGTTTCTACTCTTCTATATTTTTTTTGGTGAGTATAGGTGAGCACAGGTTATATACTGAGCCGTTTATATAATGAATGTTTTCCCATCGTGTGTAAGAAACACTTTCTTTCCAAAAGTGTTCTCAGGTGTCTTTAGTAGCTTCTTTTTTGCCTCCTTTCATGTATATAACTCTAACTCACCTCATGTAAAGTGGACATCTAAGACTAATGGTGGTGGAGATTTAAGGAACCCAGAGGAGTTACTGAAACAGCTGTCTGCCACCCTACTGTGTAGCATTGGCATGCTTAACTTCCCTGTGGAATGCTTTTTGTTTCATACTCCTGGCCCACTGTTGCAGGAACTGTCTTCAAGCCAGCACCACAGTATTGTAATCCTGGAGCTCCCTGATTAGTTTTAAATCTTGTAGAACAAGTTTTATTGCTATTCTTTTCTTGGTCAAGTATTTACTTAGTCCACTCATGCCTTTATAATCAAATACCATAAGCTAGGGAGCTGTTCAACATTAGATATTGAAACCACCTAAGGTTTTACGTGTGGAGGCTGGTTCCCATCCTGGGGCACTATAGGAAAGAGGTGGGAGCTAATGAAAGAAAGGTAGGTCGCTGGGGACATGCATTGAAGGGGATATTTGGACACTCCCTTCTGTTGCTCTTTACTTTCTAGATGGCATGAAGTAAACTTGCCCCTTCTGCCACATGTTCCTGCCACATGCACTACGGCGCCACTACAGGGCCACAGTAAGCGTGAACTGGAACTTGTGAAACTGTTTCCAGAGACTGCCTGTGTCCTCTCAACACAGAAGGGGAGACTCAGCTCTCTAGGGTCGGTTTCATAAGGGCACTAATCCCACTTGCAGGGGCTGGCTCCACTTTCATGAGTCGATTGCCTTCCAAAGGCCCTCTCTTGATATGTTCAATGGCAGTTACATGTCAGTTATGAGCTTAGGGAAGCTCAAACATTAGAAAGTGTCGTGACTTTATATATATGTATATATGTATGTATGTATGTTTTCAAATTATCTCATAATATTGAGCCTACTTTCCCCCCAAAATCAAAAAGGAAAACTGCTAGACATTTCACTGATTTGAATTAGTAGCTGCTTCCAGGTTGGTTTTATACCTGATGGTGTTGACTCTCCCAGTCCCAGAATGTGGTATGTCCTTCCAGTTCCAGAATGTAGTATGTCCTTCTAGTCCCTGAAGGATGTTCTGTTCTTCTAGTCCCAGAATGCAGTGTGTTCTTCCAGTCCCAGAAACCAGTATACAGAAATATGTAAGCTTGTGTATTACTAAGCTATTTAGCATCCTTGCTCTCCTGGAGTGGAGAAAGCCTTGTATGAATGTGCAGAGTGGATGAAATCCTGAGGGAGTTTGTTTTGTTGACATGAACAGAGCTATGTCAACAACCCAGTGCCTCAGATGTCCAGACAGCAAATACTTCCTGTGGTGAGGCTCAGAGAGCCAGTAAAGCCTTCCTCTGGTCTGAATGTGAATGTTGCGAACTTACACAGAAACTATCAACTACAGCTTCCCTCTTTCAAATGACTGCAGCCCAAGATAGCCACCCTACAGAGACTCTGCTCAGCTGGATAAAGCAAACCTGACTCTGCTTCAGATACATAACACAAATATGCTGGGTTTCTGGTTGCCACTGTGGGTGATGTCTCTCCAGTGGGCTCCAGGTCCTCTGTACGTGTGTCTGTGTGTCCGTCCTTTCTTATTCCTTTGATCAACTATAGTCTAGATT
This sequence comes from Uromys caudimaculatus, assembly GCA_028551405.1. Lineage (NCBI taxonomy): Eukaryota > Metazoa > Chordata > Mammalia > Rodentia > Muridae > Uromys > Uromys caudimaculatus. The sequence goes on along the minus strand of CM052717.1, from coordinate 2,340,355 downwards.
CCAAGACCAACCTGTGCAGCATCTTGCACTTGATAGGTTCACATTTAATTCTAACAGTTTATCTGTCATATTCTCTACGTGTACAATCATGAAATCTGCAAGTCATGAGGGATTGTGTTCCTCATTTCCAATGGTTCAACTCTCATTTCCTCTTTTCATCGTCTTGCTTTGGTCATGCGCTCTACTCAGTGTTGAATAATAGTGATGTTGGGATCACTGCCCCTTGTCCAACTTTGAGAAGAAAGTGTCAGTGTTTCACAGTTGCGGTGTTCGCTGTGGTGTTCTTGTAGCTATTCCTCACCACATTAAGGATGCTTTCATCCTTTTGCTGAGTTTGCTGAGATTCAAGGTTTTCTCTTGAATAGATGTTGATATCAAATGTTTTCCAGTGTGTGATGATCAAATGATTTTTCTCCTTTATTGTGTTTTAAATTTTATTTTCTTAAACATAAGATTTTTAAAATTTGTCACTATAAAAGCTTTGAATTTAAAGCAGATCTTTGGACTGGTGTTTCGTGTCGAGCATTGGTGCTTGTCTCTTCAGCAGCAGCCCATCCCAACCTACTGCCTTCACCATGAAGCTTCTGGGGCTTTTCTAGTTCAAACCTGTCCTCCTTCAGCATTTCTCCTTCCTAAGTGCCCTGAAGGGGACATACTGACAGGCACGCCTTTCCTGCGTCTTCCCAGTGCCAGCCAGAAGCAGGGCATTATCCTCTTCTTCCAAGACATCTGTGTGTCCTCTTGGGTCATGATTTCTCTCATTGTCTTCTGGGAATGGCAGCTGTGTTGGTACTGAAGATCTTGCTCACTGGTTGCTGTGGTTTTGTAAAACCAATGCAGAATAGATGAAGCCAATAACTGCTAGTAGGCTTAACGTTACCATAAGCTGTAATCACAGTCTGCCTTTTGTTGTTTGAGAACATCATACATGCATATGTGTGTTTTGATTAAATCCACCCCCATACCTTCCCCTCCAACTCCACCACTATTCTCTCAACCATTTTTTCCTTCCTAATTTCATAAGCTCTTAAAAACTAAAAACAAAAACAAAAACAAAAAACAACAGCTGAGTTCCTGTATGTGCAAGGATGTAAGACTGTCTACTGAAACATAACTAGCCTTTCAGAGGTCTGAGGAAAACTCCATACCACACTAGAAGTCATCAATTGCCAATAGTTCCTTAGCTAGGGGGTGTAACTTAATGAGCTCTCCCCATCCATGCTGGGATTTTGGTTGGCTTGGTCTTATCCAAGTCTTGGGCATGTAGTCACAGATGCTGTGAGTTCATGTGTGCAGTGGTCTGCTGTGGCCTTCAACTACTGTTTCACTGCAGACAGTTACTGCCTCTGACTTTTAAATTCTTACTACCCTCTCTTCTGAGGTGATCTCTGAGCCTTGAGGGGTGGGCTGTGATATAGATGTCCCACTTAGAGCGGAGCACTCTATAGACTCTTAACGCTCTGCATGCTGGAAGTTATAGGTGTCTATATTAACCTCCATCTGTTCCAAAAAGGAACTTCTCTGATGACCATGATAATGCATGATCTATAAGCATAAAGATAAGAACCCGGAGGAAGTGAGTGGTGCAGTTTGATACTGTGTCCATTTGACAGAATAATGTTAGGTTATTCCCAAAGGTCAATGACTTAACCACATTCAGGTCTTTGGCCCAGTTAGTGGTACCAAATATGATTTCCATCTCAATGGTAATGGGCCTTAAATCCTATCAGAAAGTGGTTGGTTAATCCCATAACACTCCTGCTGTCACTATTGCAGTAGAGGGCCTATCTTGTCAATCTAGTCATTGCTATAAAATAGCTTCCAGAGTTCACAGATGGATAAGACTGGTGGTTATGTTTCTCCCCCAGTAGCATGAGAGAGGCTGCCTGCAGCGAGGAAGCTAGCCAGTAGGGATGAAACTTTCATGATGGTAGCAGCTTGATTTCTCCATATCCTTTGACTCACATATGTAATATCTTCAGCAACAGGGTCTTAACGTCAAGTTCTGGAAGGCAACCGAAAAGCAGTGGCAGTGCCCTGTAATGTCTCAGGGTGGTCTGCAGGTCCTTACTGACCAACTCCATCTTTGACGCTAGAACACATTTTGTCCCAGGTTAGATCATTCCATGTAAATTAATCAGACAGGCTTGCCCCAAACATCCTCAATAGTTAGGGTAAAGCTCCAAAATCAATCTGCAGATAGCAAGGTTCGCTTCATACACACAGTCCCTGAGGCTGTGGGGTGCAGTTCTGGTTCCTTCCTATGTCCAATATTGATCTATTCAGAGCTTTCATGTCTGGCAGAGCTTTCTTAGAATATGGATGAACCACTTTCTTCTTGGGTCCCCTCTGCCATCTTTCATCAGGTGCTTGTTCTTGACAAACACCATGGTGCTATTCAGAGGACCAATAAGGCTCCTTTGTACTATTAATGTGTGAAATGCTTCAATTGATAATCTTGCTTGAGTTTTTGCAATATAGCCAACTCTATCATGATATCTCTCCCGTGTTGGTCAGTTTAGTTTGCGAATGCCTTCTCAGGGGTTTTGCATCAATGTCTATAAAAGAGATTGCTCAATTTTTTTTTTTTCCTGTTGCACGTTTTGTTATCAGGGTTATGCTAACTCCATAAACCAACCACAACAATGGTTTCTTTCTCTCCTCTTTTCCCATTTTTTGCAAAATTATTGTGTAATATTAATGTTATTTTATTCTTGACTGCTTAGTAAATTTACCTGCAAGGCACCTAGGGCTGAAGTCTTCTCATTTTGTGATATGCTTCTTTTTCATGGTTTCATTTATTATTTTATGTGTGTGTTTGGTGTTTTTGCTTCAGGTTCCTAAGTATGGTTTTCTTTGCACTGATGCTGCTTGGACCTGGTAGAACTATAAAAAGAAAAAAAAAATCTCTAAGGCGTCATCGTAGGACACCGTGGATGCTGCTGAGGAAACTAAAACAGCATGTGCAGATGGCTCAGTAGATAAAGTACTTGTTGTGCAAGTGTGAGGACCAGAGTTTGAATCCCTGGCATCCACATACAAAGCTAGTGGGTGTGGCAACTGCCCGTATTCCCAGGACTCAGGAGAGGAGACAAGGTGGCCAGTTGGATAGCCAGACTTATAAGCTCTGGCTTAGTAAAAGACCCTGCCTCAGTAAATAAAGAAAGCAGTCTGTAAAAACACCTGTCCTTGGTCTTTGGCCTCCATACCTATGTGCATGCACACAGATGCATGTTCATTCACTAATGTGTATACATATGCTAAAAAACAAAAAACAAAAATATGTGCCCTAGAGCATCTACCTTTTCGTGGTTACGATGCTGGAAAGCAGGGAGCTGGGAAACCATTTGCACAGTGGTGCTCCGCACTCAGTGGGCTAGTGGATGCTGAAGGTGTTCAAGACACAATGATGCTGTTCATTGGTCAGGACAATATGATCCTTCAGTATCAATTGAGCAAACGGCTGTAAACACCTTGTAAAGTCTCATGTCTAGCACTTAAAACCAAGGTCCAAATCAGACTAAACGCTTGGTAAATTGAGTTTGAGGCCCCAGGTTGTACCTTTTTCCGACCTTTTCTTTGGAGAATTTAATTAATTAAGCCACCACTTCAGAGGTCCCTCTCACCTTAGCCACTAAATTACTTTTGAGTTCTCTCATGTGGCAAATTAGCCGTCTAGCTCAGGTGTTAAGTGGATAATTATGCTTCCTGCTGACACCTTGGAGATTGCTTTACAGTTAAGTAATTTTTTTCTTACAAGATTGAACTTGTTCAGAAGAAGTGAAGAACATATTTTTAAGTGATGTAAGTAGTGGCATCAGCATTGAACACAACAAAAATGCAAAGTCAGTTTATGTGTATTCTGAACGTCAGTGTACTATAGACAGAAGTTGGCTGGCATTTTGAAAACGTTGGTTTGATATTAAGAGACATTTGGGGAAATGTTCGGCATCACAGTTATAGTAGCAAAGGAACTTCTTAGTTCTTGGAACCATGTGAAAATATTTATGAATGAAATGACATGATGTGGGGCATTTACTTCAAAATGAGATGCAAGATCTAAATGACTCATGTCCCCAAAGAAGCAGTATTGGTCGTAAGTTGACAATTGTTCAAATGGGCGAATGAATACTTGAAGATTCGTAACGCCTGTCTACCATTTCCCCACGTGTTTGTAATTATCCCTAACGAAGGCTTTATAAAACACTGGGCAGATACTAATTTAAGTAGTAACGTTAAACCCAAGTTGCGAAACTGTCAACACTAATCGCTATTGTCAAGGTAATGTAGGAAGGTTTCATGGATTAATCTACTCTATATACCTATTATTTTTGTTACTATTACTACAAAAGTATTACTATAAAATGTAAAAAGGATAAATGTTGGAGTGCATGTGGGTAGGAATGTAAATTTCCACAGCCAGGCTGGTGAGATGGCTCCGGGTAAGGGTGCTTGCCAGTAAGCCGAAGCATCTGAGTTGAATCCTCAGCAGCCACATGGTGGAAAGAGAGAACTGTCCTATGACCTTCACATGTGCTACATGTGCTGACTCCCCAAACTAATGCTTAAATAAATAAAATAATTTACTACAGCTATCATGTACAATGGAAAAATGGTTCCTCTCTAATTAAATACTCGACACAAAAATATATGCCCGTGCGTGTGTGTGTATGTGTATGTGTCTGTATGTGTGTGCATGTGTGTATGATATATACATGTAAAGAGTTATCTCCACTTTCATGCTTATTGCAACATTGTTCATAAGAGCTAAGATGTAGATGGAGAAAATATACTTTACATCGTCATATTTCTAAATATACATGCACTTTGGAGTACTATTTAGTCTTTTAAAAAGAGGAACTTCTGTCATCTACCACAGCATTACAAATGTCAAATGATTTAGGCACACGCAGAAAGATAGATGCTAGATAAGCTTAGTCAGTTTAGAGCCTGAAAAGGGTAAACTCAGAGAAGTAGGAGGCAGCTAATTATCCAGAGCTGGCTAGCAGCAGTGGTGAGAAAGACATGGGGGTATTGGGCAAATGTTGGTCAAAGAACATATCATTTCAGTTAGGAGGAATAAGTTCAAGGGACTATTGTCCAATATGGTCACTATGGGTAATCATGAGAAGCTTGAAGGTTGCTAAGGATTTTAGTGTTCCCATTCCAAAATAATAAATATCGAAACCAGATGTAGCCAGTCCACAGTGTATCCATATTTTGAAGCATCATGTTGTACAGTGTAAACACAGATACACTGTGACAAATTTTTGTCAAATTAAAAAAGCCCTCAATTGATCTCACTTACAAAATTTGCTGTATACTGGCTGCCCCTTAGATACCCAAATTCAGTCATAAGCAGCCTGCTCCCTGAACATCTGGTAGACCCAGGTTTTATCTGAGCTTCTATTTTCTTAGCCTGTACTTTGGCTCCTGGATGGTAGGTACATTCTCCAAGAAGAGCTTGAATGATTTATTTACTTATTAATGTGATATGTTACACCTTTTTTTAAAACCTGGAAGTGACTCAAATTGAATTTACAATTTAATCCAGAATTCTTTATATGAACAGGAAAGCCTACATGATCACATTTAGCTGATACTCCAGCTTCATTCCACAGGTTCTGTCCCAGGCTTAGTAAACTTTATCCACTGGCCTATGTTCTGAAAATAGGAATGTCAGGTTCCTCCTGTCTGGGAGGGAACCACAGTCCTTGGTTCCTTTGCCTGTGGAAACTTTCTGTATCACAGCCTCTCAGGCTCAGTGGAAGGCTACCACTTCTCCATTATGGCAAAGATAGCAGTCTGCATTTACGGTTTTTTTCTTCCAATAAGCCCAGCATAGCCGTGTCCTCCCATCTCTCTAGACGTCTTCATGTTGCCTGCCCTGAAAGCCCACAGTTTGCAGAAATCTAACAGGTGACTAGTTGTGGGATGTGCTGTTAGGCCATGTACCATCCGAAAGTAAAATTACTGCAAATTCAACTTAATGCTAATCAGCTACGGCTTGTAAGACAAATTTTACTTTTGCAGTATTAAAGGGTTTTTATTTAAGTGTGTCCTTGAGTTAATAGAATATATATTGTTGGATAAATAAATGAATACACATTGCTTACTCAAAATCCTTGCCAGATAATCTTTTGAGAAAACAGCTCTGAAAACGATACACATGTAGCTGCCAAGAGTCAGATAGGTCCTGAGTCAGGCTGAGCGTAAGAAGGGGTGTGGTTCTTAGGAGGAAGCACGCGTTAATCGAAAGGCTTGAGTCATTGTCCAACTGCCAATTACTGGCTTCCTGAAAAGAATTCAAATTCTGAATGTGTAAGTCTAGAGTAGGCTAGGAAACTCAAAATCTCAAAAAACTTTTCCAGGGACTTTTGTGTACTTGTTCTCGAAGTCAGGTCCATCTCATACTAAGAAAGCCAGAAGACAGAGGGCCAGATGGAGGTAGACTGGTAAACTGGGTAATATGTGCCTGATGTCTCCCTGTGATTACTAGAATGCTGTGTGAAGTCACTGGCTCAGTGTTGTGGGGTAAAAATTTTGGAGCTCTGAGAAAGAAAACTACAGGAAATAAGGTGTCCATGGAAATGGAATCGGTTCACAGAGAGCCAAGAACCACTGAAGAAAAGCAGGTGCTTGGCTGGATGCTGGATAGCATCCCAGCATGGTCAGGTAATAAACACCCACTGCTCAAAGAGTAACCAGATAGCCCTGGCCTTGGGATGCCTGGGATGGTTCTACTCCCAAAGTGCATGGCATTTCCTTAAGACCCGACTGATCCCAGAGAGCTATAAAAGTACTGCATCCATTGCTACCACTTACATGGCTGAAATTAGTAAATACAAACGAAGGAAGATGGAAGTTAAATCCAAGCGTCAAGCTGGGAACAGGTAGCCCAGGCTCTTAAGCACTAAAATGGGCTGTTACCCTATAAATGAAAGAAACTCTGCTTCCATGTGCTAAGAACTGAGTACTTGTCTATTTTCGTAGGGGAAAATGTCCAGGGTCCTCAGATAGTATAACACCCTGCCCTTGTGTTCTGATACAGGCTCATTTGTTTACAGCCTCTTCTGTACTGAGAGTTTGGGGTTCGATCCAATTTTTCTACCCTCTTTTTAGGAGTGTCATGGTCAGTTCACATGAATGTTTGCTGTATAAGTCAATGCAGTCAGGGTGAATGAAACATGGCAGACCTGCCTCAGAGAGCTCTGCTTTTGCCCCCAGGCCTTTCATGGTGTTGGTTTTGTGTGCTTGGAGCAGCTTCATCCTTACTGGCTAAGTCCAGATGATTTTAAGCTCTCCCTTGAAGCTGCACTCATTCTGAGAAGGCTGATTTGACCCTCTCAGGTCTGAAGTGACCATGCTTCCCACATCTTTTGGTGATACCACCCTGTCAGGCTGACATATCTTCAGTCTGGGTCCTGACTGCCTGCATCATTCCTGATAGGCACCTGCAGAGAGCTTCAGCACTTAACTCAGTGCCTAGTTCTGAGGAGGGCTTCACAGATGTCCACAGAGTATGGGGGGGGGGAGAACATTTTGTCATTTTAAAGTATTCGTTACAAATGTCATAAACCCAAACTTTACTGGTTCCTGGGTACTTTTGTTTATATGGAAAGGTTACAAGGACTTCTTTCTTGAGGTATAATTCAAAATAATCTACTAGAAAACATAGTTGGAAAGCCTAAGGGGTAGAGGGATGTCCATCAGTCAGGTGGCTGAGCAAGGGAGACCAACCTGGGTTATAAAGCGAAACCGTTCAAAAATCTGGTTTAGTCCTGATACCTTACAACATTAATTTATCCAGAAGACCACAGAACTGAACTGGGAGAGAAGTGACACCAAGATTGCCACTGTTCACATCTGGAATGGGAACTAGGTGACAGACACATTAGACATGACAGAAAATGACTGAAACAGGAGACATTAGCACAACTTATTTTTAAGAGTAGTAACTTCAAGAAAGTAAACTTAGAATAAAGGGGAACTGGGATGCTTTCCAGAGTAATGATGGGTGAGAGCCATCATAGCCAGAGCACCATAATCTACACACACACACACACACACAGAGAGAGAGAGAGAGAGAGAGAGAGAGAGAGAGAGAGAGAGAAACACTGTGAGAGGGGAAGGGCGACACTGGAAACTCACATGACAAACAATTACAACTCTGATTTTGACATGCTATTCTGACATTCTGAGAAACAGAACACACCCACCCACAGGAGAAAAGAAGGCAGGAAGAGTGAGGTGAAAATGGGCAGACGCCGCATGGTCTGGAGAAGAGGAAAAACATGGCTGTAAAGAACAACTAAAAATAAAAATCTTAAACTCACACTCACTTTTGGTGTTGCCGTTCACCTCAGACAAACCTGAGAGAATGCACGCAAGAAGGTAAAGGTAGCAGGAAGCTGGGGGACTTGGTAATGGTTCGAGAAGCCATGAGCTAACCTGATAACATAGAAGAGTCTGGCTAGCTTTAAGTACATGCCCTCGCCAGTATATTAGTAGACTGTTAACGTATAAATTACCCTATAATTTTACATGAAAGTTGTTTAAAATATGTCACAAACAGGTTTATTTTTAAAATAACTTCCATAATCATTTGTTGATAAGCTTTCTCATAGTTACAAGATTTTATCATTGTACTTAAAATGTCATAATCACACCAATGTATTTTCAGCTCTTTTATATTTCTTCATTTGGTGTATGTGTGTGTAAGGGAGGAGACTTACTTGTGCCAAAGTATGCATATGGGGGTCAGAGGACAACTTTTAGAAGTTGGTCCTCTTCCTCTATTTTGTGGGTCTTGAGGATTGCATTCACATCCTTAGGTTGATGACCACTCAGACTTTTCTTATTTTTCCTATACCAAAGAAGGGTGTTCGGTTTCTTTTCTTACTTATTTCTATGACTGTGTTAACATCGGAGCTATTTATGTGTTTGTCGGGGGAAGGTCATAGAAAACATTAATTTGGGGCCATGACTGTTATAAACTAATAGCTATTAACCTTAAGCACTTTATAACATCTTTCTTTAGATGCACCCGAAGCATAGGATTGAAAACTGCAGTGAAGTTGAGATCTCTTGGTTGGCAGGTCCCAGGGTCTTGAGTCATCTGCACACCATACAGCTGGCCCTCTGCCCGATGCTCTCCTACCTTGCAGTTTCCAATAAAGTAGGATAGACTACTGCTTCTTTAATGAGCCCACGGATCATCAAATAAGTTCACAAATGAACTTGTCAGAGAACATTTAAGCATCCTACGGATCCTGATTAGTTTTTGGTACTTAGTATAGGTTTCAAAATGACTGGTATTCATTATGCTATCTGGAAAGATAGTTGATAATCTTTTCTTGAAAGCATGAGGTAATTATATACTCTATATACAAAGACAATATATGCAAAAGCAAAGAACCTTAATAACCAGTGGTCTTTTTCTTGTCTGTGTTTCTTCACACAGGTACAACTTGGCCAAGTAGAAATCAAATGCCCAGTCACAGAGTGTTTCGAATTCCTGGAGGAAACAACTGTCGTCTATAACTTAACCCATGAGGACTCCATCAAGTATAAGTACTTCTTGGAACTTGGCCGAATTGACTCCAGCACCAAGCCCTGTCCTCAATGCAAACACTTCACAACCTTTAAGAAAAAAGGACATATCCCCACTCCTTCCAGATCAGAAAGCAGATACAAAGTAAGTATGCTCTCCAGACTGGTAGGTTAAAGGTCACAGGATAGGACAGCCATGATAGGCTGACTGGTGGTGGGCATTACAAGGGCTTCCTTCTCCTACCCCCTTGTCCGGGCCCTAGGTAAGTGGATGTTCCCCGTGATTCTTACATGTGGCCTGGGGAGACCCATATTAAGAGATCACTGGAGGATTTAACTCAAGTTTTCGCTTTGAGTTTAATCATGTTGGAAATTCATTTAATGACTTAATGGGAAGGCCAAGCTTTAGAGTGACAGTCATCATTATTACCAAATGCTACGCAAACACTAGGACTTTGTTTCTTTTTTAATAATGAGCTTGACTTTTTCAGTGGTCTCACTTTCCTTTTTCTCAGCCTCTATCTGTAATGAGCACACTTGTATAAAACATCATTCATTTACGATTCACCAAAAACGCAGAATGTGGCCATGTGCTTGGCCTTTACATACAGTAGATGACAAACATGTGACAGTCTCTGCTTCAAAACAGTCTCATAAAGGTATGTTTGCCAGTTTTCTGTGACTGTAACAAATACCTACGATAATCAGCTTATAGAGGGGAAACGTGTTTGTTATCTGTTGGCCAGTTTGAGACATTTTAGTCCAGGGTCCTTTAGCCTGGTTGTTTTGCGCCTGTGTAGGAGAACCAGCTGAGTAAAACTACTCATCTTGTGGCTGTGTGGCAAGAGAGTGGGAGGAGGGGCTGGAGTTCCAAGGTACCCTTCTAAGGGCATAGCCACAGTGACTGAAGCCATTAGGCCTTGCCTCCTAAAGCTCCAGCACCTCTCACTGAGAACAAGCCTTTAATTACCATATAGGAAGGGGGTGGGGGCTGCTCAAGATTCAGTCTGCTACATTGCAGACATATGCAATGAGAGTAGAGTGGGGAGACACTAACCAGGATGTTAGCAATAGCCTGATAGAGAAGGAATTGTTCTGGCTGACACAGAGGAGAGCATTTCAGAAAAAGTCTGAGTCATCCTTAGGCCCAGAGGCTGAGGCGGGGTGCCTCAGGTAGGAGGGAAGGGAGAGACAGCTGTGGAGATAGGTAAAAGCAGGGCAGGCTGAGGCTTGTATGAAGTTTCAGAGGTTTGAATCTAATTCTGTAGGTACCTGAGAGGAATCAGACCTGCAGAACTCAGAGGTTGCCACAGTAGGGCAAGACCGAGGACAGTAGTCCTAGGCTCCGCTGTGGGATGCGGCCTAGGCGGCTGTCAAGACACAAGGGTGAATAAGCCCTACCCAGAACAACATGTCACACCTCACTAGGAGCCCAACTAGCCGCAGAGCAGGGGACTTTTAGGATGAGGCAGTAAGGCTGCCACAGTGGTGTCCTGTGTCCTTCCTCACCATTGCAGCAAGTGGCTGTTTCAAGTCCTCTTCATTTAGGGGCAGTTCCTGCCCATGTACTGTGTCTTTGAAGCAGTGGCCACACCATTATTTGTCCTGTAGTCTCAAGGAGACTAGTTGGCAAGTGATTTCCTCTGCTCCACTGTGGTCCTGGTAAGCTAGCGTCTGCTTGGTTAGTCCAAGTCTCTTCATGACTAATTGGCCTTGGAAGCTGCTGGACTCTTTAGTATTTTTATTTATGGTGTTATGTTCTCTAGTCTCTTCATCGCATAACCACCAGGAAAGTATTTTGTCAGTCTTCTGAAAAACATGCCATCTTGAGCTTACGAAGCCATGTGACTGAAATCCTGCCCCGAGGATGCGGGATCTTAATAGAACATTTTTGTTGGGTGATGCATAGTCTTAGGTTGAGGAACCAGTTTTATTAATGTTATCAAGAAAAGTTTAGTTTTAGAACTAGTCTTTTAGTTTTAGAACTAAACCATGCCTTTCCACAACTTAAAAGTATTATTGTACTTTTTTTCTAAATTACTTTCAAAATCACATATACATATAAAACAATACTCAGGAATTTGTGGTAATTAAAACATGAATGCATAATTGAATCAAAGTGAAAATAATTGAGTAATTTAAAATGTTATTATTAAATGGGCAACAATTACTATAATTTAAGGTACAATTATTGTAAGAATAAAACGTCTTGTTTTATCAAAACCATGTCAGGATAAGCATAATGTATCACCTTGCATATATATTTAGCTGTGTGTAGTTTTGAGTGAACCAAAGGTATTTGGATAATGTATCCCAATAAATAGGGTTCTTTCAGTGTCTGTCAACTGGGTCGTAGTTAAGCAGAGGAGCAGAGGGCAAAATGGACCAGAAGAAAAGTTGCTTTGAGGAGAGCCGAAATTTAGAACAAAAGAAATGTTCAGGATAAAGCAGTTTAAATTCTCATGTTTTTGGAGTAAGGATCAAAAGCCAAGTATGTGCCAGACAGCTTTATGTCACCGTAACAAAATGCATTTTACAAGGGGAGAAGATGGCCTCCTAGCTTTGGTTCGTGATTGGCTATCTGCGTGGCCTTGGGGTCTATGGTGAGTGGCCAGAAACTGGAGAGTGGCAGAGGAAGCCCAAGAGAAGGGAGGAGCTGCATGTCCTCACTATGTCCTCAGGGACATACCCACAACAACCAATTTCAGTCCCTAAATGCCACCCCTATAGAGTTTATATCAATCAGTAGCTCTGTAGGTAGCAACCCAACCTACATAGGTGGTAGACCAGCGTTCATGGGCCTTTAGAACATTTCATAGCCAAACTGCGGCAGACTCAGAATAGCTGTTCCACAGATTTCAGCAAGAGCGAGGCTGCCACTGACTGTAGGTATGACTGTTTTTGTTGCCCCTGTTTATTGTTCTAGAGGAGAAACCCTCAACAGTCAAGAGACATTGATTCTCCCTGTTCTATGCTGGCCATATTTTGAGGCAGTATTCAAGTAATCCCTGAAACAGTGCTTCTTACTACTTTAGTGTGGTGTTCACATCTCTCATCCCGAAAACCCAAGCTGTACATTAATTAGCACTACCAGATTTATATGCTCAAAAGTGTCTTGATACTGAGGTAAGGATGGTGCTGATTTGGTTGTGCCAACAAGCCCCATGGCTTACATGCTCTTAGGATAGCACTGAAAATTGACACTAAAATTTTGATACTTGAGGTGAACAAATGGACGCCCACCCCCCCATTCTGATGTATTTTAATCATCAATATCAATAACTAAATTCACTTCCAGTTTAGTAAAGTACTCAAACTATAGCATAAATTAACCAACAAAAAAGTTTGCCTGTAATTAATAATGTTTCCAAATAATTTAATATCTCTTTGTGATATTATTTATAGCTGTACACAGGTTTTGTACCTATCAACAAGTCCTTTTTCACATTTATTTCAGTAGCACTGTTCTTGAATCACTAAGTTACAGCATCTTTCTGTCAGTCACTCTGAGCATTTACAATGGTTTTGGCTTTCAAGTCAGAAGCACTTAAGAGAACAGGCTAAAACTGATTTAAAATGTCATAGTCATTTCTAGCTGAATGCATGCTTCTCACGTAAAGATCAAAACTGCCATATCTGAGCCTTTCATTTCTATATATCTGTAAAGACCATTTGTTAAATATTTATTCTTAACAGATGCCAATGGGACAGATAGAATGTAGCATTTGCAGGTAATCAAAACTCTTGGGCACTTGTTTGTTTCTCCAGGCCCCCAGTTAACAGTTTGCATCTGGCAGTAATTTGAATAAAACGTGCTGTGTTCTAAACACCATCAAATTCATATCACATTGAATAAGAGCTTTCTTGAGTCCAGACATAGATACCAAGACAACCTTGTCAATTTTACTTTTCCCTTCAAAATATTTACATTATCTCCCAGTAACTCGTGCCATAAGGTCAAAATTTTATACAGTTCCATTTCTGATTAAAAATATAGTTTCTTGCCTAAACCATCCCTTTAATACCCCAATGTCATACTTAATGCCTGTCAGTTGCAAGCATGTTCACAATGAGAAAATTAATATGGCTTAAATGTACTCACATGACAGCCAGAGACAAATGTATCACCCACACCTGACGTTTGTCTCCATAGAGACTATCGTTTGGGATTTTACGGTACATTTGTGTAGTCATCTGATTAGAGCCACCTGGTGCTAGGGGGCCAGGTCCAGGCTGGCTTCATTCATTGCTGATAAGCAACTACAAACTTATCAGTATTCTTATGAATTCTAATGGCTACAGGAACTAATGAGTGGCCAACATGTAAATAAAATAAATGTCCTGGAATAAATATAGGTGGAAAGTGTTGGGAGTGTGGGAGAAGAAAAGGCAGGTGTGGTTAGAAAGGGTATTCAAGAGTAAACACATTACACCTTTTAATGTTGAGTTTATCAACATAGGTAATTGTGATTTGTATTCTCAGCCTGTCACGCCTTCTCTAATACCTTGAGTTTAGTTCATACATCTTTGACTGGGGATAGTAATATCCCCTGTGCTCTAAGAGTGTGGTGAGAACTGAATGACCTCACACATGTAAAGGACGCACCATGACTAACAGACAGGAATGTTGCACACATACCAGAAACCACTACGGTCATTATTGTTAGGCACGGGAGCCAGTTCAACAGCCTTGAGTATGAAGAAGGGAGGAGAGTCAAAAAGAGTAGAGACGGAGTCAATGATAGGGCTAGAAATGGATGCCAGGGGCAGGAGAGGGGTGAGATCGGTGCTGGAAGAGCAAACAGGCCAGGTGTTTAGGTTATAGAAAATCAAGTGAATTAAAAATATGTTGATGAGATAAAGACCCCCTGGGACAGCAGAGAGATAACCATGAACCATGAGTCAGAAGTGATTTATACAGGTCATCAGTAGTAGGGAGTTACAGGACTTATACAGGTCATCAGTAGTAGGGAGTTACAGGACGAAAGATTTCTAACTTTATTAGTCAGGGTCCTCTAGGAGATCAGAACTGATAGAATTTATGATCTATTTACCAGGTAGCAATCTATCTGTATAAATATATATTTATATTACATGTATATGAGAGAAAGAGGTAGATGAAAGAAATCGAGGAAGATATAAAGGGAAGAAGAAAGGGGACTTTTTAGAGTGGCATACAGGTTGTGGCCCAGATGCAGCAACATTAGCTGTCTCCCGACAGGAAGTCCAAGAATGCAGAAGTTGTTCAGTCCACTAGAGGCTGAATGCCTCAGCTGGTCCTCAGTATACACCAGAATCCCGAAGAAGGCTCTACTGCCAGTGAACGAGAGTGAGAGCAACCAGGCAAGAAGCAAAGAGCTTCCTTCCAAAGATGTGGCCAGATTAAGGGTAGATTTCTTGCCTTGATAGATCTAGATTAAAGGTGTATCTTCTCACATCAAATGATTTAATTAAGAAAAATCCCTTACCAGTGTACCCAGCCACTTGGATTTTAATTAATTCCAGATGTAGTCAAGTGGACAACCAAGAACAGACATCATAATAAACTAAATTCATTATTATGAAAAGGTGAGAATTGTTCTACTGTTTCAGAGAGAGAAGTAGAGAGGAGCAGTTTATCACCCAGGATCAGAAGCGGCTACTTGTAGTTTACTAAGGCCCTTCAATTCCATGCTCCCCTCTCCTCCCAAGGGAAGACTAAGAATGGGCCACTCTTCATCCTAACTCAGTTTGAGCTGAAGGCCATGCATATCAACACAGGGACCATGTCAAAGGCACCTCTGTGGCTCCTGAAGGTAAAACTGATAACAACCCTTCACTCATCACAAGGGTTGGTAAGCTCAGCTGGGGTGATTTGCACAATGGTGCTGTGACTCACCATCAGATAGAAGGAAACACCACTCAGATGTCCTGGAGAAACAGTCTTACAGCTATACACTTCTCCACCCTTCTGTAATGGTCATAGGCCCTCTGGGCAATCATATTCCCTATAGCTGCACACATATGCTATTTCAGTATGTGGGGAAAATAATTCCCTAAGGGCTTTCAGAAGGCTCCTGGGCCAACAGGTGGTATAAAATGTGCTGAGCGTTCCTTCTGATTGAAATGACAAGAGAATATCTTTCTATGTGCAAAAATATTCCAGGTTTCTCCATGAATGTGAAATTGGTATTCTCTACTCTCCTTTCTACATCTCGTCCTCCACCCCCTTCCACCTCTTCAAACTGACTGCTTACAAATGAGAAGCAGGCTGCCAGTCAGCCACCAGGGTCAGCATAGCTCCTAACATGGTCTGACTTCTCTTGAGACTGATGCATCATCCTTGTTAGCAGCTGACAGAAAACAAATGTAGCTTTTCAAACGTTGCCCAAGAGAGATAAAAATGAAGTTGCCCAGCCGGGTTTAAGGAACCAGTTAAAGGAAGGGTGTGTTGCAAATGTTAACCTTGAAGTGTTTATTGATGCTCAGTGGTGATGCAAGCTGGCATTTCTTTCTCCCTTTGTTTATTTATGAGGGGCCTTGCCAAACTCACCTGTCTTTCTTTCTTAGTTTCATAAAACAGCTATATTTTTAGAAAAATGTCCTGCCCTTAACTTCTAACAGTCAAATATTGAAATTCACCTGATATTTTTTCCTTACAGCTACCCCTAAACACCATAAATAATAAAATAATAATAATAATAATAATAATAATAATAATAATAATAATAATAATCCAGGCCTAAAGCTAACATAAATTGACCTCAGTAGTGTTTAGAACTGATTTTGTTTTCCTTCATCACATTGTCTCTTGGGGTTTTGGAACACAAGACAACAAAGAATCATTTTTGGTGTTGGCCAGCCAGGAGGCCGGTAAGTTAGCCACGTCTAGGGCTGGTGTACAGTGGTCAGAAGATGTTCAGGAACGAGAAGGGTTGGGATCGAGCCTTTCTTCTCTTTTGTCCTTGTAAACCTGCCTTTTCTCTTTACTCTCCCGTTTGTATAAACCCAGTGAGGTGCCACACTGGCCTAGGGATGAAGTAGCTCAAGACAGAATTTTCCAGTTCCTCCCCTCTTGTATACATTAGTGAAAAAGTGGGTCCTGGGACAAGACGTAGATTCACTCACTTCTTAGGCCTTGTTTTCTGAGTTTAGGAGGGAGGAGTCTACAAAGTTTCTCCAGGCGAGCCGTTGTGAAACGGTGATCTTAGATGAGGGAAAGGGGGCTCTTTGGAGCAGTCCCCTGTTGCAGTTCCTATAATCACTGCTGTAGTGGCACACACACACGCACACACACACGCACGCACGCACACACGCACGCACGCAGCCTTTATATTTTAATATGCCTTAAACAGCTCAATGGCCGGGCCACTTCCAAATCTTCACATGGCTAACACTCTCCCCTCCAATATTCCTAAGTTATTACTTACTCAAACCTATATTCCATCTCAGCTGCCCTGAACCCAGACCTGTAGCCCTCTTGGGCTGGGTTCCCCAGCACCCAGAACATGACAGCTATGTTCTCTGTCGGGCACCTCTCAGGCGTGGCATCTACTCTTGTCCTGGCATGGCGGCCACCTCACTTCCTGCTCCTTCCTCAGTCCCTTGCCCAGGAATCCTAAAGTCCCGCCTCTGTCTCCCTGCCCTACCATTGGCCACCAGCAACTTTATTTACCAATCAAAACCAACTGGGGGCAGGGTCCCTCAGCGTCTTAAGTTTGAATGTCCAGATTCTCATATAATTTAGGGATCAAATCCACAACAGTTCTCCTTTGCAGGTTCTGATGTTCACTCTAGAAAGACATACATTCTGCTTGAATTTTTTTTTTTTTTTTTTTTTTAGGTTTTGAGGTGAATGTCAGCTTTAGATAAGCTTAGCATCTTGATAGACCTTATCCTGCCCTGTGTGACTCTACTTGTGGTCCCCAGTATTTCGAACTTTCCTCTTATGCAACCCTCAGGCAAGGTTTATTTGACCACACCTCGACTCTGTTAAGGGACCCTTGCCCCATAAAATGTGAAGGTCCCTGTACTAATAGAAGAAATGCCAGTAAACTGAAATTTTAGAGAGTAGGGTATTGCAAGTCTGCCAGGAGAATGTGGCCACTGTTGTTACTCTGGCTTTAAGACTGGATGTTAAAAAGGATCAAATAGTGCTTCTTGGGGGTGTTCAGAGCTGTACATCACACTCTTTTCCTCCCCTCTGTAGTACCTGCACATCCTCACACTTTCCCCCTGAAGGAGGAGGAAGAGGATGAAAAAGAGAAAAGAAGGAAAAAAGGAAGAAAAGGATTTTCTATTCTTAAAGAAAATCTTATAACTCATATTTTCTGGTAATTTATTATATTAGATCTTAAAGGACATACTGTAGGCTGATTTTTAGGTGATTCATACAAGGAGTGTCTGAACCATTTGTATCATGGTGCATATGCCAGGGTTATAGGGATTTGTAGTCTGTTTATTGGAAAAGTCAGCAAGGCTCAGGGTAAGCTAGCTGAAGTGCCCTCTCAGTTCTGGCTGCTAGAACACTTGTTTCTATGTGTGCTCTCGGGACCCTATCTAGTACTGCAGGTGGACTTTGGCTGACAGAGGGTCGTAGCACATGTTACAGCAACATTCTGCCCATTGTGCAAGACCACAGTCTTCCCTGAAACATCTTTTCCAGGGCACTGACATGTACGAGTGCTTCTACCTTGGCAGATTACGATCATATGACTGCCCTGCTTCATGCCTGTCTGCTTCTAGTAAGTTCATTACAGACAAGATATTCTCATTCTATTCCATGTGCCAAAAAAACCTAAAAATAAAAAAAAATCAGTATGGTCAGTATCTGTCACTCAGGTACTACATGAATCTGCTGCAAATGAATTGTTTCATTGTTGAGAATATGTTTAACCTGATGTTAGAATTAAAGGAATCCCTCATGGAAAACTGAGGTAGCTCTCATCTTCAGAGTGATTTACGTATGCATGGATGCTGTCTAACATCTTGAGCATAATAAGTAATGATTTTTGTGATTTATTTAAAACTATAGGGCTGGGCATTGGCTCCTTTGGTTAAGTGCTTGGTGTATAAACTGGAGAACCTAAGTTCAGATCCCCACACCTACATAAAAGTTGGAGATGCACCATGCATCTGTAATCCCCTACCTTGGGGAGGCTTGGAGAAAGACTGATGCCAGGGGCCTCTGGCCAGCCAGCATACCCAAGTGTCTCAAAATAAAAGAAAAAAAAAAATCAGACGTTGACCTCTGACCTCCACGCCCAAGTGCAGAAACCCACATGAACCCACACATACATACACCAAACATATACACAAATACGTTTTAAAAACTATATATAGGAATATTGGGAATTTAGTGAAAACTTATCTGTAGTTTTCTTTATTTTAGATTCTTATTCTTGAGTGTCTCCCCGCCCCATGGGGCGGTCTTGATGAGTTTACAGGAAAGCATTACTCGCTTAGGGCAGCTGAGTTTGAGTACCTATCATCTCAGTGTCGGTATGGCAAGGACTCTTGCAAAAACAAATGTGTTTCTAGTGTCAGAAATCTCTTATGAAGTTAGTTTGAATTTCTTAATTCATGCAGAAGGGTTTGAACCTTATTCAAGATGATCAATAAAGTGTCAAGAAGATAAAAATGTTTAGGAAATGTTGTCTGGTTATGTGGTAGTGCCACGTCAGTGCCACGTCAGTTCCTGGGTTTAGTCAGATTCCTTTTTTACAGAGAACTTAGTAGTTGCCTGTGGTTTATGTTATTAGTTTAGAGCATTCCAGGAGGCAGATGAGGACTTTAGCCTCAGAGAATTTGGAGACTCTTGGGGAGATTGGATATCTGTACACCTAATAGAAATTTCCTGGTAAAGGTCCTAAATATGGTTGGGAAGCATAGAGAAGCAAGAAGCTTCCTCAGGATATGTCAATGGAAACATTGTGTTAATTAGATTGTTTTCAATTATAAGAAGCAAAGAGATGATTTTTCTCAGGCCACCCCAATGAGGTTTCACACACACACATACACACACACACACACACACACACACACACACAAAACACCCTCTGGAAATGGGAAGGAAGAGAGCAGGCCCCAGGGAGAACCAGACACTCCTGGTAGCACAAGAGCACAGGCCAATGTCAGCTGTCTTCACTAGGGATCTGTACCTACTTGTCTTCTTGTCTTTGCCTCCACAGTAAAGGCCAGATGTATGTGAATCCCCATCTTGCATCTAAGGACAAAAGATACACTTTGCTTCACTTCATTAAAGAGGGAGTGACCTCTGCTGCCAAAACAAATGTCAGCCATTCCTTAGGCGGCTTGTCCAGCATGTCAACCAGTAGCTGCATGTATTTGGGAGAATATCTGGGTCCAATAGTCTAGTCAGAGAAGGAGTGAATAGATTGGTCCTTTTCAAACTATAGCATGGGTATGTGTAATGGCTATTCTTGGTTGTCAACTTGGCTATATCTGGATTGAACTACAATCCAGAATCGGAGGACTCACCTGGGATCCAGATCTTGAGGCTGGGAGGCACAAGTTTCTGACCTGGATCTTGGCATGGAGATCTTGAGGCATAGTGGCTATAAAAAGCTTAGGTCTAGTCAAGGTAGTATACGCCTTTAATCCCAGGAGACTAAGACAAGGAGATCTCTGAGTTCAAGGTCAGCCTGGAACAAAGCAAGTTTTAGACCCAGGCATGATGGTACACACCTTTAATCTGGAGACCTATGAGAGGACATTGGAAGAAGGAAGATTCGCTCTCCTTCGCCTGCTTGCAATTACTTGCCAGCATATCTGTTGGAATCTACATCTACAGAAGACAAACTGAAACAACTAGCCTTGTGGGACTGATCAACTACTAGATGCTTGGACTTCCCATTCACAGCCGACCATTGTTGGGGAGTTGGACTACAGACTGTAAGTCATCATAACAAATTTCCTGACTATATACGGTCTATCCATAAGTTCTGTGACTCTAGAGAACCCTGACTAATACAGAAGTTGTAACCAAAAGTGGGGTATTCCTGTGACAATGTGACCATCTTTTGGGGAGGACTATGGAGGGACTTTGGAACTTTGAGCTAGAAGAGCTATTGGTTGTTAAGAGCTCTGTGGGATATTCTGTAGGAGCTTGGAAGATACTGTTGAGAACAGTGCAGAAGATGGAGGCCTGACTTGTGAAATTTCAGAGGGAAGATTAAAGACTCTTATCAGGGCCATTGCTGTTTTGATTGTAAAGATTCTGTGGTTTTGGTTAGCTCTGGGGGCTGAAGGATCATTTGTTATTAACAAGATACTATTTGTTATTAACAAGAACTATTAAAGTGAAACCTTTGCATTACTGGGACTATTGATGCTGTTTAGCTGGAACTAAGAAATTAGTGGTGATTAAGAAGAGACAAGTATCACATTGAGGTGAAATCTTCTGGGAAGTGTTTTCTGGGAGCACAAAGAGACTGGGTTTCAGAGATAGCCAAAGTTGTACCTCATGCTGCAGTTGTACTTGGTAATGTATAAGAATCACCCAGGTGGTACTGATTTTGAAGGCATGAAGGGGTCATGTAGAGCAGCTGAGGGTGGGCACTGTGAGAGGCCACGGAAGGTCATTGGTGAAGGTGCAGCCTCAGTTGCAATTGATGGCCCAGGACTGAAGGGGTCATGCAAAGGATTTGAGGCTTGGCACCATGAAGAGAGCCTATGAGAGGCTATTGGTGAAGCCTAGTTACAGTGGAAGACAGCAGTGTTTTGGAGATGCCAGTACCATGAGATGACCACCAAGAACAGCAGCAGCAGTGGAATACAGACATCTGGAGCCTAGAAGACAGGTGTGTGCTACAAAGGGCAGAGCTGGAGAAGTGACCCAAGCCCTTGGAAGAGCCCAGAAGATCATGAGTGGAACCCAGACATTGGACAGTTAGAGTTTGATTTTGATTTTGATTTGATTTTGATTTGATTGTGCCCTGATATTTTTCCCTCTTGAAGGAAGAAAGTATTTTAGTGGAGCCCACAGTTAAGAGACTTTGAATTTTAAAAGATACTGGATATTTTAAAGGGATTGAAATTTTAATATGTAAGAATTTGTAAAGACTATGGGACTTTTAAAGTTATTTGAATCTTGCGGGTGAGTAAGAAAGTAAGGGTTAAGACTTAATAGAGATGTATTTGTGTGTTAAGTTGACAAGGAGTCCATTGTACTGGCTGGTTTTGTGTGTCAACTTGACACAAGCTGAAGTTATCCCAGAGAAAGGAACCTCCCTTGAGGAATTGCCTCCATGAGATCCAGCTGTTACGCATTTTCTCAACTAGTGATCAATGGGGGAGGGCCCACTATGAGTGGTGCCATCCCTGGGCTGGTAGTCTTGGGTTCTATAAGAGAGCAAGCTGAGCAAGCCAGGGGAAGCAAGCCAGTAAGAAACATCCCTCCATGGCCTCTGCATCAGCTCCTGCTTCCTGACCTGCTTGAGTTTCTGTCCTGACTTCCTTTGGTGATGAACAGCAGTGTGGAAGTATAAGCTGAATAAACCCTTTCCTCCCCAACTTGCTTCTTGGTCATGATGTTTGTGCAGGAGTAGAAACCCTGACTAAGTCAGTATGGAACACCTGAAGAGACTCTTGGGAAAATGTAAGCTCTTGACTCATTACATATGGGCTTTCATGAGCCCTGTGTTTCCAACAAGCTCCTAGGTGGTGCTGATGTCCTTTGTCCTCTGACTTCCCTTGAGTAGTGTGTTAGTGATCTTTCTCACTGCTGACAAAACACCTACCATTCGAAAGAACGCAGCCCATCATGCTGGGGAGTATGGCCACATTGTATCTGCGATCAGAAAGAAGAGTGGACAGGAAGTGAGGCAAGGCTCTAAAGCTTGAGTGCTGCCCCAGTGACCCACTTCCTCCAGTAAGGCTTCACCTCCTAAAGGCTCCATAACCTTCCCCAACAGTGCCCCCCGCTGGAGACCAGGTATCACAACTCACATTCAAACCAGTGTCAGTGGGAAGGAGGGAGTGTGGTGCATCTGTGTAAGAAGATAATTTTATTTCAGAAGGCAAACTCCACGTGGCAGGCCTGTGGTAGTGAACTGGCATCTCTTGAGGGCAGTAACTGAACAAAGGAGCAGAGGAAAAGGCAACATTACTACCTGCATTTATGTAAGGCTGATTTTGAATGTGGTTATCATCATGGCATCTCCAGACAAAAACCAGTTCTGTAACTATTCAGGTATATTCTCTGAGTGCCAAAGTTGCTATTATTCTGTATTATTTTAGCTCGGTGTGAATTTTTATTACTCATAGTAACTTCAGATCTTGCTTTATAGTGGCTCTCTCAGTTTGTCTCCACCTCTGTGTTGGTAAGAATTAGTAGGACTTTTTGTTGAGCACCACATTCTCTGGTTTAGACGACAGGTGCCAGACTCCTTCATTATGGTACCTTAAGATAATCGCATATTTCTAATTATCATTGCTGAAAATCTGTAGATGTGATAGTTCTACTTTTGTCTACAGGGATCCTTGAGCCATTATAGTGTCCCACCTTTGTGAAGTGTTTCCTGGTCTCAAAGTAACTTTACATTACTTCTTCTATTCACTAATAAATATAAGTCTGATTTGAAACCCTACAGGGAAAGGAGACAGCTGTGTGTTTGTCTGTGTCTGTGTATCTCTGCATACAAGTTTGTTTATGCAGAGTTCAACCTCAGGCACCATCCACCTTGTGTATTTTTAGTTTTTGAGACAGCCTTTTACTTGGCCCTGTAATCCGCCACCTTACTCACTGAGTTAGGCTATCCTGGCTGGTCACTTAGTCCCAGAACTACAGCTACAAGTGTGAACAACCTCTATGTCTGGCTTTTGTTAAATATGGGTTCTGGGGATTGAACTCAGATCCTCAGGCTTGTTGTTTTATTTCCTTTAAAACAGGTCTTACATTTTTTCATCTGATGATGCTAGAATTTGGTGCTAGCGGTCAGGGATGCCAGGGTGTGCTTATCACACCTTCATATCGAGAATGAGAAATACTGTGTGAAACAGAACACCCAGTGCTGTTCAAAACAAAGGAAGCATGAAAGATAGCTTCCATGCTGAGTGGACGACAGATGCTTCCAATGAGCATATCCCACACATTGGCATTCACCACAAAGGCTTCCTTCTGATGGTGTCCTAGGTGTCACCAGCAGGATCACATACTGTTACCTCTCTAACAGGACCCTTGGTGCTCAGTACTCACTCAGCAGTGTGGCCCTGGCACTGTACTTGCCACTTGAGGAATCACTTGTAAGTTAAACAAGCCTTTGGTAAGAAAAGCAATGGAAATGACTGGAAAATTGGCTCAGGGGACAGGTGAATTGACGAATGGTCAAAGTGTTTGGATTTGGTGCCTTCGGGATTTACTCTGTGCTTCAATGTGGGAGATTTTCATACAACCAAATTGTTTTCCAAATGTAAATGTCTCATGTTTAATTAATGCCTGAGTAGTCGCTGAACAACAAACTATCCTTGTCAAAACAGTTTTTCCTCTTTCAGTAGCAGAGTATTCCTATTTTACTGGGAATTTGTCTGGTTTGTTCTTGGGAAAGGTATTTCAAATAATAACCTTTTAGCTAATTTCCCAAGCATTGACATTCTTGTCCTTTGAAGCACTATGCTGGTTAATTTTTTGTCATCCTGACACAAGTTCAGGTCATTTGGGAAGAAGAAATATCAATTGAGAAAATTTCTCCATCAGTAGAGCATTGTGCCCACTCTGGGCAGTGCCACCCCTGGGAGGATGGTCCTGGGTTATATACAGAGAGCAGGCTGAGCAAGCCAGCAAGCAGTGTTCCTCTGTGGCCTCTGCTTCAGTTCCGGCTGCAGTCCCTTCTCTTTCCTTGAGTTCCTACCCTTATTTCCCTTCATGACGGACTGTGATTGGAATGTGTAAGCCAAACAGCCCCTTTCCTACCCACGCTGCTTCTGTTTACAGTGTTTATCACAGTGATAGAGAACATTCAAGGTAGCTCATGAGTACTAATAACTGTTTTTCTTGCACAGATCCAGTGTCCCACTTGCCAATTCATCTGGTGTTTTAAGTGCCACTCTCCTTGGCATGAAGGTGTTAACTGCAAGGAGTACAAAAAAGGAGACAAGTTACTGCGTCACTGGGCCAGTGAGATTGAGCATGGGCAGAGAAATGCCCAGAAGTGTCCAAAGTGCAAGGTAAGATAAGCCTTAGCAGGAAGAGAATGAGGCCTGCATTTAAAGGGACAGTGTTCACAGCATGGACATGTAGCACGCTCCCCATAGTCTAATCAAGTATGAGGAGGCTTTGCCATCTCATTCCTACAGAATGATTGTACTGCATGTCAGACTGAACATATGTGCACATAAATGGTGTCTATTGTCGTTAGCATCCATCGCAGTCTGACATTTTTATCTTAACATTTAAGTTATGTGTGTTTGAATAGCATTTGTACTCTTTCAACAAATTTACTTTTAGGCAACCATATTGGGCCTAGTTTTCTGTAAGAATAATTTTGCAGTTGCTTCCTTGAGACCTAGCACTAGATAAATGAAATCTAAACAATTATAAAAAATTAATAAAGGTGGATCCAAATTGTAGCAAAAGCATTTTATAAACTAGTGTATTACTGAGCATGTAATGTTTTGCTCTGCTGAATTTGTACCCCATCTTAGACATATAGACAGTAAATAGTGCAGTGTGACATTTATGCTGTATACTTAGTGACAAGAAGAACTCTTTGGGAGAAGCTCTTTCTGTGTTACTCAGGCTGAACTGGAACTCCTGGGTTCGAGTGATTGTCTGTCTCAGCCTCCGCAGTAGCTGGACCTCCAGACCAGCTTGACTTAATCCTTGAGATTGGTACATAGTGATTTAAGGTTTTCTTACTTTTCTTTGCCCTGTAAAACAGAGCCCATTTCAGTCTTTATCTCTGTGCTGGACCAATGGCTCTGTGCACATTAGCTTTTGTCCCACTATAGAGCAGGTACAAGATGAGGCAGTTCACCCTTCTCTCGCCTAGCAACTCCATTCAGAGGACTTCTCAGTTTCAAACCCAGTCCAGGCCAGAAGGTGCTGAGGCGCTACTCACTCACTCTACTGAGCACTGAGGATTTCTGAATAAATGGAGGCAGTGCAGACAATAACGCATTTATGCCATCCATATCCTAACCTAACTTAAATGGAAGGACGGAGGAAGAGGCAGCTGGTGTACTCTCCTAGGGAGGGTTCTGACAAGGTCTGCAGTTTCCACAGATAAATAGCTAGGAGACAGTGTGAAGGTAAAGAGGCTTTCAAAAGAATTGCCTTTTAAACAGCCCAAAGGAAGGAGCCCCGGAGCCACCCACATGACGGCCTGAAAACAACCGTGAAGCATAGGTCAGTGTAAGTCATTTTTTATGGCTTATTTTGACTGCAGATGTGGGGTGTTTTTTCCTTCCAAGCAGGACTCTCAAGTTCTATATTTTCTGATTTTTTCTTTTTTCTTTTTTGTCTTTGAAATCACTGCCCCTCTTTTTCCTCCAAAGAAACTTTTTTTTTCCTACTAGGAATTAAGGAGGCAGATTTAGTGAATTAATATTTTATACTCTTAAGAGCACTTTTCACAAAACATCTATTAAAATTTACAAATATGAAAAAGGAAGATGGGAGAGGTTTTTTTTTCCAAAGAATTTTCATTGAAAATGCTTTCAAATGAACAATTTATTTTCATGTAAATAGCCTCAATATTTGTAACAAAATGTATTTGAATTTTACTTTGACCAAACTTACTTACTTATATTTTTGCATTCTCTTATTGTGTTTTAAGTTAATTTTATAGTATTAACAGTAATTTATGTTTTTAAGTGTTTGTTTCGAAACTCATAAACTTGATAGAAATTTGGGTTGAGAGGGAAATCACCCACCCAGCACTCCACGGCACCAACACACCCGCAGGGCATCCACAGCCCATGCCCTTCTGAAATCACTTTTAGGGAGGTTTTAAGGGTGACATCATGCCTGTTCAGTGTCATCAGTATCCTGTGTGACCACTCAGACATTTCTAATGTCAGCAAACATTTCTATTAGCTATGTCATCTGATGTTTGGTTTTGTTTACTGCACTACAAATGTGCTGTGAGTAACGTGTACCATGGACACATCTTCCTTCCTACTGTGAACCGTTAGCGTGCACCATTGTGAAGGTAGAGCTACCGAGTGCATGGTCGCAGTGTTCTCCATATCTGGTGGATAATGTCAGATTACTAAATTCTAATAGCGGTGAAACAGCTTGCTTCCCAGAAAGTCTGCAGATTTCTGGCGAGCTTTGCTGTCCTATTCAGAGTTCAGGTATACTGTTACTCATTTGCTCATTTAGTGATTGTGACATACATCCTCATATTTACATTTCCTTATTTGCTTATAGGCTGACTATATATTCACATTCTTTGGCATTTGTCATCAACCCTTAAATTTTCTGTTTGTAATCTTTGGCCATTTGTGTGGGCTAGGTTGAGGCTTGCTTGTTTGTATCAAATTCTACAAACTCTGTATTTCAAAATTTTAACTCCTTTTACAGAATATTTTCTCTGCTTGCTTTTTCTTTTTTTTTTTTCTTTCACCTAATTGCTTTGCACATATTTTTTACAGTTTTTATTTGAGTATATCATTTTCTTTCTCTTTGTAAATACATACAAGCACACACAAATATCATGCACACATATTTTTTATTTACTTACATGTTTTCCATATGTATTTGCTTCTAAGTCACTTACCATCCAGAAGTTTGATATAAAAGTTTAATACAAGTGTCTACTCTCTTTCTTTCCTTTTACCTTTAGATATATCAATATTTTAAATTTAAAATATAATCTAACTATAATTTATTTAGTGTTTATTATGAATAAGATACTTAAAAATGATTTTCCCCCACTTGAATCATCTTGGCTCAACTGTACTTGTTAAATAATTCTGTCCTACCAATTAATTTGTAATTCTTGCTAAGTACACGTTACCTTATAATACATAGTACTGTCTTTGCTGGGATCTCCAATCCTGTGGCTAAGTTGTTAGACAAATTCTATAATAAAACTGGTGAGTGCCAATGACTGTGCCGAAGTGAAAGGCATCATTCAAGCAGCCTGAGAACATGGCTGTCCCTGTGGGAACCTTGTGTGAACGAGTGTTTTAATACAGCAGGTCCTTCCCTTCCTTCACTTAGCAAAAGCTGCTCTCCCACCGTGAGACACCTTTGCCTCAGGTGGAAATCACAGTTTCATACATGGCATGGTACTGTGAGAAACTTTGAATTATGTAAACAAGTCAAAATTAGTATTTATAATTTATTTTGGGGGCCAGCAAGATGGCGCTATAAGTTAAAGGCCCTTGCCATCAAACCTGTCAGCCTGAGCTCAATCTCAAAGTTCATGTGGTAGAAGGAGAGACCCGACTCCTTGGTCTTGTGGTACAAGCTCCACAAATATGCTTGGCATGCTTGTAGACACAGCCAGCATACACACATGTACACAGTCACCAAGGAATAAAATATATTAAAGAGTATAATTGAATCTAGCAGATATTACAAATAAGTGTTGAAAGCCTTTCCTATCATTTACGATCAAGATGTTTACTCATACACACACGCGTACGCGCGCAGGAGCTTACAGAGTTCAGAGAGTGCATCAGATACCCTGGAACTAGAGTTAAAGATGGTTGTGAGCTACAGTGTGGGCACTGGGAATCGAACCTGGGTCCTCTTCAAGAGCAGTAAGTGCTCCTAACTACTGAGCCACCTTTCTAGCAAAATCACTACCTTTTTTCTTTGTCTTTTTTTCTCTTCTCTTCCTCCTCCTTTCTTCTCCTCCTCCTCCTCCTCCTCTTCCTTTTCCTCCTCTTCCTTTTCCTCCTCCTCCTCTTCCTCTTCTTCCTCCCCCTCCTCTTCTTCCTCTTCCTCCTCTTCTTCCTTCTCCTCCTCCATTTCTCCTTCTCCTTCCCCTTCTCCCTCTCCCTCTCCTTCTCCTTCTTCTCCTTCTCCCCCTTAAGAGACAGTATTCTCACCATGTGGCTCCTAGGTAGCCCAAATCTTGGGTGTAGACCAGGCTAACCTGAGACTCACAGACCTCTACCTGCCTCTGTCCCCCACCTTCTGAGAGCCAGATAAACATGTGGAGCAGCTGCCCTCCCATTTCTACTTTTGAATGCAGAGGTTTATTTAGTAAATTATGACACAGTATTCTTATAAAAATGAATTTTCTGTTTAAGTTTTGACACCAAAGAAAACATAAGCTTATTTTGTCAGATTCCCCTTCAGTTTAATCACAACACAACAAAACATAGTTCATGATGAACTGACCTTTAAATTAAATTTAACACAAGTAAAGAAATTAAATTTTATGCTGTGTGTGTGTGTGTGTGTGTGTGTGTGTGTGTGTGTGTGTGTGTGTGTGTGTGTGTGTGTGTGTGTGTGTGTGTGTGTGTGTGTGTGTGTGTGCGTGTGTGTGTGTGTGTGTGTATGGGGGATACTGTTCAATATCATGCCTAAAAGTTCATCTTGACAGTATATATGATATTCTAAAGTGAGTTAAGATTTGATAAACTAAAGTTGAGATGCATACTTATAAATAATAAACACATGTCAACAATATAAGACTAAGTAAACCTCGCTGTCGTAAGAAGCTTCATAGCTCAGTGAAGTTAGTAGCTGCTTGGTGAGTGTTTAGGTTTTGAAACAAGGCATTTGATTCCCAATCCTGAATGCTTCTTTAAGATCATCATCTAAAACAAACAAACAAAAATCTTATATTTTACTTCATTGTCTCACCCAGGAGTAATCGTACAGGCCTGCCATCTCCAATAAGGAGGCAGAGACAAACCCTACTGTTGCTAAGGCAAGACTCCTGCCCTCCAGCCATGCTTTTTCCACTTACGAACTTTAAAAACACGGTAGCACATACCTTTGGGCTGTTTTACATGGTGCTTTGAGACAAGTGCAAAGCAAGCGGGAAGTTGAGTCAATCACACATAATTATATGAAGAAAGCAGTCAGCCAAGAAAGCATCTCTTACCACACTTGTGAAGCAAACGCTGGACTGTTCTTTCTCTGTTAAATGTGGGCGGTGAGCCCATATACAGCCATTAAATTATCATTGGCAATGTTTAAAATATTCAGAGTTGCTCATAATTAAAAATAAAATTCAGCCAGAAACAGGAGCCCTCCCCCCACCCCCATAGTGTCATGGCTTAGCTCACAGACAATCATCTCCTGTAACCTGTATATCCCGTATCCTTTAAGGACTCGGAATGTCTCTTTGTTTAGTTTGCCTGCTTTTTGTGTTTCCTTCTTTGGGTGAAGGGCAAGTTTTGCTCAGAATTCAGAGCTTACTGAACCAAAGTTCAGTTACTTCCAAAATTATTAGGGAGTCTTTTTTGGTGGTGCGTGCTGGAGGCGGGAGCTAAAAGGGAATTCATGAAACCTCCTCCTCCCAAATTTAAAAACTGTTTACTCAGACATTATGACATGTGATAGGCATTAGCCACAGTGACCCAACCAGGTGATCTATAGCTGACAACTGTGATTCTCCTCCTACAGAAATGAACCACTTTATAAGACATAGGGTAGAACTAATTACCTGGGAAGAATCACATGAGCTCTAAGACTAATATGTAACCAACAGGATTAGTGAAATAATATGAAACAGTGGTAGCTAAGTAATTTATTCTAAGCCAGCACATTCCTTATTTCAAGATGAAAGGACAGCTACTTTTCTGCTTTTAAAGGAATTGCCAGGGCTATAGTCAGGGGTTAGAGTATGACCTTTGCTCTCACACGCTCTGAGTTACATCACACACATGCATGCACGTGCAAGCCAAAATACTGATGGGCAATGCTAAATTCTGATATCAGTCTTTATTTCTCCTCTTATACTGTTATCACGTTAATAACAATAACAGTGCTGTCTAATGTATGCTGACATTTGCTACCACACGCCAGCCTTTGTGGTAGTTAGTTGTCTTACAGTCATCCCATGGCAGCTGGCCAAATGCTGGGATTATGAGCACGTGTGGACATACCCAACCGCAACCATAGCTCTAGGAGGAAAAAAACAACTTGCTAAATATATATTACATTCATTTTTTAAATTGTTTTTGTTTTTTTTCTTTCCTGCCCTCCATTTTTGAATTGTTAACTGATCTAATTATAAAATAGAACCAAGTGACACTATGATAATGTAACAATATACACTTATAATATGTAAATATGTATTATGATAGTAAAAGAAATAAGGAAGCAGGCAGATAATATGCATGTATTAATACTTAATAAACTTTGAAATTAAGATATTATTATCTGTCCTTTAATTTAACAGTATTAAATGAAGGCAAAAAGGTGCATAAATATGTCTAAGCATGTTCACATGTGTATACACATGTATGTATGTATATATAGAAGCTTATGTGTATATGCAGTTATACCATGAGAACAGTCAATGCATTTTAAAGCATTTAAAATGGAGTTAGGTTCTAAATTCAGGTACAATCAATATCTTCAGTCACATAATAGTAGTGTAAGTTTAAAAAAACATGCTATATGAAAACTATGTAAATATCTTTGTATTTATACATAAAATAGTTAGGGTCCAAGTTCAGACATTATAAGTAGATTTTATCTGTATGAATATCTAATGCATTTAAAGATTATATGTCAAGGGTCTAGTTCTTCCAGGAGACCCCAAGGCAGCATAGCGTCATTTGTGATAGCCAGGTATCTCCTGCCAAATAAAACAAGAATTCCAACTTCTCTAACAGGGAGTGGAAATGCCTGTTGAGAGTCGCTTATAGATTACAGCACTTCTGAAAAAGGAGGAGTCCCATGATCCATTTAGGCAGATGTGTGTCAATAAAAGTCAAATAAAGGCCCAACCTGTATATCAATACTGATGCAGCCATTCTTCCTAAAGGATCTAAAGCTCTTAGATAACTCAGTTTTAAGACATAATTTCTGTTTCTGTGGCAACTTCAACTCAGAATTTCAAATGAGATGGAATGTGTATTTGGTGATAGAACATGTACCACTAAGCATGTGATCTCCAGGCCCAGCCTTCAGCGCCAAAAAAGACAAGAGAGAAGAGGGGAGGGCTAAATTATAGAAGAAAGTTGCAGCAGTATTCATGGTGAGAAGATGCCTCCTGGAGAACATGAGCAAAATAGTTGAGAACTTTGATTGCATGATGAGGGCTTTCTAAGAGAGAGCGTGACATAAGTCCAGAGGCAGAAAATGTGATGTGTGGGAGCCACAAATGCATGGTGGTTCATTTAGTGTCAACTTTATGAAAGCAGTGGCAAAATGGTGCTGGAGAAGTAAATGAGAAAGTCTCCAGACTTTGGGTCTGGAGAGATGGTTTAGTGGTTAAGAACACTGGCTGCTCTTCCAGAGGATCTGTGTTCAGATCCCAGCACCCTACATGGCAGTTCAAGGTTGTCAGATCCAGTTCTTGAGGATTCAATACACTCATACAGACATATGTGCAGGGAAAAACCACCAATGCATGTGAAATAAAAAAATAAATAAAATTTTAAAAGTCGGATATGAGAAAGACAAACTGATATTTTAAAAACAAATCTGGATTTTGCATAGCATATTAAAGAACTTAATCTTAGTGCCCATTAAAAAGATTTAAGCAAGAGCTGAGTAGTACCAGATTTATAGTTTAAATTGCTTTTGGTATTTTGAAAGTAGGTGATGCTATGAGCTGGGCTACTTGTCCCAAGGCTGAGAAGAGAAGGATCAGACAAATCACCTAGACCTGCATCTCCATGAACTTCATAGGGAGTTCAAGGAGGTTAACGAGCCACCCCCATTAACATTTAGCTGTGTGCCTAACCTGGTGAAGATGCTGTGAGCTCCTTTGTACATGGACACAAGATACAGTTTTATCTTGCTATTGTTAGGAGACAGTGCTCTAGAAGGATGGTGACTTGAGTTTTGCTTATCTGGGTTGGAAGTGACTAAAAGTTTTATGTATATGACGAGCAGATAGTTGTACAGACCTAAAGGCTAAAGGCTGGGCCCACAGATGACATAAAGAAGTGAGATAGAGAGGAGGAAAATGAAGCTAATGGCCGATAGGTGGAAGAGATCACCCAAAGATCTTGTACAAAGTATTGGAAGTATGAGAAGAATTAGGGCTGGGTGAAGAAGTGAAAACCCAAGAGAGATCAGAGAAGAATGGAAAAATAGAGGTCACTGAAAGAAGAACGTGGCAAAGGTCAGAGAGGAAGTAGTAACGACACCAAGGGATACAAGAAGATAACCACTTAAAACACATTCACTGGGTGTGACCATCGTGTGATTGTGGGTAACACTCATTTGCCTCTTCCCAAGTATTCGTTGAGAAAGTGCTTGTGCGAGGATGTGTACAAGTCCCTTACTACAAATAATGAAGCGATGGACAGAAGGCTGAAGATGTGGCTCAGCACTTCATTGCAAACCTAATGACCAGAGTTCACATTCCAAAAACCCCAGCCACTCCTGTAATTCCAGCTCTTGAGTTACAGATTGCTGAAGCTTGCTGGATTCCAGCTTAACAAGAAAATGAAAGCTTCGGGTTCAAAAGGAGACCCTGACTCAAAGGAACAGACAGAGAAGAGCTGAAGTGGATGCAGATCTCTCATACACAGAAATGTGTGCGTTGCCCCTCAGCCCCATGAATACACATGTATGTATGTACACACACACGAATGCAGACACAGTGATAACAAAAATAAATACATGAGTGAATAGGTAAATAAAAATATGTATATGATCTGGACCAACGTAGACTTTATTCGCCAGGGCTTAAGCAGAGGGATGCAGATAATTAGGGTATTGAATAAGCAGCCCTTCGCTGGTGCACTCAGAAGTCTGCTGCTGAGAAACAGTGGCTCCCTGGAGCTCCACTCAGTGCGTACGCTGCTCTTGCCTTTCGTCTCCTAGATGAAATGTCACTTCTTCACACAAACCTCCTCTCACCCTTAACACCAGATCAGGCTCCTCTATTACCTGTTCTTCCCACACACTCTCCTTTTCTTCATAGAACTTTTTATGGCTTAGGAGACATGTTTTTGTACAATTGATTAATATCTGTCTACACTTTAAATTACACAGTCCTTAGGAGTAGGAGTCATGAAAGATTTTATCAGCAAGAAAGTAATTCTTTGTTGGGCAAAGGACTAAGTAGAAGACAGCTGGATGTTTCCGGAACATGGGTTCTTATTAGCTGAGGAAGAACTGAGGCATGACTAAGAGGAACAAGGGATTCAGAAAAATGAGAATAATCTCTGGCTAGACAGCCATGGGGAATTAATGGATGCTTGAGGGGCCCAGAGCAGAGGGAAAGGTTGAGAATGAATGTGAAGAAGAGGAAATGGAACTCAGAGTTTTCTGAGGACGAGAGGTACTATGGTAAAGGAGAAGGAAGATAGTGAGAGACTAATCAATACCAAAGCTCTATGTTGTGGAATTAGAAATTGGATAGTGTTCATACCTGCTTCAGAGACTTCCCTTCATCATAAACTAAGACAGAAGCATACATAAATCCTTCTGTAGCTAACTGAAAACAAATCCATTGGAATCAAGGGGTCACTGATGCTGGCTTTAAAATGCTAACATACAATGGGAAATACCAAACAATCATGAAATCAGCGTCCTATTTATTTTTAGAAACTATGTCTGACAGTAAAAGCAACTGCTTTTCTTCACTCATTTGGTTTTTAACTTCTAGTAATTGCCTGTCAATAATAAGTTCTTACCTTCTCCCCTTGACATTGTCTGTTGACTCCCTGATGGTGACTAAACATTCATTGTATTAATTTCGTCCTTTATTTTATAGTGCTTTTTAAGACAGGATCTTATTATGTAACCCAGGCCACCTTCATGCCTCTGGCTTCCAAGCACTGGATTACAGAGGTCTATCACTAGTTAGTGTACTTTTTCCTTTGACTGCTTGTTGGAAAGTATCTGAAGAGATCTTGTTAGCTACAGTTGTCAGTTTGAGTACAAAGTTTTTTGTGGGCATCCCAGTTGGGGAATTGTCTTGACCAGACGGGCCTGTGGGCATATCTTCAGGATCTTTTCTTGGTTACTGATTGATAGGGGGAAGTTCTGCCCACTGGTGCTACCCCTTGGCAAGTGGTACCAAATTTTTAAGAAAACTGGCTGAAGAGTATTAGAAAGCTCTCATATGGGGTCTATGACCTGCCAAGCCATAGGTTCTTAATCCCAATAATGGTGCCAGGTATAGGTTTCAGAAGGTCCTTGTTTACACTCATGAATCAGTGTCACTATTGTAATGGTGGTTATGTCTTCCATGCCTATCATTGCTGTAGGTCACAAAGTTCACAGCTGGTAATACCAATAATTACCTTTCTCTGGTAGCATCTGTAGCACCTTCGAGTACTTTGAAAGTTGGCCAGTAGGAAAAAAGTCTTGTGGTCCCAGCTTGATTTCTCCATGTCCCATATTCAAGCATCTGGGGTCTTCATCAGTAGGGTATTACATCAAGTTCTAGAGGGTAACAAAGTGAATTTGCAATAGCTTGTAATGTTTGGGAGACTCTGAGACCTTACTGGCCAACAGTTCCTTCTAAATGGACATGGTATTAAACTAATTCCTAAAGAGTTACAGCTATACACAGAGAATAGTGTGTCTCTGATCCTTCATCAAAGGAGCTTCTTTTTGCAGTAGATAGTCTTCTGATTAACACTGAGACCCACAACTTCAAGGTGCAGGGAGTAAAAGAATGGGACATCTACATCACACTCCCTTCTCTCAAGGCTCAGGAATTATTGCAGAAGATGGGGTGGGGATGAAAAATGTGTAAGAGCTAGAGTTAGTGATGATTACAGCAAACTAGTGAATTTGGGATATAGCAGGGCACTTACATGTAGGAACATGTGACAGTATGCACAATACCTGGGCAAACTCAAGCCAGACAGTGCCATCATAGAGAGGGGATGTGGGCATGAAGCCCCACCACCTAACAGAGGACCTATTGGCAGTTGGAATCTACTGGAAGAGGAAGAGTCATTCTTAGTTTTGTTTTAAGGGTGTGGCCCCTGGTACCTCAACCATTCTCCAAGCCTCATTGAGTCTATTTGTGGGTAGCACAAATTGGACTCAATAATTTTTTTTTTTTTTAATGAGGACACTAAGTTGAGCCATTAGGGAAGAAGGGAATGGTTATGGAAGGAGTTGGGGAGTGAATATGACCAAAACACATCATGCAAAATTCTCAAAGGAAAGAAAGCCCATTAGTAACATTCTTCCATGGGCTCCGCTGCAGTGCTGCCTCCAAAGCTCTGCCCTGAGTTCTTGCCCTGACTGGCTTCAGAAATGGATCATTCATTATCCGAGAGTGTAAGCCAGATAGACCCTTTCCTCACTGAGTTGTTTTTGATGTGACATGATGTTTGTCACATCAACAGCAATCACAAAATAGGAGATCAGCCCCTGTGCGGTCCCTTCCAGGTCCGTACGCTACGTTTCTGTCGGCTGTAACTTTACGTCTGTATTGGAAACTACAATATTAGATTCTGTTCTCCTTAATTCTATTGTACTTAATAGTTGAGGTTTTATTTAAGGGATGAATTTTTTTAAAAAATTGTTAAAATTAAATGAGGGTTTACAAAATCAAAATCATATCATGAAACAAGGATTACATTTTCTTTGCCTGCGTGATCACTCCAGGAACAAGGTATCACAATAAGGACATATATTTTTTAGAGTTCCAACTCAGAGCTCAAACTCCTTCTATTCTTCTCAAAGTTTTCTTCTTCTTTCTTTATTGAGAGGAGAAATAAAACCCACTTGATTTATCTTTTTCTTTAATAGCTAGCTTCCAAGGAGTTACACCGTCTGGTATGTATATTCCTTTTGTTATGCTTTGAAGATATGGAGACTAACTGCCTTCCTATTCTAAACTGGACAGATCACTTCGAAGTTTCTTTCTCCACTTGGAATTTCTTAGTACACTTTTTAAAATATCCACCGTTGTCCATTTGAATTTTACATTCCTATAGCTCAGTGTTTTCTCAAGTTATAGGCACAGAAAAGGGACAGAGAAGCCAGCATTTGGGAACAGGTTTCTCTTTACCCTCACATATTGTTTACTTTATAATTAGATAAGAATCCTAGGCTTATAATATTTGTCTGTGATAGAGGAAGGCTCTAATTTTCTCATAAGTTACTTTCCATTCTAATTCATTCTTTCAGATCCCAAACACCATTGAGGAATATATATATATATTTATATATAATAAATTTATAAATATATATGTAAATCTAGCCATTTTTATTTATGTTATGAGTATTTGACTTCATATATCTATATACCATGTGTGTGCCTGGTGCCTATGGAGCCCAGAAGAGAGTATCAGGTCCCTTGGGACTAGATTTACTGATAGTTTTAAGCTGCCAGGTAGGTACTAGAAATTGACCCTGGTTCCTCAGGAAGAACAACAGCCAGGGCTCTTAACCACGGAGCCATCTCTCTAGCCTCGAGATTCTTTTAAAATAATAGTTTAGTGTTGCATCTAGAGCAAATTATCAGTTGGTAACAATCACACAGAAATAACAGTTTAGTTCTCTTTTTTCCTCCTGATTAATAAACATTTCTTAATGAAAGATTAAAAATTTGTACACAGACCTATGCTGATGCAGTTTTTAAATGGGTTGTATGTTTATTAGTTATTTTATTTTTATTCTATCTTTTGGCTAAATGAAATAAAAATTAAAACCTAAATTCTATTTTTACCTTTTAGGTATTCTGTGAGTATTTTATTGCATTATATGTAAATAACCTCAGGAAGATTGGTACTGTTTTATTTTTATGTATTGTAATATTATATTTAATTTTATATTAATTAATTATGAGATGTCAAATAAAATAATTACTTCTTTATATTATGGGCACAAAAATGTTTTGTTTTTCTTTTTTTGTTTGTTTGTTTTTCGTTTTTCGAGACAGGGTTTCTCTGTGTAGCCCTGGCTGTCCTGGAACTCACTCTGTAGACCAGGCTGGCCTCGAACTCAGAAATCTGCTGCCTCTGCCTCCCAAGTGCTGGGATTAAAGGCGTGTGCCACCACTGCCTGGCTAAATGTTTAGTTTTTTCATTTCAGTCTCCTACAATGGGACCTTAATATCAAACTCCTATAGTGGCTAATATTAACCTTTTGTCTCATGACTTTTAAGTGTCAGAGAGGTAATGTTGGTATATAAATATTGAATTCCTGAAACAGCTCCCCTCATCTATTATAGATGGAGAGAAGACACAGAGTAGTAATAAATCATGGGGCTTTTGTGCCTTAGGCATTGTCAGTTTAATCCAATGGGTTCTGATGCTAAACTGTAGCCACTTGAGTGGTTAGTTTGTTTCTAGGAGAAGGAAAATAATGAGTACCTTGGACCTATGACAAAAAATAAAAACATTTATTGTAAATATAATATTAACCTGTCTTAAAGTTTGATGTTTTTAAACTAAAAATAACATTCTTATCAAGCTGTAACATTTAAACATATTTTCTCCAGGACTTTACTTAACATGTTGGATTTAGTATACCTAGGAGGTTAGAAGTTCAGAATTCCAAGTTGTTTAGCAAATACTAGTTATGAATGTCTCTTACTGACATGAATCTGCATTGTGTCAGTTTATTTCTAGAGTAAAAAATAATAAAGGATTTATATAATCATAGTCATTACTTTTGCACCACTGGGATCAAACCAGCTGCTTGTAGTGGGGTTCGGTCTGCTGTAATTGGAAGCACAGCTGAGTGGCTGCATACGTGGCACCAGGAACATGTGGCTAAATCATAACATACCAGGAAGTAGAGAGTGCAACCTGAACCAAGGCCTGGGCTGTAACCTTAAAAGACCCTCACCTGATGACCTACATCTCACAGCCAGTCCCACTTCCCCAAAGCTCTATAATCCAAATACGTTTCAGAACTCAGGTATGACTAAGAATGATGGTCACAGGGTACAGTTAGAAGTGGCAGTGGCAGTCTTTAGGTTACCAATGACACTGCTGCATTCTCACAAATTGTATCTCCATCTCAAATGCAGCAGATAGTCCAAAAGTTGGCAGTAGGTGCCGAGTGCTTAGGGATGGATTTCACACATGCCTTCTCCTTGGTGGTGTGAAGGCTCAGAAATAGTTCAAAAGTGCCTTGGCCCATGCTACTAGATTTTTTTGTTTTTGTTTTGTTTTGTTTTGGTCTTTTGTTGTTATTGTTGTGTTGTTTTCTTTTTTTGTTTTTTTAAGACAAGGCCTCGTGCAAGCCAAGTTAGCCTTGAATTCTCTCCTAGTGGTGGAGAAAGACCTTGGACTTCCGATTCTCCTGCCTCCCAGTCCTCTGTGTGTTGGCTTTACAGGCCCTACTCAGTTCATTCGGTGCTATGGATTGAATCTGGCCTATGCACTGTACTCCCAGTCCTGGGCCAAGTTATTTCTTAGTGCCATCTGCAGGCTGCATGGCTGTGATCTCATATTTATTGACAAATAGGCACAAGAACGGTAGTCACTGGACCAGTGGCTGAGTTACTGGGGGGCCTTGTATCAGATTTTATTTACAATTTACATCTGTCCTTCAAGAGGGACCTTCAGATCATTGATAGGCCCACAAAGCCCGTATCCACTGCTATGGGACCAGCATATACAAAGAGAAAACCAGATAGCTGTAAGGGGGGAGGTTGTTATCAGTAGCAAGAATCATCAGCTTTGGGTTAGTAGGGACCCTGAAACATAACTGCTCAGATGCCCTTGACCACATAGTAACTCTGTGTACTTGAGGAAAAAGAGTAGAATCACAAGTGAAATACATAAAGTTGTAGACTCGCAACAGCTTACCTGCTAAGCACCAAACAACAAACTCTGGTAGGTTTGACTCTTGTTTAATTTAACTAAATTAAAATATTCCCCAGCATGCATTTCCTAAAGCCACATTACAAGCTCATAATGGTAAAAATTAATATTGGGAACCTTATAAATATGATTATAAACAAATTGAAAACTTCAGGGATGCTCCTAAGACTTTTAATTTGGTAAAACTGATATATTTTACTTTTTAAAGACATTAATTGCATTTCCTTCTATTTGTCCCTTTATCCAGATCCATATCCAGAGAACAGAAGGGTGTGACCATATGACTTGTTCACAGTGTAACACTAATTTTTGCTATCGATGTGGAGAGAGATACCGCCAGCTCCGGTTTTTCGGAGACCACACATCAAACCTCAGTATATTTGGATGCAAATATCGCTACCTCCCAGAAAGACCTCATTTAAGAAGATTAGTTCGTGGGTCAGTCTGTGGTAAGTAGCACACCCTTGTTCTTGGGTGCTTCCTTAGGATCCAAGGAAGGGCGATAGCAGGGTCCTAGCCATGAGAATCTTGAGGGCTTGCTATGTACCAGGGATTCTAGTAGGTCCTTTACCAAAGAGTAAGAAAAGAATCACTCCTTTTGTGAACAAAATTGAAAAGTTAAGCTTGTTAAGACTGACACTCTTTCATGACCAGCGCTTCTGAAACACTGAGTGAAAGCCAATTGGTGACAAGAAGAATGTCATATTTCTTTTTGTATGGACTTAACAGGTATCTAAACACAAGAATGTGCTGTTGATTCTTTAAACATGTACAATACAGCATGAATAAATACACACACATCCCAAAGAAATAAACAAATAAAACAGTAAATCTAGAGACACAATCAATGGTTCGTTTTCATAGCAGAAATTAAATAAAATTTTAAATTAAAAATGTTTAAATAAGATATCACTTATGGTTGTGAAAAAATTATATTTGATTATTGAAAATGATGTTCTAAGAGAATTGTTATTGATCTTGATCCAGTCAAAATCATCTTTAGAAGTAGACCTAACCATGTCCGACACTGTCAAGTTTATTCCTCCTAAAGGGAAGACATATGCTCCTTGGACTCATTGATGGTTGGGAAGAAGAAAAAAAATCAGAACTATTATTACTTGACAGTTGTATTCTGTTGCCATGAGGAAAATGTCTTGGTGGATATTTTAAGAGGATATTTTGCTGAAGAGACTAAGCTGTGTGCATGCAGGGGCTAAGGAAAGAAAAGCAGACTCTTAAAATATGTAAACCTTCATGCTGTATTCTAGGTTCTTCCACACAACTCTATGGATACACAAGCCGTTCGTTGTTCAGTAAGATTTAATATCACTTAACTGAGTTTTGTCATTGATGTAAAGCAAAAGAAAAATGTATGTCTGGGGCATTATGTTAAATGCACAAGGATTCATTTCTAAACTTACTAGATATTAAGCAATGTTGTTAAAATTGATATTAAAAGCTGTGTTTTTCCGTATCTAGTCATCTAACTCCCAAGCTATTTTCTATGAATTAAAAAAGTTGATTTTTTTTTTTTCCTGCCAAACTCCCGACAAATGGCTGAGTTCTCTTTCATTCATTGGTCAATGATCATTACTTACAGATAGTATTGCTGTGTGATTCTTCAGTAGCTGTGTGACTACTGCAGACTTCCTGTTCCCTTCACACTCTCTGTGACATTTCGTTTGTACAGTAATGTCACAAGTTGCAGCGTAGTAACAGGACATAAGTAACTGTCCTGGCTTTATCTACATCGGTGCCTTTCAGGGTCACAGGGATTCCACTGGTGGCTTCTGGGCTGTAGTTACATGTAACAGTGGTGATAATTATCACCGTTCAATTATTCATTCAGCAGAGAAGCCGCTGGTGCTGCCAAGCGGGCCATGCCTGCCAGCGCTGAGCTGTCTTACAACGCTTCCGGTTAACGTTTGTTTCAGAGATTCACTTGGGTCACTTCCAGCACATCACTTACTCAGCGTGAAGTTCCTCTAGCAGTTGACTTCAGTCATTCCATTTGGAGTTCAGTCTGTTAGACATTCATATGATTTCCCTCTAGCAAGTAAATGAAGCATTTTTCGTAGACATGGGCCCGGTCAGATACCCTCTTTGGTCTCTACCAGCTTTCTAACTTTGTGAGCTTAATATATTGTCCTCTGAGTCACTGCATTCTTAATCGTTCAACATTTTGAATATTGAAAGTAGAAGACATCTAAAGGAAAAGCACAAAGATTGAAGTGCAGCAGTGTAAAGGATTATCTTCTCTTTTGGTTAAACAGTAAGGGACCTGTGGATACTCGGCATATGCCCATAGCTTTGTGGCACTGCAGACTGTGTGTATCAGTTCTACACGTGCCCTCAATTGGACCTGTGCTCCTGTAAGAAGGACTGTAACTGCTCGGTAACCTAGCAGTGAGAGTCTCTAATTCTTATATTTTTGTTTTCCAGCTGGAAAGCTTTTCATTGCGCCTCTCATCCTGGTTTTGGGATTGGCACTAGGGGCCATAGCAGTTGTAATCGGTAAGAAACGTGACATATTTGAGATTAGAAGTCTTCCACGGCAGTAGAGACAGTGTGAGTGTACATGCAGTAGCACGAGTCAGTGTGTGTGGTTTCAAAGAGCCATGCAGTTCGGGGTATACAAGTCAGAGGAACATATTTCCTACAGGATGTGTTTATGAGACTTTAATTATATGAACATCTGTTTTAAAGGAGTAGTTCTCTCACTTAGTCCGTAGAGCTGTTGAAAACACAAATTGCTAGACCCTACTGTCAGTTTCCAGCACAGTGTGCTGGCTGGACCCATGGGTTTACATTTCTAAAAAGGTCTCAGATGCTACTAATGCTGTTAGCCCATGGGCCACATTGTGAGTAGCATTGCTTTAGAAATTTCAACATAAACGTTCTGGATAGAAGCTACTTTGATCATTATTCCCTATAGAAAATTGGATGCTTTTGCTGAATTAAATGATTTTCCACATGTAAACTTCTCTTTATAGATAATGAATGTGTGGGGCAGAGAGAATTACAAAGTATCTCACATTCAAGTCATTATAGTCAATTGGGACTTTAGACAACAGATGTTATTATCTGTGCTGTCAAGTAGAGGGATTCAAGTCTCATTACCATCCCAAAATTGTTAGAACTGGGAACCACATGTATGTTCTTAAATAAAATGCTATACTAACCAGTAATGAAGTGAATATTAGAGTGTGCAAATTATAGGATTGTGACAATAAAGACATAGATATAAAGCTAGATGGTTTGCTAGAAAACACTGGCTTTGTTTTTGTTGTTGTTTTTAATTAGACTTGTACGACTGCAGATGACAAAGGAAACAAAGGACTACAGGGAAATAGAAAGAATGAAGTCTTATTAAAAAAACACATCCCATAGTATTTTTATGTTTGTGAACTGTTAATGATTGTTATAAATAGTTTGTATATAAGTAAAATCGGGAAATTTTAAATATATATATTTATGTACACATATATGTATACACAGACACATATTCATACATATATATGAGTGTATGTATATACACATATATACATATAAATATTCACAGACACAGACATACACAAACACACACACACACATATATACATACATACATACATACATACATACATACATACCTCAGTGCTTTCTTCCCTAATTGCCTTCATTTTTTCAATCCCTAGGTTTATTTGTATTTCCTATATATTGCCTTTGTAAAAAACAGAGAAAGCGATCACGGACAGGTATGCACTGGTAATCCACAGAGGATTTCACACGAAGTCAGCCAGCCGGTACCAGGAGGAGCCATGCAGGATTGTGCACCTGTCTGTGAGTTGGAGCCTTCAAACCACCTAGAGGAACTTGTGCCATCTTGTCTCCTGTGGTTCTCTGCAGGCCACCGAGCCTCTAGCTACGGTGCACTCCCGACATGGTATCCTGTCCTTTCCCTAAACAATTGCTGCTTTTAAAAAAAATATGGTCACTTTCGTTAACTATAGACATTTATATAGTAACTCTGATTTTCGTTGTTCTTGGAAGAAAATATTTTGAGAACAGGGTATCCTCAGATGTGTTTTGAGGACACCTCACAGGAGTGTTATTTGGATTGTCTGAACCTTGTGCTTCCCCAGGCTGTCTCTGAGACTTGGTCTGCATAGCTGAATCCTGCCTGTCTCAACC
Organism: Uromys caudimaculatus; assembly: GCA_028551405.1. Taxonomy (NCBI): domain Eukaryota; kingdom Metazoa; phylum Chordata; class Mammalia; order Rodentia; family Muridae; genus Uromys; species Uromys caudimaculatus. The sequence goes on along the minus strand of CM052717.1, from coordinate 2,296,789 downwards.
AACAAAGCCACTTTTCAGAAGATATCAAAGTTCACCAAATGCGCCTGTCGTCATCTGTAACCCAAATGGTATCATCATTTTGTTCTTTGGATACTGTAATTGCTTTAAAAAAAAAAAAAAAATCTCAGCACCCAGAAGGAAATTAATGAAACTAAATTAACGAGAAGAACCATGAATTACTGGTGCGTCTCTGTAAGGATGTGAGTGAGTGTATATAAACACGTATTAAACCAGGCTCCATAACCGTGTGCTCGTACATTTCCATGTCTATTTTCATAGAACCTTTCATCCGTGATGGTTATTTTCGTGGGCCTAACTTGGTAATGTACTTACTGAATTAAAGCCAATGTCAACAACAGGTTGTTTCCATGGTAACTGTCTGTTTCTTGTTCTCCCTGTGGTCACACGCACACACAGCGATGGACGCGATGTCACTCTGAGACATACCAAACTTGGTAAACTGACAAAACCAGACAGATGGTTTCAGAAAGTTCCCAAGTTTCCAACACTTGCTCTTTTTTAGATTACTTGGATTTTGACACACATACTTTAGCCAGTCCTGGGATTATTTAATAATAATAATAATAATCATCTTTTGCTTTGAAGAAAATTGCTTAAACTTTTAATTCCCATTTTGCTCATTATTTAATTACCACCTTGTAATCCTAGATAATTCTACTTTAGGTCAAGTTTTTTAAAATTATCGAATGTTCTATTTCTTCCCTCTTCTGTCTTTTTTTTTTTTTTTTTTTTTGTCCCCAAGTTTTTTGCAAAAATAAATACTAGTTTTGGAGTCTTTTGCCTATGTTTATTATGTGGGTGCATAATTTGTTGATATCTCTTTATAGAGAGACAACTTGAACAGCTTTTTTATGTGCGTAGTTTCTTCAAAACATAAACTGCTTTTGGAGAAGAAAAAAAATGAAAATATTTTCAGGAAGTTCTTTTGAGTAAGGAAATGAAATTTAACAGCACAGCTCTATTTCCGTGCTCTCATCATCAAGTTTATCAAAACAAAGAAGAGATGCTAAGAAGCCTAAGCTTTCTATTCATCCCTGAATTCTCAAAGTTAGCTGGTTACCGTAAATGTAACCATGTTTGACTTGAAGTTGACACTCACATTTACATGGCTATTTCATGGTTTCGGAAGCCAGAGTGTAAGACTTTATACCCTCGTGTTTCACTGAAAAAGTTCCGTCCATGAAGGACGGTCCAAGTTCAAGCTAGCATGCTGGTGTTCCTTCTGAGCCATAGCGAAGACATGGACAACTTTCTGCTAAGTGGCGAGTTTCTGGTGAGAGGAGCGTGTGGCACTGCTGGCTCCGGAACTGCATATTCTAGACTGTGGTGTGAGGTAAGGAACAGCGGTCTCTGGTTTCACAGATTCATCTTCCCGTGCCTTCAGCCATCCATCTGGCAATGTTTACTGTCTGCTTTAGGTATGCTAGTCTTAGATCAAAAAGAATGAGGACTTGTACACCAAATACATGTCTCTGCTAGAAGATTGCTTAATTTTTAGAAATTCATCTTTCCTGGACTTGGTCATCAGCTTGGCCAGATGTGAGTAGGATGAATGTGTCTTTTGTATTGATGTTTGCACATATCTGTATGTCATAGGTAACCATACCATGTTTGTACACACTCCTGAGTAAACAGTGACTTTTGGGTCTGAGATAGTCTGTATTCTTGGGTTATTGTGCCTGTTGTCTTTGGCCTACTCAGGGATTTTTATTCTAGTCTTTAAATAACTTATCTTTTACAGGTACTTTTATATGATTTGAAAATTTTTCCAATATATGAGTTACAAAGTGGTATTTGTTACTAGGAAAGGTTGTTTCATCAGAGTCTGGGAGATTGCACAGAGTGCTAAATAGGCATCTCATTTGTAAGTGCATAAATTTGTAAAATAATCATATGCATTTTTGTCTTTATAAAGAATATGCAACCACATACACACGTATGTGTGTCCTTTCCATGGTAGTAACTTAAAAGTAATCATTCGTGAATATTTTAGTAAGTCTTAAAAATCTTGAAAAGAGTCAGAAAATGAAAAAAGTGTTTCTATGTCAGTGCCAACTTTGAAGGTACAACAGTGGTAACCTTTAGAGTATATTCTGAAAACTCCTTTACAAAATGAAGTATATATGTTAAGTGTCCTTTTATCTATGGCTTGTCCTTATATGTTACCATTGTAAATGTATATGTATTCCTAAAGAACAATCAAACCATATAGAAGTATAAAATACAAGGTCCTCTGCTTATCTACCCCTTGATTTCCTGGGAGTGACTATCAATGGTCTGATAACTGTCCTTCCAGAGGCTTTCTTCCATCCAATGTACAAATAAGTGTGTATTCTTATGTGTGTATGTATGTCTATTTGTGTGTTAGTTTTCTACAAATAGAATGACATCCTTAGCTCTGTCTCTTTTTCATGTTTTGAAATATTGGAAAAATAACTTTCCATTAGTGTTTCTATCATTTGAAAATTACTGTCTAATTCAACATAGAGCTATGTTTTAACTGACTGGGTTAGTTAGTTACTTAGTTAGTTAGTTAGTTAGTTAGTTAGTTAGTTAGTTAGTTAGTTGAACGGGAGACAAGGTAGTTTTCACTTGTCACAAACTAAGTATCTTCTGCCTCCATGTATTTTGTCACCTACTATGACTATTTCCATGGAACTTTGGAGAGGCTTTCTCCTTAAAAGATTAGCCAGATACCTTATCAAAATTTAAAGGAGAAAGCTATTCTGTTCCCAGTGAAGCTAAAGCATAATGCACCGTCTTTTTGACAATGTGAAAAGATGAATTGGTTTTCAGATTGTTTTAGTGCTCCAGCCAAATGGTTGGATGTCTAGAGCACTCCCCTTCTTCATGTGTCTCATTTATGAAAGGTCGGAGAGAAAGGAAAGGCATCAAACCTGTAACACAACAACATCCTCTTCCCACCTTTATGGTCCAGCGCTTAGCCACTTACCACCTCCTACAAGAACAGATCGGAAAACAATTAAAGATGAGTAAGACACCAAACGTGTTGCAACATGGTATCTATATCTCTGCTGTGGGATCAAGATTCAGTGATACTTCTTGGGAAATGCCCAACTCCGTAGTATCATCTCAAATCCCAGGACTCTTGAGTGTTTATCATTTCATTTCACTGCCCAGATACATGCCCCAGTGTTCCTGCAATACTCTACACCTCTGCAGTCAACCTATGTCCTATGTTAGTTCCAAGCATGTTTTTGTCCACACTTCAGTCACCCTCAGAGAAGAGGAGAGGCAGATTGGGGTAACAGCTCACCCTGGTCTATATGGCTTCAGTGTTTCTCCTGGCTTCTCTCAGATTTCACTGTATCTGCCAACACATCACCCCTCCCCAACAGATGAAACTGTTTTAGCATCAGAGACTATGATGCCTATTCTGATTATAAAAAAAAAGCTAGTGGCCTAAATAATATTAAGTGGCATATAAGTACAAAACCAAGAAAATCTAACTTTGGGTGTTAGTTTTATAAACAAGCTGCAAAGAAGCCTTACCATGAGTGTTTCCATGTCAGTGGTTAAAGTGTGTCTCTGCTATTGTTTTATGCTAATGTCTGCTATAATTGCTAGCCTTAAAATGGATGCACTTTTCTCCAGTGTCTGTAACATCTAAATAATTAACTGGTAAAACAGAAGGGACAGATGTGTGTTTTTCAGCAGCGAGAATGGATTTGCGCCAGCAAATATGTCTAAATTCTTCAAATGTGAGGAATCAGAGGCTGAGTACTTTATGTAAATCATTTTTAAATATTATTTGAGTATAAAGCACTCAAATATAGAACTGCTCCTAAAGTTTTAGTAATTTTTTTTTGCAACAATTTTGCTATGTTTAGAACTCATAGCAAATAATGCTGCTACATAATAATTTCACTTGAATCTTTGTTTAAAATACTAATTCCTAGTAAAAGTTTTAATTGCATTTAACTTGTATTTCATAGTCCATGAATTCTAAACAAGAATTTTTCTTACTAGAAACACATTAAATAAAAACAGCTGGAGCACATTTTTTTTCAAATTATAATTTAATTGTACATTTTTCTACAGTTACGGACACTAACTTCCAAGATGACATATTACAATGTGTCTCTACAATGATCATATCAATAAAACTAAGATACTTATACAGAAACAGTATTATCAAAACAAAACTAGCACTCCAAACTTGAAAGGGTATTTAAGATTGTGTAGTGTTACTTTCTGAAAGCAAATCAATGGATGGGACTCCACTGTAACTCTCTCTGTGAGTGGACAACTAAGACTGATTTCAAAGCCATGTGCTGTGTGGGACTTCTATGCATTTCTCTGTGAGTCTGCAGCTTTAGTTGATGTTACCCAGACCCTAGCAGTGTGAGACTATTGTAATTGTCTATCTGTTGATTAGTTAAAGCACACCTTACACATCCTTATGCATGTTGTTAGCTGTGCAAGCATGTAATCATGCATATTAGAAATTATAGTTATTCTTTTGACTAAAAAAGTGAGTGTTTTGAGAATAATGACAAAATGCAAAAAAAAAATCTTCGAAAAATACATGAAATATTACCAATGCCCTTTTGTGGGTCATTTTTTTATGTCTCTAAAAGATACTTTATTGATTTGTTAGATTATATAGACTCATTAGCATAGACAGTAATGTTTGTTTTTCAATTCTGAGCTGTATGCTACCACTGTTTCTCTCTGTGTACAGCAACACTCCTGCATCTCAACCTCACATGCCTATTGTTTTCCTTAGTTTTCCAGACTATCCTTCCTTTTACTTCCACAGTCCCCTTCTCATCTTGGCCAAGTGAGGAATAAATTGTCTTAACCATTAGCTCTTTTCACTGTAATGCAATGAAATTATGCTGAAAGGACTTCGTGACTTGACTCTGGTAGTAAAAGTGTCATTTATCTTTTTTGTTTGTTAACTGAAATGAATCCAGAGTGTCTAGATCAGTTTTCCTGATTCTTGATAGGAGTTGAGGAACTCTCCCTAGCCCTATGCCAAGTTCAGTCAGATAAATGAGATGCCAATTGAATCAGGGGGTTAACAATACTCTAGAGCCAAACTTAAGAAATTCCTGATCACTGGAAGGTTAGTGCAGCATCTGCATATCTGACGGACAAAGAAACACATATGCATTCACACAACCTGACACATAGTCCTTTATCCTTCATCCAAAATGTTATAGCTATGATCACTGGTCTTTAAGTGAAAACATCCTCTAGCCTGGACTTAGATTAGACTTAAACAGAGTAGCAATTGTACATAAGATACAGCGAACAATTTGTGCTCTTTGGTTATCATTAGACAGTTTTATAATCTAAAGTAGATCACCTTTCCTATAACCAGAATTGGCCCTATTCTAGAGAAACTGTTTATCATTTGAAAATAGTCAAAGATTTTGATTAATTGGATTTATACATCAGCCACATTCAAAATGTATTTAGTGTAGTTTCTCTGTTTAACAAAAACGTTCAGAGAGCCAGACTCGGTGTTAAATGGTCCTGGGAATCACAGAAACACTCATTTCAGGTTGTTTTTTCTTTTTCCTTGTGGCTGGCAGGTTGTGCTGCATCTACTGGTCCATTTCAGTTTCAAGGGTTCACCTTGTGGGCAGCTAGGTGAATTGTCTTAATATTCTAGTTAAATTCTTAAAATTACCAGGTTTTTTTAGTAGCATTATTCCCTCCATATCTAAATATATTGTTTCAAATAACTAATATCTAAATATCTGATGCACATATCTAAGTTTTAGCCTATAGAAAATTAGCATTTTATGTTTCTTTACAAAGAAATTCTAGATATAGTATCATTACTTTTTATCAGCTGAATGCTGATCCTTTTCCTAATGCCCATTTTTGAAGTTGTATGTGATAACTCCTCAATAGCTATTATTTATTATGGGCAATTTCCATCACAATTAAATTTCTCTAGATTGAGAATAGTAATTGGCTACGTATACATGTGTAGATAGGCACCATCTGTCAAAACAGAAACGATCTGGTGCAGACTTTTATGAAAACTAACAGGCATCCAGATAGGATACTTGGCAGGTGGTCCAGCAAAAAGCCTTGGGTCTAGGGTTGGCTGGATTTGCTTCCAGCTCCTCCTCAGTCCACAGTGGAATCTTTAAACAGGCCAGTCCACTTTAGTTTTATATATAGATGCTTGTTTCCTTCTCCCCCTGCCCTTTAAAAATTGGTTCTATGATGAAAGGCAGAAGACATATTGCATGTGTGCGCTGCTGCAGGTGTCTGCAGTGACCGTCATACTTGTGTCCTTTTCCAGCCCTGTTTTCCCATGACACAATACATTTAGGGACTTTAATTTAAACTCTGTTCTGTAGGACTGCTCTGCCACCTTGTAATAAAGGCTCTTTTAGGCCCTTGTGGGAGGAAAAAGAAAAACATTGGCACACTCTTTTCTTATTAAAACAATTATTAATATACTAATCAGAAATACATCTTTAAGTGTTAGAAAAAAATCTAATTAAAACAGCAGCAGGTACATGGCTTTGAGCCTAACATTTGTGAGTTCCAGGCCAGCCCGGTCTACATAGTCAAATCCAGGACACCCAGAGCTATACAGAGAGACTCTGTCTCAAAAACAAACCAACAAACCAACCAACCATCAAATGCCAACAAAGCAAAAACCAGCAGCATGCAGATATCAGTACATTAACTCGTCATTTATTACGAATCTGTACAGGAGTGCTGATTGGTTGGTTTCTCTTTTAAGCAAAATTGTTAAGACACATTCATGAAAGATATCATTTACTTCTCTTGCAAACTTTTAAGGACAATTACATTTCCATGCCTTCTTTTTTTCAGTGTTAAAAATGCTAAAAAGAAATATTGGGTCTTTAATCTGTTGCTACCGCCTATTCAGAATTTGACATTCTGAGAATGATTACCATCTTCTATTTAAATATGAGACCATACCCCCATTTTAATTACGTTCTCAATAATAATAACAAAGGATAATGATTTCTTCATCTTGAGGTGGGTGGTTTGCATTACTAATTTGTACCAAGTCTTGAAACTTTTTTTTTATTGCACAGTTTAAATTTTTCTGTAAACTTTTTAGCCCTTTCCAAATAATATGTCATAATGTTTTTCGTGTTGAAAGTATTTGATTTTTAAAGGTTTTTAAACTGTTTCTGCATTTCAGTAGTTGTCTTGCTAATTTTGATCTTCATAAAACTACATGAAAGAAGCCATTTTGAATGTATTTTTAGTAAGCAGGCAGGTTGAAATAACAAAATAGGTGTCACTGATATTCTTAATTAATCCCTGAAAATTAGGCAGGGGAAAAAACAATTTTATCAAAATTAAAAGGTGGAAAAACAAAGATATCAAAAAGACCTGATTTCTTAAATTGTTGAAGAGGTCACCTTCCAGATAAGTGCTTTATACAGTTGGTTCCATGAATTGTAGATAGTGTCTGCTCTAATCACTGCAGTGGTAGTGCACTGGTCATTGAAAAGAAAGAATTCCTGAAGAAAAAGAATTCTTGAAGAAAACTGGATAGTTTCCACTATCCAGTAATACTGTGCAGTCCTAAACCTTCCATATGGTGCTTGTGTGATGGGGTAACATTTGTGTATGTTATTAGTGCCTTATTTCTTTCATGTGACTTTATTTCTTATCAGAAGAGCCATAAATTTCCTGTTAGTGTTGTTTGGTCCCTCTAGGTAAAGCATGCTAATCAGGTGTCTTTATAGATGTATCTATAGATGTATCTATAGATGTATCTAGTCTGCATTCGCTACTGAATCTACTATGTTGTCTCTAGAATAATAAATTAGCTGTATTTTTCTTAAGTATGTTGTTTATTTTTAAGCTAAAGCAAGAAAATGAATATTAAGTACCAGAAATCAAAGTTATAGGAATTAATTTTTATTTTTAAAACACACACACACACACACACACACACACACACACACACACACACACACACACACACAGTCTGAATAAATTGGAAACAATTGATGAGCTTCTGCAGCTCCAATTATGGTAAAGCCACAAAACTTTACAAATACCATTAAAAGTAAATATAACTGTGGCACTTTAGAAATGTATCTATTTATCTACAACTTGACCTTGACAATATTCTATCATTAAGTTTCTTATAGATGTAAAAAACTGTAGTTGTCACAGTTTACACATTATCCATTCACAGTAGACTGTAGCAGCTTAAAGCCGTTCTGTATATTATTTATGTTTTTATCTCTGTGCCTTTTATCTTGTGTTATACAAAATACTGGCTTTGTTATGACTGATACATGCATATATATGTGTATATATCATTTATATGAAAAGTCTAAACATATATGATAATGATGATTAAATGATTAAATTAAACCAGAGGTGAAGAAAAGACAAAGACATGGGCTATATATGAAAATGTATAAATATTTGACAAAAGGGAAAAGAACTCTTCCTGCCAACCGATACACCCTGCTGGAAATGACCAGGGTTTTTTTCTGTTTTTAAAGCAATGAAATTTAAAAATCCATTACCTCAAGATATTTTAGTGTATATGTCATGTCCACTAAAGGATACATAGCATGTTCCTTCTGAGTAAGTACTATCTCACTTATAAAATGCAACACAAGTATCAGACCACACAAATTGTGGGGATAAGTCTTTGAAACAATGGAGTCTAGTGCAGACTCTCAGTAATGTCCCTATATTCTTTCATTGTGGCTTTAAAAAAAGATCATTATTTGGGGTTTATTGTTTTACATTGGGAGGGTAATATTAATTATGGTATCAGATATCATGGAAAAATATAAAGAGACACTCTACTTAGATGAAACTAGTGGAAGTTAAATGGTCCCAACTGTCACTGTGTGTACAGTGTAGATTACTGTGGAGTGCTGTTTACCACATGATGTATGCGAATGTCACGCAGCGTCATTTAGTAATACCTAATAAAAGTTTTCAAAAGAGAAGACTCTTGTCTTTTTTCCCAAAAGATTTTTATTCTAAATAAATTAAAAGGCAAAAATCAATCAATACCCACCTATTATAAATTAATTTGGAATTATTGGAGTAGTGATTATTCTTCTGACTGAGAGAGCCTGAATAAACAAAGGAAAATAGGAACCATTACATCATATATATATTTAAAATATATATATATATATAAAACCCTAGCAAAATTTTCCTAGTCCTGTTGCCTGGAAAGGGGGCAATAGTTGGCCAAACAAGATGCACATGATTCTGATGAAGAATAAAATGGATAAATGTGGAGTGATACATTCATACAATGAAATACTACAGAACAATCAAAATGAAAAAAAATCAAATAATGACAGAAGTCTATGCAAAAAGAGCTGAATCTCACAGGTACTGTGTAGTATAAAGTAAGCCAGACACAGTGAAAAAGTACAATGTAGAGCAACACTGATCAAAACCAGAAAAAACTAATCCCTGGTCCGAGCATGGTTGCTTTCGGGGTGGGGATTGTTGACTAGGGAGGAAAGTGAAGAAACTTTCCAGAATAGTACAATCTGTGACTTCAGGATGTATTCATATGTGAACTGTGTTGTGCATTGAAGTCTGAACACTTCAAATGTTTCTTGAATATATATTATACCAGCGCTTGAAAGGACAATGGAAGAAAAAGCATAATTTGGAACAGAAGAAAAACGTCATCCATAGTCCCAGATATAGATAAAGGTGACTTTGATATGGCGTCTGCTGAAATGTAAACCTTAGCCTCCTTTTCAGGTAGCATGTGCTTTAGCTATTTGTACTTCACTACTGTCAGCAGAATAAGGGGAATGTTCTTGAACACATTCTGACACACATTCTTTGGATTTTGGGGGGGGGGGTCACAGACTGAAAACCTGCAGCACATGCCCCTCATACATCCAGGTGGCATCATCCAAAGTTGACACCAAGTTATATTCGTGGCACCCATTTAAAAGAGTAGCTTTTCTGCTTAATCCTTGCCAAAACTTTAAAATAGTATTTGCTATTCGATGGGTGAAAAGAATCGCATCTGATCTTTTTAAATGACAGCTAAGCTGGTTGTGCACACTGCACTGAGTTTTGAATTGCATTTAATAACTCTTGTTTTAGTAAGCACTCATCTCCAAAGCCCCATGCTGTAAACTAAATGCAAAATAGATACTACCCCTGATTATAACAACAGTTATAACCAACAACACACACATGCATAATACCGTAGAAACTTATTTCATTCACACAACATATCACAAATGTTTGCAACATATGCTCCAAGCTAAACAAGCACTTTGGATTGTAAATTTCTATTTCTTCTAAAATTCTAGTTCAAGGGCCTCTACCAGTGTTGTGCAGATAGCATGTGTCCTGGAATGTAATAGTGTTTTTTAAACTTTATATCCTCTAATTTTTGCCCAATGTTGGCACCATATTTTAAAGATTTTTTAGTGTGGTATAGTGTGTTGAGAGTTGAGAGATCCATCACAGTAGGACATCATTATGGACATTCCTATTTGTTCTTGCCTATTAGTCTGCTCCATGTATTTAATAATTAATTTATATTTCAACCAAGGATCATTAGGAGTTTGCTGTTGAAAAGTTAATGATTATATCCTTCAGAAATTTACCCATGGTGCAGGTTTTAACCCTCAGGTCACAGCTGAGGTAGGTTTGTGAAGATGGTATGTACATAGCTCAGTGCTTAGCTCAGTTCCCCAACTGAGAATTATACACATCCAGGCTATGTAATTCAGGGTATGTTATTTAACTTTGCTGTGATTAGGTTTTCCTTTTTGTATGGAGATAGTACATGTCTGAAGGCAGTCTTGAGGCTTAACTGGGTAAATATGTGTTTAAGTGCACATCATATATGTATTACCCTGCTCTTCATAAACTTTCAGTAAATATTAGCTCATATTTTAGTTAGTGACTTTCATTTGGAACATAGTCAATACAAGATGAATCTTTAATGACAGGCATGAACACTAGAGAAAGCTAGTTTACCCTGGTTATTACACATTGAGTCTAGGATGTAATCTGAAATATTCCAAAAGGCAAATTATTTTAGTGACTGATATCTAACACATTTCTGGACTTCTGTATTGGTTAAATATATAACTTTGCTCAAGGGCTCAGTTACCTTGTTTCATTCAACACACATTGTTTTGTACTTGAGAGATTCCTGTCACTCACCTAATGGTGTGGCTCCTGTAGGAGGGTACCATTACTTCTCATACTCCCTCATATCAAGAAAACCAAGTAGTTCAGAGGTTGGGCACTTGAGTTAGTCCAATCAGTCTTCCAGCCCAACAGTCTTTGAGCTTAGTTTCATAGGGAGCTTTTCTGTTCCTCCTTTAAGGGTGTGACTGTGGAATGTAACCCTGTGGGCTTCCAGACGCCATCTGTCTACCATCTAAAAGAGATGACCACATGACTGGAGTGAAGCTCCCACCAGCCGGTGATTGCCAATCAAACACAAGGGAGTAGCAGAATCCTGGCCTCGAGCTTCCAGAAAGAGCATGGCAGTGCCAATATTTTGACTTCCAGGACTCCGAAACAGCAAGATTCTGCCTTTCTGACCACTCAGTTTAGAACAAAGCTGCCAACTGAAGCTAAGAACTGAACTTTTCAATTCAGAACTCATGGATGTGCATTAGCCTCTAAGACCTCAATGTTTGGCTGTTTTTCTAAAGGGTTGGATTATATGACCCAAACTTTGGTTCTCTTTCCCATAATACAGTAAGCTTCTTTGACTTCCTACCAGTGTGGTGTCTGAGTTCTGAGAGCAAACATTCCCAAATAGCCTGGAAGCAGAAGCCTACCATTTTCTTAAGGCCTGGCCAATGAACTGATCCATCACAGATGAATTGCCAAAGCAGTCACAGCACGTCACTGAAGCTTGCTCCAGTCTCCTGGATGGAGAGACTGATTTGAAGGCATATCTGCCATTCGTTCACTCATCCCCTACCTTTTGAGTTCCTACTATGTGCCAGACTATTGTAAGTTCTGATGATATATCAGGTACCAAGACAAAAACTCCTGCCTTCATGGTATTTATGCTTGTTAGGAATGGAAGGAATAGAGCGGTAAGTTACAAATGTAAATTATAGAGATGAGAAAAATTAAATCCCAGAAGAAAAATGGGCATCAATGGGTATAGGCTAATGAGAACGTAGTGTGTGAACAAAGCTAAAGGAATTCAGTTGAAGGTACCTATAAGAAGAGCATATAAGATACTGGTGACAGTAGTACCCAGGGTCCAGATATGACTCCAGAACAGCTGGAATAGATGACAGGATCTAATGATGGCTTAGGCGTGGATGGTAATGAGAGCAGATGAAATGAGAATTGGTTAGATTCAAATGTAGATCTAACAGGATTTGCAAGTGAGATGGAGAAGCAAGTTGCGCTCAGCCCTCAGTACACCCCCAAGTCCTCAACCAGCCTGGATGTTCTGATAGCAGGATGACTCTATATTAGTACATTTGAGGACTTCCGGTGGCAGATTTCCATGCCTGGGCTGTCTGACCACCCCAGGACACATTTTACAGTCTTGGGCCTGAACCTGGTGGCTTAGCAGCCTGCTGTACATGTACAGTATTATGTAGCTCCTGTAAAATTCAGAACAACTAGTCCAGTGGCCACAGTCCAGCTCTGTGGTCTGGTTAGACTCTTGTGTCTCCTTAGCTTGCTCCTGGTGTGCACTCACTGGAAGTGGGATGTGCTTGGATATTGAACATCAGTACATTTAGCAGGAAGCATTTTAGTGTGAGAAACAAGAAACATGATTTCCCTTAAAATTCAGAAAAAGAGTGAAAGATCACTGAGTTCTCAGTTGGTCTAACTTGTCACAATGTGGAGAGAGGACAGTCCTCAGTGAAAAGTGCCCAAGTGTTACTTTATCAAGCTTCCTGTCTGATCTTTCATACACTGTCCCAAACATTCCCTTAATTTCAGCTACTTGTTTCTCTATTATTTATTCAGCAGACAACTATTGAGCATAAAACAAGGCATGAAGTGTCCCTAAAGGAATCTCTTTGTTTCTAGTGACCATAGGAACTTAGATCCTCAGAAGGAAAAAAAAGACAAATCTGGGCCCACAGATAGGAAGAAGAACAGAAAACAGAGTGCAGCCTTTTAAACCACTGGCTGGCTACATTCGCAATGTAAAGGGGAGATTTTGCACATGGTCCAACAAACAAAAAAAACGTTTCATGGCTCTTTTGTCTTTCGACAAAATATTTTGATTGGCCATTTGGCTGTTTTGTTTGTTTTTGTTTTGTTTTTGTATTCAAAGGGAACCTGAAAAGTGTTGTCTCTTTTCAAAAGGATGCTAGTTGCCCAGAGAAGATATCTGGTATTTATCTCATATGCTATCTTTCAATGAGCTAGCCCCTAGCCTGTCACTTAGCCCTGTCTATCTCAACACCTAAACACTTACCTAGTCACAAGTTTCCCTGTATGCAGATGCCCAGTTCTCCTTCAGAGCAATGCATCCAGTGATGGATGTGCCCCCTGCCTTCCTTTCTACCTATCTACGATAGTTGCTGGCCCATAAGAACTATCCACTGTGTCTTTGGTGAAGACAGACAATCCTTTACAGTGAACTGTTTGCAGAATGATGCTACACAAACCACAGTCTGGTGTTATTACTTTCGAGGTACACAGTTCTCTGCAGGGTGGGTGTGAAAATGGAGATTTGCATTTAGGATGGCTATTGTTGAGAGTTACCATCATCCTTGGCGGCTGTGAGAGAATACAGGAAGCAGGATCAGAAAAGGAAAGAAAGGCTGCAATGGAGTCTCTCTGTGAGCCTGTCAGCATAAGGCCACCAGGCCAGAGAAGCCCAGCACAGGGTGTTCAGCATTTATAGCAAGAGGAACTTCAGACTCTACTCAGACCAGACAAAGAATGTGAGCTGCTTCTGGGAATGTAGTGTGGCTCTTAGAAGAGGCAGCTGTCTTCAGCTGAGATCGCTAGAGGATCACTAAAAGCTGCTCATTGTCAGCACTCTCAACTGCAAAGGAAAACCCCTCCTGAAGTGGGGTAGACAGGATGAGCAGGGAGGATGAAACAGGCAAGATGACGGTAAGGCCAGGGTAGGATCGAACCTGGGTAGTGCATTACAGGTTGTTTCTGTTCAGTCCCCAGGAACAAGATGTTCTCATCCCAATAGTAAACAGAATTCTATCATATTCAATAATCACCCACAAAATACTATTTTTACATTTGTTTGTTTGTGTGTTTAATGTTCTAGAATTAGCTTTGTTGCATTATTCATTAGCATTTATAAACACTGAATAACTTGTCTGTCACACAGTTTGGAAAGGATGGAGCAGAGAGCTGATCCTGGCTGTACAGAGCACAGCACCTACATTATTTACTTACCTTGTTGTTGTAATCAAACACTTGGCTGAAGAAACTTCAGAAAAGTTTGGTTTGGGACCACAGTTCCAGGGTACAGCCCATCACAGAAGTGGCATAAGCTTACGGCAGCTGGTCACATTACATCCTCAGACAAGATGCATAAACCTGCTCATGCTCATGCTCATGCTTGGTATATTTTTTCTTTTTATTCAATTCAAGATCCCAGCCTAAACAAGTGTGCTAACTACAGTCTAGGTGAGTCTTCCTGTCTTGGCTGACTTAGATCAGTGTGGTTCTCAACCTGTGGGCCTTGACCCTTTGTAGGGGTCACGTATCAAATATCCTTCATATCAGATATTTATATTATGACTCAGAACAGTAGTAAAATTACAGTTATGACATAGCAACAAATAATTTTGTGGGTGGGAGGTCACCACAACCTGAAGGACTGTATTAAAAAGGGGGGCCACATTAGGAAGGTTGAGAACTACTATCTAGATGATCCCATGCAAGCACGGTCAGGGCTTGTCCTAGGTGATTGTTGAGCCTGTTTAGTTGATGATATTAATCATCACAATACCCCAAGTCCTACAATTTGAGTTGCAGAAGAAGAGACTTGTTCCCATCAAATGGCAACATGTATCTGAAAGCATTTTATAGCACTAGGTGTGTACTAGCAGATGTTCATTCATTGAAAATTTATTCACTCTTACTTATTCTGTTCACTGTTTTCTGTTGAACATATGGCTTGTCTTTTAAAAGACACCAGATTCTGACCAGGGTCTAGTGAGAGGCTAGGAGGGAAAGGTTGGCCAAGTAAATGCCCATTTTTCTTTCTGATCTCAGGTTAGAGGCACAACTTGCCAGACTTTTGTCTCAGACAAAGACACACAGGCAACCTTTCAGCTTTTTAATCTGGATCCATACAACCCAAGATCAATCAAATTAATTCAAACCATTCAGTTCCAGCACTTTTCAACCCTTGACAGGCCCTATCAAATCACCTCACCCTGGCATAGTGTAGCTCCCTGCTTCCTGTTACCTCTCTATCCTCCTCAGATCCAGCATCTTGCCTGTACCCATCTTGGTGTACAGGTCACCATGACCATAGCTCTCAGTTAAACACTCTGTACAAGTCACTACTGAGCAAGGCCCTTCTGTTGGTGTCACAGGACTGCCAAAGCCGAGAGCCACAAACTAGGTGGCTCAAAATCAACAGGCATGTATTCTGTCACAGAACTAAAGTCAATGTCTCAACAGGGTGTGCTCCATCTGAGACTTGAGTGGAGGCTGCCCCTATGCCTCTCCTGGTTTCTGGTGCTGCCAGCACAGCTCCATACATTTCATTGACTGGTGGCATCTTCACAGTGATACTGGTGGAATCATTGGATGTATGACCCAATCTCAAGGAATGTGTTTTGCTATTGACTGAAATCCTGTTACAGCAGAGTTTGACTGCATATGGATGTAAGGTATTTAAAGACAAGATTAATGGAAGAGACTTGGGCATGATAGAAAGAACAAAGACATTTCATCTACCAAATGTGTGCATTGCTTTCTATCTTCACGTACCAGGGCAAAGGTGATTAACCTCTGTTCTAAAATATTCATCTGTAACATGTTGGTAGAATCCCAGGGAGGAACTGTGAATTCAAAATGTGGCTATGCGATTTCTCAGTGACTAAAGCAACATCTGATGCACAGTAACTTACAGTTCATTTTTGGAAGAACTCCAGAAGACTGTCTGGTGTTTCCTATATAAAATTCCCTAGGAAAACTGGCATGGTGTTCGGTTATTCCCATTAACACCAAAGGACTCAAGAAAGGCCGGAGCAAAACCTCAGAGAAACCCAGGTGTTCATGTTGAAAATTTCCCCTCAATATTTCCTCTTTCTCAGAATACTCTATTTTGAGGATACTGGGCTATTGTCTTAGTCAGGGTTTCTATTCCTGTACAAACATCATGACCAAGATGCAAGTTGGGGAGGAAAGGGTTTATTGAGCTTACACTTCCATGCTGCTGTTCATCACCCAAGGAAATCAGGACTGGAACTCAAGCAGGTCAGGAAGCAGGAACTGATGCAGAGGCCATGGAGGGATGTTTCTTACTGGCTTGCTTGCTCCCCCTGGCTTCCTCAGCCTGCTTTCTTATATAACCCAAGACTACCAGCCCACAGATGGTACCACTCACAAGGGGCCCTCCCCCCTTGATCACTAATTGAGAAAATGCCTTACCCCTGGATCTCAGAGAGGCATTTTCTCAACTGAAACTTTCTCTGTGATAACTAACTCCAGCTTGTGTCAAGTTAACACACAAAACCAGCCAGTACAGGTATACAACCAATGACATATAGAAGCACTCTTGCTTCTAAGAACTGTGCTGGCCTGTTGCAGTCCAAAGCCAGTTACATTTTACATTAAAATGCAAACCAACCATATGGAGCCTACTGCTGCATGCATTGCATTGAACTTAAAATGCTCTCCTATTTGTGAAGGTGATTTTATGTTGTATAAATGAGTTCAGTTCTTAAGAAAGCAGTATAAGTGTCTGGAGGGATGGCTCAGTGGTGAAGGTCACTAGCTGCAATTCCAGAAGACTCAGATTCGATTCCCAGCACCCACATGGTGGCTCACAACTATCTGTAACTCCAGTTCCAGGAAATACAGTGACTTCTAGGCACCAGGCACGGACATGGTATACACATGCAAACAGAAGTCACAGACACATTTTTTCTTTTTTTGAGATTATATTATAATTCTATTATTTCCCCCTTCCCTTTCCTTGCTTCAAACTCTTCCATATACCCCTCTCCACTCTTCTTCAAATTCATGGTCTCTTTTCATTAATTGTTGTACATGCACAAATGTGAATGTATATACATATATATTCCTAATTATTATCTGCTCAATATCTACAATGTTACTTATATATGTTTTCAGGGCTGAGCATTTGGTATTAGATAATAAATTGGTGCATTCTTCCCTATGGAAGTCTATTTCCCTAGATTTCAGCATTCCTTAATTGCCTATAGTTTTTTATGTAGTGTTAAGGTCCCCCCTCTCCCACCACCCATCCACTTTGGCATGTGTATTGTTGTCCTTGTTAATCTCATGTTTAGGCAGTCACATTGGTGAGACTTCATGGGTGTGTCTTTTGATATTTATATTATATTATATTATATTATATTATATTATATTATATTATATTATATTATATTATACCCAGTCTCAGGCTGGGTATGGTGGCACATGCGTTTAATCCCAACACTTGGGAGACAGAAGCAGAGGCAGAGGCAGGTGGATCTCTGTGAGTTCAAGGCCAGCCTCATCTACAGAGTGAGTCCAGGACAGCCAGAGAAACCCTGGCTTGAAAAACCAGAGAGAGAGGGGGGAGCACCCAGTCTCACAGCAAACTCCTCCAGCCTCTGGCTTTTGCAATCGTCCACCCTCCTCTTCCACAAATGCTCCCAGAGCCTTAAGTACAGGAATTATTTCATAGATGTATTCATTGGGACTGAGCTCTACAACTCAGCATTTAAATTGGCCACCACTTTCTTAAGCCAACGTAATCCCTAACCATACTTTATATTTTTGCCATACTCATAGATAAGTGTAGCTCTCACCCCTCATCAAGGGAACTTCTCTTTGCAACAGATAGAGACCACCACAAAAAACCATATAATTTTTTACAAAGTAACACAGGCAATTCTGTTTAATTAGACAATGATTTGAGCAGCACGTTTCTTTTCCTAGTGCTAGATGCAGTTTTTATTTCGATTTCTGTGGGTGTGTGTGTGTGTGTGTGTGTGTGTGTGCCCTTGCACACACAAATGAAGGCTAGGACAAGGAAGGTATCAAGGCTCCTCCTTTATTGCTCTCTACCTTTTTGCCCTGAAACCCTGTCTCCTGATGAACGTGCAGTTTGAGTTTTCAGCTGGTATGGCTGGCCAGCAAGCTCTGTCTCCACTTCCCAGTGCTGCGGTTCCAGGCATGCACAGCCCTGCCTGATTCTTTCCAAGACATGTGCTGGGGATTCAAAGTTAGGTCCTTGTCTTTGCTGAGCAGGTAATCTTTCTTACTGTTGAGACATCTCCACAGCCCCATGTATTACATTTTGTGATCTACTCAATTAGTAATGGTGACAATTATCTTAAAGTATCTACTGACATAGTCATTTCATACAGAAACATCATTATAAAAGATAAGATTTTTATTTCTCACAATGGCTCCTTATGAGAGGGCCCTTGCCTCAAGCCTCATAGCCTGAGCACACACAGTAGAAGGAGGGAACTAAGTCCAGGAGACTGACCTCTGACCTCTGCAAGTTCCCACACACCCAAGTGGTCAGTCCTCTGTTGCAGTATTTCCTTCCCTTGTCCAGGGGAGAACCAACTCTCTGACATGGTGTAGCATACTATCTGATTAGTAGTATGTAATAAACTCAAACTGCAGCAATTAAACATCAACCTCCATCATAACTGTCTGACATTAAGCTTTGCTTTGGCAACTGTATAATATGCAATGGGTTCTGCTTACACAAGAGGCCCAGGGCACTACTCTGTACACAGAAGCTCCGTGTCCCATCTCTCAAGAAAATCACTATAGAACTGAGAATGCTCTTGACCACCTCTGGGCTGTAATTGTGACCCCAAATTAATAATGGGCTCTACACCAACCACGCATTCAACACTGGGTGAACACACACTGTTCTGTCAAGTTAAAATGCCTATTTGCCAAATTAGACCTGATTTCATACTTTAGGGCTTGTTATGATTTAACTCAGCCTATCTCCTAGTTAAACTGAGGACAGGAAGTGCCAGAGTGAGGAGAGCCATAAGAAACAGTCCAGGCATCCCCTGAGGGAGGTTGGGTGATTTCCTCCCTCAGCCAGTGGCACAGAGGCCCTTTCTATACCCAGAAATAGATCTTCCATTGATCCTCTGTTTATCTCCTCTGACCATTAAAAAGAAAGGCAGCTGGCTCTGCAGCAAAGACTGGCGACACCAATTAGCTCCAGGAGGCCAGAAGCTGGAATCCCGAGCAGCCAGAATAAAAGCTACTCACATAGCTTCTGGAGCCCTGTCATTAGCATCTTGTTAGAACCATTCAGTTCTTGAAGGACAAAATTTGTGACCTAAACACCACACACAACACTGTAAAGCTTCCTGTGAGCATGGGAGGCACCTGGAATCCTCTTCTTCCGGGACTTGCTTCCCGGTGACTATTAAATAACTATCACGTGTTTGTTTAAATAAAGAAGCTTTTTTGTTTAATGATGGATCAAACTGTTCTCATCTTCTGTTACTTTGCATTTAGCTCAGGGTTGGCCTAACAATGTTGATGAAAATAAAAAGGTGGGATCTAAGTTCCTATGGTCACCAGAAACAATGAGGTTGCTTTGGGGACACTTCATACCTTATTTTATGCAACGGCCATGTTGTTAAGAAGCAGCATCAAACATCACTTACGTATTTGCTGAGAGCCCTTTAAGAACATTATTTCTATCCCTATTTCCTATACAGTTGGAGTAATAAAGATTTGTGAATTCCCATAATAGGAGTCATTAGACAAGCTTCTAGGAACAGAACTGAGTAGTAACACGAGACTTAATGGCCCTCTGAGTGGGTTTTAACTCAGCTTGGTGATGATACTTCTCTGTGTGCTCTGCTTTGGGTTTTTGATTTTAGACAGTCTTGCTATATGGTCTCCAACTCACTAGGTAGTCCAGGCTGCCTTGAACTTGAGATCCTTCCACCTCAGCCTCCTAGCACAGCGATCATAGGACTATGTACTAAACCCTGCTGGTGCTGTGCTCTTAATACCTAAATCATCCCAGATCCCCACCCTCTTTACGGCTAAACAAATGCATTTAAGTTTGCAGATGAAGTTTTTTTCCTAGTAAAACTCCAGATCCCCGCATAATAGTTTTAATTCCTTTGTGTAAAATCTGTTTTATTAAACTAATCTGAACATCCCACAGGTGCACAGAGCAGAGAAGGTTCTGCATGAGGAGATACAGCATCCCTTTAGCACACCCCAGCCACTGACTGCAACAAAACAACAGACAGCTGCTTGAAAGGGGCAAAGACCAAAATCAGGACAATCAAATACATCAAAGTGGAGAAGCAGCCCACCTGGGTTAGCCTCGAGGCACTTTGCCTGAGGTGCGAGCACCTGGACTGCTTTCCCACCTTTGCAGTTGCAGAAAGCAGAGAGGGCAGACCTGTGAGCGGTGAAGTTGGATGAGTGATTGAGAATAGGAAAAGGAAGAAACAAAGGAGGACATCTCAGCAGGGACTAGAAACTTCTGTTTCAAATGAGTCAAATACAGGTTTGAAAACTGAAAAAAATGCAATGGCAGAAATATTTTTATGGGATGGACTCAATGATACAGCAGAGATCAAAGCGTGAGACTCAGTCAGCTTCAAGATTAATTAATACGGGCTGGAGAGATGGCTCAGTGGTTAAGAGCACCAACTTCTCTTCCAGAGGTCATGAGTTCAATTCCCAGCAACCACAAGATGGCTCACAACCATCTGTAATGGAATCCGATGCCCTCTTCTGGTGTGTCTGAAGATAGCTACAGTGTAGTCATATAAATAAAATAAATAAATCTTTAGAAAAGGAAACTCGGAAACCATTAAAAATTATTTAAAAAAAAAAAGATTAATTAATAGAGCACACTGCCTTAGTTGGGCAAGGTAGGAAGTGCTGGTAACACAGCACTTGGAAAAAATTGAAAAAACAGAGAGAAGAAAAAAATGAAGATGGGGGCAAAATAAGCAGACCCTTAAGCATCTGTAGAGTTCTACTGAAACTCTGCACAGTCAAGAGCTTTGAAAACAATTTCATGTGCACTGATATGAGAGTGTTGCATCCCCTGGAACTGGAAAGTTACAGACAGTTGTGAGCTGCCGTGTAGGTGCTGGGAATTGAACCCAGGTCCTCTGGAAGAGCAGCCAGTGCTCTTAACCATTGAGCCATCTCTCCAACCCCAAACATTTGAGTATGTAGGTGCTTTATACCACTTACACAGTAGGAAGTCAATGGGTGGAGAACCAAAGGGCATAGAGAAATTGTGATGGGTGAAGGCGCATCCTCCCTGGTGTGGCTGGAGGACACTGTTTCCTGGTATCATCCATCCCCCCTCATTCTGACACTCTTTTCCCTTCTTCTTCTGCAGAGTTCCCTGAGCCTTGAGGGGAGGAGTTTAATGGAAACACCCAATTTAGGGCTGAGTGTTCCAAGGGCTCTCTATGCACATTGTCCAGCTGTGGGTCTCTGTATGGGTTCCCATCTACTGCAGAAGGAAACTGCTGGTGAAGTCTGGTGACACTGATCTACAGGTACAGTGGAATTAGACTGTTGGAGAAATGATGTCATCTCACACAGGGTTTCTACCCCACCTTTGATCACTCAATTTCCAGATGAAAGACATACAACTTTATTATTAGATTATGTCTTAATCAGCATTACAGCTGGGCAGATATCTACCCTCTATGCTGTTAGAATCTATTTCCTCATCATTCCCCATTTTATAATTTTTTACGTTCTGTCCGGTCTGCTCTTAACTTCAGTTGGCTAGCCCTCGTGGCCATATTTTTATGACTCGCCTAACCCATAGAGTCTTCCTTCTCTCCACCTTCTCTCTCCCTGATAATATCCTCTGACCCCAAGCCCAGGAACCCAGGAATGCCTTTCTGTTCTGCCCAGCTATTAGTTGTAGGCATCTTTATTCATCAACAAGGGATAACTTGGGGGACAAGGTTACTTAGCGTCACTTGGGTACTAGAGAGTCTCTAGTCCGTGGGGGCAACCAGACCTTGGGGGCCAGTATTAGCATTATAATACAAGCAAAAGACTAAACCTCAACATTAGATCTCTTTTCCTTATCCTTTACCTAGTCTGCATTGCTGAGCTATTGGCAAAAGGAAATAGAGTTAAGATACAAATGTCTATAAAGTTGTCAATTATAGTAATGATTGACCCAGTGATACACATTAAATACGAATTTGGTTTCAACTTGAGTCCAATTGAATTATTTAAAATTTACAAAAATTTATGTATACACACAAAAGAAAGTAAATGCTTCTGTACTATGCAAATAAAGAGTTATTTTTATTTTCTTATTTTGTGTGTTTTTAGAATTTATGTTATGTATGTTTCTGTTTTCTGCGTAAATTTTGTTTTAAGGTTAGGAAATTTGTTTTGTTTTGTTTTGTTTTGTTTTTTTGTTTTTTTGAGACAGGGTTTCTCTGTGTAGCCCTGGCTGTCCTGGAACTCACTATGTAGACCAGGCTGGCCTCGAACTCAGAAATCTGCCTGCCTCTGCCTCCCAAGTGCTGGGATTAAAGGCGTGCACCACCACTGCCCAGCAGGAAATTTTTAAATTGTTTTTTTCTCTAAATATGTAACCTACATGAAATATATTATGATCCATTTGATTATATACTTTGGGTTTTTCCTATCAAAGTTTTAAAGAAGATTTGAATTTTGTATTTTATATTTATTAATTTTTTTTTAAATTGTGTTTTAAAAGTGCTTTTGGTAATATTCCATTTGAGTTGGCAAGTTAAACATGGCTCTATTTAAGTATGAAATTGAAGAAAAACAGAAATATACTCATCAAAAATAGTTGTCCTGGCATACTTGTGTGGTTCAACCTCGAGCCCCAAATAACAAACCCTTCTAATACTTGGAACAATTATGGATTAGAATTCCTTATGTGCCAGTGAGGTGGCCCAGCAGATAAAGGAGCCTGCCAGCAGATGCCTGTTGACATGAGCTCAACCTGCTGCAGGAGAGAGTGGCCTCTGTTCTGAAATGTACGAGAATTTCTTGTCCACTGTGTGGAAGCATCACCTGTCAGTAAAAAGCTGATGGCCTATTAGCAGAAGGCACGAAGTAGAGGGTGGAAGTTCCAGTAGGAGATTGGAACTATGGGAGATAGTCTGAGATGGGAAGATTCCTCCCCGATTCTGAGGAAATCAGATGCAAGACATTGAGGAGAGATAACTAGCCTTGTGGAAGACACAGAATAGTTTAAACGGGTTAGATAAGTTGTGAGTTACTTGGGGAATGAGCCAAAGCTTATGGCCTAGGCATTTATTCATAAATAAATCAGAAACTGGGGCATAGGTGGAAAAGCCCGTGGGTACACTGAAATGTCCCGACTGCTGTAACACACACACACACACACACACACACACACACACACACACACACACACTGCATACATCACATCATCATCATCACAACAACAACAATAATAAATTTTAAACAACTCCTAGGATCTTTAGTGTACTTACAGATGTAAAAATGAACATAATCACAATATTCTGCTTCTGTGATGACCATTGTCTCCATAGTCCCTTTGCTACGACCTGGGAACCATGTGTGTGTGTTCTTACATATGTTACTTCTACCATGTGACAGTGAGACCTCACAACATGGGCAAAAGAAACGCATTACTTGGTAGATGTGTTTGAACTTGTCATGGATAATTTGCAAGTATAGAAACCTTAAGATAGGAGACCACTGATTTTTTTTTTAAGATTTACTTATTTATTATATGTAAAGACACTGTAGGTGTCTTCAGACACTTTTCTTCTTGCTCTGGCCCCGCTCGCTCGCTGTAGCTGGCTTCAGACACCCCAGAAGAGGGTGTTAGATCTCATTATGGATGGTTGTGAGTCATCATTTGGTTGCTGGGATTTGAACTCATGACCTTCGGAAGAGCAGTTGGAGCTCTTAACTGCTGAGCCATCTCTCCAGCCCCCAAGAGCACTGATTTTTAACTACCATTTTCTCTCAGTGTTTTTCTTTTAACTGGCTTCATCTGGATTTTATCATACAGTCTGGATTTCTTAGAAGTTGCAATTTAAGCCAATTTGCCTTCATCTGGAATCCAACCAAAAAGCAAGCAGGTTTAAGTGTCTGTAGACAACGTTTAATTACAACGCTGGTCAGTGCTGCTGCTTGTAATTTACACCTCACCAAGGTGACATCATCACATGGCCATAGAAACAAATCTAATCTAAAGCTATTTTCCCCAGAAAGGCAGAGTCCAAGATCAGATCTTTCACAGAGGAAATAATTATTTTGGGATGTGAAGCTGAACAATGGAACTGAGTACTAAAAAAATGTCGCAGGGAAGGAGGGAAGGTTAATCAAGGACAAATTGTCAAGATGGTTGCCTCCATAGATAGCACTGTCTCAATCCCACAAGACCCCTAGCAGGGTCATAGTGTATGTCTTGGGATAGCCCACTCCTCAGACAGAAAAGATACTGATTCGCCAGTTCAGATCCTCATTAGTCAAAGATTCTTGGTGTGCGGAAGCCCCATTACACTTCTGCATCTCTATGAAAGACTCAAGGACTTTACAATATGCACAAGACGGGCTGCACAGGAGGGGCAAAGAATCCCAAGGGGAAGCCCAGGAATGTCCCTGCCAGGTTACGTTTGTTGTAGACACACTGCTTCTGTGGGGTTAAAAATGAAAAGATGGGCCAAGGAAAGATAAGGGACACAAACTACAAAAAAACAAGAACTAAGGTAATTCCACACACACTTTAAGCAAGGAAAAAACTACATCAGCCTTTAACACGTGCACACATGCAGGTTACATGTGCTACACCCATGTGCTTTGTCTACCATCTTGCCAGTCAATTTAATTAATCTCTCAGCATCAAGTTGGTTCCTTGAAATCGGTAAAGATTTGCACGTTTACACTGTAGAAATAGACAAACTCTATAAACCAGAGGACATTTTAGTGGAGGAGGGAACTTTGGGAGGTGGTGGAGACCTGGTTTACTAATTCAACACCACTATGAGCACATGTTCAAACATATGCATAAATACAAATGATATGTAATTCATTTATATATTTGTGTACAATGATAAAATTAATTAAAAAATTTTAAATTATGTAATTTTTGTTTTGTTTTTGCTGCTTTGTAGTTCATTGTTGTTATTTTGAGACCAGTTTTCTCTGTGTAGCCCTGGCTGTGCTGGAATTTACTCTGTAGAACTCAGGCATCTTTCAAGAGCTGGGATTAAATGCTACCATCACCTGGCCTTGTATTATATAGCTCTAAAAATGACACTCTCCACAGAAGTCCAGATGTGAAGTAAGAGATCTAGAACATGAGTAAATGTTACTGCCTATTTCTGCCAGCCCACACATTGATTAGGAAGGAAACAAAACATTAACCAGAGAAATATTCACATTAAAACAATGACCTGTCACTGGATGGATTTGTGCCCTCCATTTTCAAATCTATACCCTAACTGCTACTGTCCCAGAATATGACCACATATATCCATGAAGTCTTTAAGGCACTATTTCTCAACCCAGGGGTAGAACAGCCTTTTCCCAGGTGTCCAATATCAGATATCCTGCATATTGGATATTTACATTATGATCTGTAACAGTAGCAAAATTACAGTTATGAAGTAGCAACAAATAATTTTATGGTTAGGGGTGACCACAACATGAGGGACTAGATATATTAAAGGGTCGGAGCATTAGGAAGGTAGAAAACCACTGCTTTAAGGAGACAGTTGAGCTCTGATGACATCATTAGGGGAGATCTTAACTCAGTCTAACCCATTATCTTCACAAGAGAGAGATGTGCTCAGAGAAGAAAGATAATGTTAAAAGGGGGTGGGGGTTGGGGTTGGGGTGAGCACAGCTTGAAGAGAGAAACCTGAGCCAACACTAGCCCTGAGCCGACACCAGCCCTCTACCCTTGAAAAAATTAAGTTTTCTTTCCATTGTTTAGGTCACGTAGTACTTCATAGTGGCATTCTTGAAAACAGATAACCACTCCACACAGGGACAGTGGGCAAGGGTAAGAGTCGGCCGTATGGCAGGAGGGGTTTTGAGGATTTTTCCTTTCCTTGCCAATGAGAAGACCACCACCGGAGAGGCCAGGCAGTCTACTTTGAACTCTCAGCAGCTGTGGGAACAAACCTGGTGCAGTGGGAAGAAGCCCCACGTGTCTGTCCCAGGCGCTGAGGCTCTGGGTGGGACAGGAGACACTGGGAAGTGGCCATGCATCTTTCCACACAGTCCGACAGGGCTGTGGGAAGCCTTTGCGGGCCCTGCCCATGGGTAGGGGAGGGGGCCATTCCTGGGGAACTTGACTCCTGGGTTCTCTAATCCGGGGCACCGCAATCGCTGCAGGGTGCCGCAGACAGGCTAGCCGGAGCACAGCTGGGATTCCCGTTGAGACCGGGTTTTGGCGTCTTGGGGCGCCAGGCTAGCTGCTTGGGTGAGTGGGAACCGTCTGGGATTGGGTCCAGATGAAGAGACAGTCCATAATTCTAAGACATTTATTTTCATCGTGTGGAGTGGCGTGGATGGAATTGTACCTCCGCCTTTCTGGCAGATTCGAAGCAGATATAGTAACTGGGAAGGGGTGTGGCTAAGCCTCTATGTGTCTCATTAACATGGGGATGGCTTGGGGCTGTGTGGCCACGCCTCTACCTGAGGAGGGGTGGTACGTGACTATGACTGGAGCCAACAGCCTCCCGTGAGCGTTGGCATAAAGCTTTTCAGTTCCTTATGGATTGTTCCACTGGGTCGCCCAGATTTTACACCTGTGCTCAACCAGGTGCCAGATTGCCTGTCAAAGATCAATGCCCCACAAGCAACCACAAATGGAAGGTCAAAATGACGTTGAGAGCTGAGTATGCCGGTAGGAAACACTAGACACCCAGGAAAGACAGCACAGGGCAAAAGTAGCTCCCTATCCTTGTTCTCCACTAAAAACTGCTAAAAACCCTTTTTTCCCCCCCTCTCTCTTCCTCCCTCCTTCTTCTATAGGATGCTTTCTTGATCCAGTACAGATGAAGAGATGCTTCAGACCTTAGCAGAGCTTGCTGCTCTGGGTTTGGTTTCCTGGGGCAGCTCACAGCAGCCTGTGACTCCAGCTCCAGGGGATCCAATGGCCTCCTCTGGTTTCCTTGGGCACTGCCCCACACAGCTGGCCTGCATACACCTATACATAAAATAAAAATAAAATAAATCTTGAAAAACAATCCCACACAAACAACTGTGCTTTTAGAATTCATAAGTCATTTTTATGGCTTAAATTTCAGCTACTGAACCCAGCAAACTGCTTATAACTTTCTGAAACCTATGGGATCTTATTCACAGCATGAGCAGCCTGAGCAAGAGCAAGCTTTCAGCTCCTGCAGGCTGGCTCTGCCCTGCCAAAAGAAGGTGGAAATCCTGGTCTGGGGGGGGGGGGGGGGGCTCATCCCAGGAGCCCAGAGCAGAAAAACTGGAGCAATCTAGGAAGGGAAGCGCTGTGTTCTGTGTTTATCTTCCTCACTGGAAACCATGCCTGTCTGCTGACTCTTCCTAGGTCACTTACTAGCAAAACAAACATTCTGAAGGCCAGGGTTATGGTATCGCACCATCTAGCACACTCAAAGCCTGGTACCTCAAACTCGCTAAGTGGATAAATATATAATATAGTCTAAGGAAGGTCTACTATCATGTCTAAATTTTCATAACTTTAAATTTTGTTCATGACATTTCTAATCCCCCACATTTTTAAATTTAAGTTTCTTTGAATGAACACAAGTAAGTTTTTGTAAAAAAATCAAGAAATTGCTGGGCAGTGGTGGCACACACCTTTAATCCCAGCACTTGGGAGGCAGAGGCAGGCGGATTTCTGAGTTCGAGGCCAGCCTGGTCTACAGAGTGAGTTCCAGGACAGCCAGGGCTACACAGAGAAACCGTCTCGAAAAACCAAAAAAAAAAAAAAAAAAAAAAAAAAAAAAAAAAAAAAAAAAAATCAAGAAATTAAAGCCACAATTATTACCAATGATCTAGAATCTCTCTTCATTCTCCCTCCCTTTTTTCCCCCCCTCTCTCTTCTTCCCTCCTTCTTCTATAGGATGCTTTCTTGATCCAGTACAGTTAAATTTAACCATTTCATTTCAAGAGTGGCTGAGAACCCCGCAAACCCATTTTCTTTGTAGCAGATCTTCCTTTGTTGCAGTCTCTCTAGCATAGCACATTTGAGCTCCTGGTATGAGTGTCGTCTGGAGAGGTGAATTAGTCCTACCGACTCATTCTCTTGTTGCCATAACGTACATAGGAATGTATAACATGAATCATAAAATAAATAGATAAATGTAATAATGCCAAGTGTTTGTAACCACACTGCTGGTTTGTACGTTGCCACTGAAACCCTAACTTAATACCAGACAGGGAAATGGCACATGTCATGAGTATTTGAGACGTGCACTTGGGTCTGATGAGAAAAGCAGGGTAAGATAAGGAGAAAGATTTTATTGTGCACCTGTCATAGTTTATTCATCTGAGTGAAACTGAAGCTTCAGCTTCAGATAGACTTCGTTTGCACCAATTATGCCTTACATGCGTTTGGAGGAAATTCAAGACTCCCCCTAGGTTTCAATCAAGGCATTGAGAACAAAGGGTGTAATACAACATGAATCATGTGGTTATTGCAAATTATAGCTGATCTAACCCATATCAGACCCTAGGACAGTGCGTGGAATAGGCTTAGATGCAATGTTAACCACAAATTGAAGCAAAACAACATCATCTGACATATCCTATCTACAAAATGGAGATAATAACATCTCATTTTAAGGGTATTGTGAGGAAAAATGAGCTTATATAAGACAATTGACTAGGAAAAATGCTTAGAATGGAATATATAATCAAGATATGCTGGCTCTTATTGTCATTGGGATTTCCCTTGAAACGGGGTATTTGTTTCCAGGCTTATTTTAGCATCCTTATGATTTGGCGCCCCCTGGTGTTCATTTGGACAACACACTTTTTAATCTATTTGTAATAGCTAAAAACTATTACAGTAACTTAGATTTGAACTACTTCAAACTACTATCATTCACAAACTATTTTGCCATGTCCAGTTGAGCTGTAAGTTTTAAATATTTCTATTGAAATTGATTTATTTTTAAAGGAAAGTATTTCATACACCAACTTTCTATTATGAAAAATGGTATACATTTAATATATACCAAATAGCCTAATAATAAACATAGAAAAAAATCACAATTTAAGTATTAATTGGAGTAATACTTCCTATAGCACTTTGGAAAATTTAATTCCATATTAGTGGATTTCATGGTATAAAGAGTTAAGGAAACTTCACACAGAAAACCAAGTGTTTAAAACTGAATTTGCAGGATTTATGAAAAGTTACTTTGGAGGATAGGGGTGATAGCATTTTCTCAACAAATATAAAATGTACAAACACAGCAAGTTACAGAGTCACTTGCCTCACCCAGGAAACTGCAAGCTGTTACAAATGGCTGACCTTTACGCACATACTGACTGGACTTGAGGCAGTACTAGCAGTGCTCATCAGGAAAACAGGACTGAGGGCTTGCCTGATGGGAAGTCATGATTCAGTCTGTAAATGAGGCCACTGTATAGTAACAAATTCCCCTCCAAACCCAATGCTTGGGGCTTGTTGTGTGCCTGTGTGCATATGCGTGTGTGTGTGTGTGTGTGTGTGTGTGTGTGTGTGTGTGTGTGTGTGTGTGCAGGCACACATGTGTTAGTGTGTGATATTGGGGGTAAGTAGGGTAGGGATCAGGGGAGGTGAAATAAAAATAATAAAATAGAAAGTAAAATCTGACTGTATAAGAGGAATAAAAAGTGATTTTTTTTTCCCTGCATGCTATTGAAATTTGCAGCCAGCCTGCTGGATCGTGCTTGCTTTTTGATTGATTGCATTCATCTTTCAGGATCTGCTTCTGTGTTCATTTGACAGACAGTTGTGGGGTAATTGTGAATTTCCCATTCTGTGCTGGTTAGGCTGTCACGCTGCCTGAGAGCTCCTGCAGCCTATCCTGTCCTGTTAGTTTCCTTCAGTTTTAAGTGAGTACTTTAAACTGTTGGCCCAGCTCATGAACGGAAAAGTTTTTATTTTTTACTCCAGTGGAAACATAGATGGACTAATAAATAGACTAGATATGCAGACGGTGAAGTGTCCTAGCCATGGGTGTGAATAACACATGCAAGAGAAAGTCGGCATGTTTTCTTTTATAAATTATTCCAGCAATGTCATGCAAACTTCAAGAGAATTTAGTTCATTAACTTTTGCTAAATCTTATTTTCCCTGATTGTTGAGTCTCAGAATGAACTGTGGTGTTAGTTTTTAATAAGGAAAATTAGAAACCTGAGGCAATTTGGCAGGGTGGATAAGGACAAAGGCAGAGAAATTTAATTGGGTTTTACATTCTAGCTGTTGCATATCTGTCTTACCCAAACCAGTTGAATAATCTAAGATTCAAACTCTTTTCTTTGCTAAGAAAAAACATTAATAACCAGTGCCTAAGGAAAATTTTACACTCATATTCATAAACATCTGTACATATATGTGTGTCTGTATGATACGTATACGTGTTTGTTGTTTTAATGCTGTGAAAATTGATAATGCTTACTTAAATTGGTATTACTGTGTGACAAGATTCTCCCTGTCCAATCACATTTAAATAGTGGGGCAGCAGGGGGCCTCTGATTGGACAGGGAAAAGGGAGGCAGAGCTAGGAGTGGCAGAGAGAGAGAGAGACAGAGACAGAGAGACAGACAGAGAGAGTCTCGGGGAAGAAGGAGCAAGGCCAAGATGGAGGTGGACGTGAACCAGCGTGGTTTTAACCAACCACAGGTAGTTATGATATCATAAAGGTTAGAATATTGGGATAATTTGTCTAATCTAGGTGGGCAGCTTGTAACATTATTAAGTGGCCTTGATATTATTGTATGTGCATCTTGTGTATTGAAAATTTATTGATATATAAATCTTAATTATACGTTTCTAGAGTTTTATTCTGCTGGGTTACTGGGTGTTATGGCAGCTGAACATGGGGTGGACGGTCGTTGCATGGGGCTGGCGTGGTAGCGATCAGCGAAGGGAATTCGGGAGCTCCGACCCTGCCAGAGAGATGGCCAGGCAGAGAGACCACCGAGTTGAGGTCATCCAGCTGGAGCAATGTGGCCCGCTGATGCTGGCACTAGGGCGGGAACGCGCCGGCTCTCTTTTTTAATGTTTCTGGTAACATTACTGCTTAAAGAAAATGTGTACTTTTTTTGTATGTATGAGAATGTTTTTAGTAGGCCGGGTAGTGGTGGTGCACGCCTTTAATCCCAGCACTTGGGAGGCAGAGGCAGGTGGATTTCCGAGTTCGAGGCCAGCCTGGTCTACAGAGTGAGTTCCAGGACAGCCAGGGAAACCCTGGCTTGAAAAAGAAAAAAAAAAATGTTCTTAGTAGCCTTTCATTGTGATAGCAGCAAATGGGAAACAACTGAAATAACATTTGAGAACGGGCAGACAAATTGTATTGAAAGACCCCCCAAATCGGGGAGATCCTCATTCAAATCTCGGGACGGCGCCACCCCCCAAGAACTCACGAAAGACCGTCCTTGCTGCAATCACACGAGGTTTAATTCAGGAGCGGCGGCAGACCGCCAAAAGGCCAGTGCACTGGGGTCGACCACGTAACCTACGCAGAGGCAGAGGAGATCGACCCCTGGCAGCTGAAGTGGGGGGTTTTTAAAAGAAGAAACATCCCCAAGGCAATGGAGGAAATACAACTCAGGAAAAGGCTCATAAAACAGAGAGTTTTACAAAGCAAGGGGTGGGGAACGAA
>CM052717.1:2218576-2264659 GCA_028551405.1 Uromys caudimaculatus | reverse complement strand
TACTTATAAACACACAACTAGTCTTACTTATTTAGCTCAACCAAAACATCATTTGTATTCCTGTCTTAGTTAGGGTTTTACTGCTGTGAACAGACACCATGACCAAAGCAACTCTCATAAGGACAACATTTGATTGGGGCTGGCTTACAGGTTCAGAGGTCCAGTCCATCATCATCAAGGTAGGAGCAGAGCAGCATCTAGGCAGGCACAATACAGACAGAGATGAGAGTGCTACATCTTCATATGAAGGCTGCTAGTGGAAGATTCACTTCCAGGCAGCTAGGAGGAGATTCTTAAAACCCACCCCCAATGTGACATACCTACTCCAACAAGGCCACACCTACTCCAACAGGGCCACGCCTCCAAATAATGCCACTCCCTGGGCCAAACATATACAAATCATCACAATTCCTTTTTTTGGTGCAACTAACACCTGTCTAATGTTTACTTTATTCATTGGGAGAGTCATGTGATCACCAAAGGGTCAGAGGCCAAGTCTTTCCTAGTCTAATAACTCAAACAATGATTGTAAACACGTAATGTTTCCATTAGTCTTTTAAAGGTAGGCAATCTCCTTAAAATGTGTGTGAAATTCTTTTTCTTCATAACCTTTCCCCCAGTTTTATTATTTGAGAATCCACTTTCCCAGGATGCTATCTTATTTTTATTGTTCTCTACTTTTAACAAATATTTGTTTATTTATTTTTACTTGTTTCTAAGGATTGATCTCGTAGCTTTATGAGTGGGCCACACTCTCAGCTCTTGGAATTATCATCTTAAAAAACAGTTAGTGATTCTCTAAGGACAGGCATAGTCTTGTTGACTAATTGAAGCATAGCTTTGGGTTAGCATAGCATATCTTATGACAGCTATCATCTGCCTAAAGTAATGCTCTGTACACTGGAATGATGCTAGGTTAGACCACAATGAGTAAGATTACTGAATCAATGTTAACTGTCAAAAGGGTTTTAAACTATTTTCCCTTATCAATCTCACAGAATGTAAGCATTGGGTCAACACATGGGGCCATATTATCATAAAGGTTAGAATTAGGATGTCATTTCCAATCTGCGTGAATCTTCTGTGCTATCTTCTTGCCAACTGTGCGAGTTGAGGTCTAGAAGAAATCAATGGCCTTCATTTCTCCCCTTCCAATACCACATCTTACTGGGGTTACTTTCAAGTATTTCTTCACTTTCTCTACTTTTTTCCAATTCCAAACATGCCCTTGTCTCTTTTTATCCTGAAATGCTTGCTTAGATTTTGCTTAATTATGAATTGTGCAAGAGCAATCCTGAAAAAGCAGAGTATAGAACAAGTTCTATGTATTTTTTGTGTATTGTGAACATCTAAGTCAGTGGTTCTCAACCTGTGGGTCGAAACCCCTTTGACAACGTCATCTCCAAAAATATTGGCATTCACAGTAGAAAATCATGGTTATGAAGTAGCAAAAAAAATCAAGTTATGCTGAGGGGTCATCACAACATGAACTGTTTTAAAGCGTTGCGACATTAGAAAGTTGAGAGCCACTGACAAGCAAAACACATACCATCCTCACCAGATGAGCCTGGTGTGCTTGCAATTGTCCCCAGGATTAGGCCAGTGGACTGATGGTATTCCCTCAGAGGAGGTTCTGCCCTAACTGGATATGACTTCTATGCCTCAGGAGGTACTAGAGTATGTAGGCTGGAAATATGTCTATGTAAAAGACCCAAGCCCATTAACCTACATCTTTTGTCCCAGGAAATAGCTAACCGCAGGATTGTTATCAAAACCGCCTTATGGTGAACTTAGAACATTCTATACCTTCCCATGACGCATAGAATTTCCTTGCTTTGTGGTTTTTTTTCTTTAAATACCCCTGACTTCAGCTGCTCAGGGTCGAACTCCTCTGCCTCTGTGTAGGTTACGAGCTCAACCCCAGTGCACTGGTCCCCCAAATAAATCTCGTGTGATTGCAGCAAGGACTGTCTTTCATGAGTTCTTGGGGGGTCATGCCGTCCCGAGACTTGAGTGAGGGTCTCCCCAGCTCGGGGGTCTTTCATTTGCAGCCTTGAGGAAGCCATCTTCTAGGCCAGGCGAAGACTTTCTAGTTCCAGCTTGCTGGGGTTCTCCACACTCTTAAAAGCAGCCCTTCACTTATGTTCGTATAATTAGATTTAAAATTTCTAAAAAAAAAAAATTCATTCTTCTCTCATATATCACATCCCAGCTGCGGTTTCTCCTTCCCCTCCCCCAGGCTGTCTCCCTCCCCCTCCTGTCTCCCCCAGCTCTTAGAAGTAAACACAATTAACTCATTGGTTACTCAGGGAGTGAATTTCATAGAATCCTGCTTTGTCACTGGAACCTTATATGACTGGGGACATTATTCATGATTTCCCAGGGAGAAATTCTCAGCAAATGTCCCACCCAGTTCTATCAAAACATTGCATTTCTGCCCATGTGGTATCTGAATTTTTAAAAAATAAGACTCTACAGAAATTATCCAAGCCTGTGGTGTGCTCCCATTGGAGTGCTCCTTCTTTCACAATATCCTGAAATGTCCACCCCTCCTTCCTGGATATAATTTATACTGTTGCTGTATACACTGTTCTAGATGAGTCCAGCCTAGGAGCCCTGCAACACAATGTTACTTATAAAGTCTACACTTGGGATCCTACAACTGAGTTTAAAAAAAACAAGAAATCTCCCAACGTTTCAAACGATTTTACAATTTTGCATTGTACTCCATTCATAGTTATCTAGGCCACACGCACTGTTTTGCATATTTTCAAACTTTATGGAAAATAAGTACAGCCAACCTATTGAAAGGTAGTGATTTTGGATTCCTTATGTTATCTAGATTTAACCATAGGAATGTTTGAAGTTATAACTAGTTTTTTTTTTTTCCTGATGCTTGTAATAGTTCACATAAATATAGAACACTTGTTTATCCAGTTCATTCTTGCGGTTCATGTTGGTGGGCATTTACATGTTTGTAAATTTTGGTTATTATAGTCAGTGCATGTATTCTTGTACACAGACAGAGTTAAGGAGGGTTCTTCCAGCTCTGAGGTGGAGACCCAGGCATGAGCCTGTTGGATTGAAGCTCCAGTACTTCAACTTTGCTGTGTACTGCTCCGCTATCCTTCAATGCTGCTGTACAAAGTCACCTCAACCATGCCTGAAAGCAGTATTGCTTTTCCTCCTGTGACACTGTTGTTTGGTTGGTCCCTGCTCTTCAGATCTGTAAATGTGCAATATGATCTTGCTGATATGGATTCACAGTTCTTGGATCATTAGTGACTCTGGACAGGTAATTTTGGTTTTGTTTTTTGTTTCTGTTGTTGGTGGTGGTTTTGTTGTTATTTTGTTTGGGGGCTCATGGGCCATTTATGATCTACCACCATTTCATTCCAGTCCCTATTGCCGAATTGTAAGTGGTTTGATGTGTAAGTGATTAACACGTTCATTGACTTACAAATTTCTATTATCAAATGGTGAATTTTCTCTCTCAGACTTAGTTACTCTTCAGTTGTTGTGACAGGACACTATGACCAAGGCAACTCTTATATAAGTGTATGACTCTGGCAAGCCTTAGCTTACCAGAGACCCCCCCCCCCAAGTGAACGCTGTGGAGTTGGGGATCAATGCAACAGCAAGAGGAATTTATTTTTCCAATGCAATGGGGTCTTCTCATACCCAAGGAGAGGTCAAGACCCCAGGCGGCCCATTTGTTGAGTTTTTATACAGTTTTCAGAGCAACAGCCACTAGGCATAATGTGATTGGCAGAACAGTGTGACTTTTAAAATGATTGGTCCTTAGGGAATGAGGTGGCAAGGACTCCCCTTGTCTGTAGGTGGCCAAGGGTTGGTCTGTCCTGAGGAATGTGTCTACACATTCCACAGGTGCTCTGGGCTTCCCCTACCTGCAGGTGGCTGGATGGTGGATCTCCCACCTGTGGTTTGAGGAATGTAATTAGCCTCTCCCTTCTGGAAGGGAGGGGTGCCTACATGCTCTATAACCTTTCTCTTTTAGGAGGGGAGGGGTCTGGTGGAATTTTCCAAAGGCCCTGAATTGACCTATTGAGAAGAAAGCATTTAATTGGGGACTTGCTTATAGTTTCAGAGGGTTAGTTCATGGCACAGGCAGCAGCAGCAGCAACAGCAGAAGCAAAGAGACAGAGAGAGAGAGAGAGAGAGAGAGAGAGAGAGAGAGAGAGAGAGAGAGAGAGAGAGAGAGAGAGGAACGGAAACTGGGCCTAGTGTAGGCTAAGTAAGGACCAAGCATTCGAACATAGGAACCTATGCTCCCACTCTCATCAAAACCACCATACCCTCGTTCCACGTAACACAAGACCCTTGGAAGGTGTTAGCTCCTACTTACACACTCATGCTTGGCAGTTTGATTCTACGCATACTTTAAACCCCAGCAGGCCATGCCTCTCATTACCTGATACCACCAACAGCCATTTGCTTACTCTCTCTCTTGGAGAATAAGTTAAGATACCACAGCAGCCCTAGGTACTGATCAATTCTGTAAAGCACACAGATGACCCAAAGGTATCTGTAGACTTTAGGGAGTATAGTTCTCTTGTCTAGATCCCATTTCTTCTCTGTTTTCCTAGATACTGGCCCATAGCATCACAGGTCAGAAATGTCCCTTACCCAGTCTTCCAATTCATCCAAGGGAAATGACTGACAGGGGAGGAGAGGTCTGGCGGGCTTGGGGGATATTACTTTTCTAGTTCCTAATGTGAAAAATTCCTGTATGCTGTCTATGCCTTATGACCAAGACCGAGCTACCACCTGTGCATTCTAAGACATCTTCCTAGAGCTCTCATGATCATAATGAACATTAATGCTACAATAAATGAAATGCATCAAAGTTGTGGTTCTGAGACTACAAGTCTGAAACTATGATGTTGGATGAAACCCAAGTATGGAAAGATATATTTCCTTTCTTCTCCTGGCCTTTGGCGATGCTAATGTTTCTTGACATTCTTTCCTGTGGTGGCTTGAATGAGAATGGCCCTCACAGGCTCTTATATTAGAATACATGGTGGTGGGGAGTAGCACTACTTCGGAGGGATTAGGTGTAGCCTTGTTGGAAAAGTGTGTCACTGGGGGTGGGGTTTAAAGGTTTTAGAGTCCAAGGAGATGGCTCAGAAGTTAAGAGCACTAGCTACTCTTCCAGAGACTCTAGTTCAATTCCCAGAATGTACATGGCAACTCCTGTTCTGACACCCTCATAGACATACATGTAGATGAAACATCAATGTGTATAAAATAAGAATAAATAAATAATTTTTTTAAAAAAGGAGCCCAAGCCAGGCCCAGTGTCTTCTTCCTGCTGCCTGCAAATCCTGATGTACTCTGCCTGTTTCTCCAGCACCATATCTGCCTGCAAGCTGCCATGCTTCCCACCATGATGATAATGGCCTAAACCTCTGAAACTGTAAGCAAGGTCCAATTAAATGCTTTCCTTTATAAGAGTTGCAGTAGTCATGGTGTGTCTTTGGAGCAATAGAATACTGACTAAGCACTTGCCTTGTTGCTGTTTGACTTACATCTCTGCCTCTGGCATCATATGGCCATCTGTCTGTCAGTGTCCTTTCTCTCTCCCCATAAGGACTCTAGTCAGATTGGATTAAAATTCTACTTTACTGCAGTGTGACCTTATGTGAACTAATTCCATGTGTATCCATCCTACTTCCAAGTAAGAGAACATTCTGAAGTGTTTGGTATTTGAGCTTTACAGATCTTCAGGGGTAACATAGCTTAATTCACATCAGGAGAAAACTACTCCCCAGGTATTCTAATCCCAGGGTATTGACTATCTCTTGCTCAAAACCTACATCTAGTTGATGTCTTTTGTGATTGATGCCATTAATAAGTTCTCTGAGATGTGTTGCTTATATCATCTGCATTCTAAGCAGAAAGTATATTTTAAAAATAAGAAAAAAAAAAAAAAAAAAAAAGAAGTATCTGCCCAGAGCATTTCTGAGATTCTGTCTCTGATTGTAACATCCTAGCCAAAGGCCCCAATAATTCCAACTTAACAATCTTCTTTGTTACCTATCTCTCAAGAAAAAAGATTGAATGAGGAAGCTAGCCAGTTCAGCATCAAATGTACCTCCATGGGCAGACCTGATTTGCCTCTGTTCAGTTAAAGCAGAACAACAGGAAGAATTTTCAGTACTTTCCTCATGCAGAGGTCTAGAGCAATAGCCATGTCAGCCATTCCTCTTTCTCTTGCTGTTTAAGAGATGAGTCTCTGGAGAAACAGCTTAGTGTTTAAGGGCACGTACTGCCTTTTCCAGAGTACCCAAGGTTAGTTCCCAGCACTCATATTGAATTGCACATAAGAGTCTATAACTCCAGCTTGTGGGTATTTGATGTCTCTGGCCTCAGAGTGCATCTGCACTCATGTGCACACATGTGCGCACACACATATGATTAAAATAATAAAATAAACCTTGAAAATTAATAAAGAGGCAAAGCTCCTCTGTCTTTTTGACAGAGTACCTGTGTAAGAAGCAGATAACACAGGAAACAGAAGAATTCTAAAAGCTCATTGTGGGAAAGAAAGCAATGCTACCCTCTTCCCCAGCTCCACTAGGTTGGTAGGACATCGTTTTCTGTAGGTGTCTCTTCAGCATGGTCATCATAATGATTGAGAATCTTCAAGACAGAAGTGAAGGTCTGCCTTTCACTTTTGGTTGTCACAGTGTTATAGTTGCTATTGGATGAATGTCCATGGTGTCCCTAAACATCCTATGATACAACAAAGAACTATTCAGGAGGCATAAAGGAGGCCAAAGTCATAAACACCACATTAAAACTTTTAAAAGCCAATGTGTTTTACAGATTGCATTTTTATTTTATTTTTATTTTTTACAGACTTCAATTGTGATGGTTTGTATATGTTCTGCCTATGGAGTAGCACTATTAGAAGGTGCGGCCCTGTTGGAGTAGGTGTGTCACTGTGAGTGTGGGCTTTAAGACCCTCATCCTAACTGCCTGGAAGCCAGTATCCTGCTAGCAGCCTTCAGATAAAGATGTAGAACTCTCAGCTCCTCCTGCACCATGCCTGCCTGGATGCTGTCATGTCCCTGCCTTGATTATAATTAACTGAACCTCTGAACCTGTAAGCCAGCCCTCTTGTAAGATTTTCCCTGTCCAATTACATTAGTGCAGAGGAGGCCTGTGATTGTACAGGAAAAAGGGAGGTGGAGCTAAGAGTGGCGGAGACAGAGAGAGTTTCAGGCAAGAAAAAAGAAGGAAGATGGCAGCTGATGTGAACCAGCATTGCCGTTACCAGCCATAACCAGTTATGATATCATAAAGGTTAGAATATTGGGATACTTTGTCTAATCTAGGTGAGCAGCTTTTATCATGATCAACTGGCTCTGAAATTATTGTATTGGGATCTTATAAATTGTGAT
Organism: Uromys caudimaculatus; assembly: GCA_028551405.1. Classification (NCBI taxonomy): domain Eukaryota; kingdom Metazoa; phylum Chordata; class Mammalia; order Rodentia; family Muridae; genus Uromys; species Uromys caudimaculatus. Next base: position 2,257,232 of record CM052717.1, on the reverse strand, counting down.
TTTATTGATACATAAATCTGATTGGTTAACTATAAGCTTAAGAGTTTTAATTCTCCCGGGTAACTGGGTGTTGAGATGGCTGACCGTGGGGTGCATGGAGCATTGTGTGGTAGTGAGAGGAACTGGGGAGGGGGGGTAAGGAGAGATGGTGGGCAGAGGGACAACGGCAAGAGTGAGATCACCTGGAGTGAGATCACCCAGTGGGAACTCTGAGGCCTGCTGGTTGCCAGCACTGGTGTGGGAACATGCTGGTTCTCTTTAATATTTCCTGAAACACAGCCCCAATTAAGTGTTGTCCTTATAAGAGTTGCCTTGGTTATGGTGTCTGTTCACAGCAGTAAACCCCTAACTAAGACATCAATTTAAAAGTGATTATATTGTATACAGTTTTAGAGGTTTAACCCTTGGTATTTATGACCCTGAGAGCACAATTAAATATTCTCTTTTTAGTGACCACGGAAGTGCTTTATCCTCTGAATTGTCTGGACATGTTTACTTTATGGATTAGTGAATATGTCTAGAGATACTGGTGGGACTTAGAAAAAAATGATTGATTCACTTATTAGCTGAGTGTTGGGTAAGACATTTCATGTAGAGTACTCAGTCTGTTAAGGACTCAATTTTGTGAGGCATAGATATGATGAAATGATTGTGTTTCGGTGACAATTCTTTTCTCAATTGCACAATAGTGCTTGTCTTTCAGGTAGTTGGTCCAGATTGGTAGTTTGGGGCAATTACATTTATGTTGGAATGTCTTTTACGTGATTTAGGTGTCTTTATCTCAAAGCAAATCTCTTTAGTTTCTCACAGAAAATATTCCTCTCTTGTTCTCTCTCTCTCTCGCTCTCTCTCTGTCTCTCTCTCTGTCTTTGTCTCTATCTCTCTGTCTCTCCCTCCCCTCTCTCTTCCTCTTCCTCCTCCCTCCCTTTATCTCCTCCTTTTTCCTCTCTCTGCCTCCTTCCACCCACTCCCTCTCCTCCCTTCCTGGTCTGCTGACAGGTAAGCAAGCAACCTCAATCTTCCCCTGATACAGCCATATAGCTACTCCCTGGCATAGTCTCTGCCGTCACCCACCATGTCCCCTCATACCCTGAGACAAAATTAGGCTCTTCTTTCTCCCTTAAGTTGTTTCATGTCTGGTATCTGTCTACAGTGACAATAAAAAGTAACAAACACAAGGGTCACACAACTTAACATGGCTACTTTGTCATCCTTCAAGATTCAGATGAGGTAAGACAAATTTCCTCACCAGGGTCTGACTTGAGAGATCTTTAGCAGTGAACTCAGGCGTTCCAGCCGTGCCTTGCACAGCCCTTGGTACCTTCACTGATTCGTAAAGGATCTGTTTCCTTCCTTTTCAATATATCATGAGCCCCTTGAAAGGGAAGGGAGAATTGTGTCCTTCATTTATAATCTTGGAATCTAGCCAAATCCCTAACGCAAAGAATGAATGTCCAAGTCTTACGATCATTAAAAAAAAAAAAATTGACCAAATGTTAAAGGAGCAGTAGCTTAAAGTTTTAGCAATCAGAAATGAGCCAGATGAAAGTAGGTGGCTTAAGATGAAAAGAATAGTATTAAAAAGACCAGAAAAACTGAATAGACTCTAAACGTGATTTAATCATCCAGTTGCCACTTTGTACCTGCCTGGTCACTTTCACTAAAAGTCATTATAAGGTAAATGTCATGAAAATGATTACATACCTGCCGGGCAGTGGTGGCACACGCCTTTAATCCCATCACTTGGGAGGCAGAGGCAGGTGGATTTCTGAGTTCGAGGCCAGCCTGGTCTACAGAGTGAGTTCCAGGGCAGCCAGGGCTATACAGAGAAACCCTATCTCGAAAAACCAAACCAAACCAAACCAAACAAAAAAAAAAAAAAGAAAGAAAGAAAGAAAATGATTACATACCTATGAGATCACCAACACAAAACTGAGAAAAAACAGACAAACCAACCAACCAAAAAACACTGACATGGTCGTGTATATACACCAGTATTCTTTCTTTCAAGGGAATGGACACCCATTCATATTTTTAGCCTGTAACTTTGAGAGTACTTGGATGTAGTGAAAATATGATTTTTTGATTGATTATTCACTATCTTTCCTGAGCTGTAAATCTGCTTGAGGCTCTTTGGCAGAAATTACAGTAGATTTAATCTAATAACTACCTTCAGTCTCACCAGACTTCCTCATCTATTTTATAGAGTAAGAGAATGACACGCTTTCATGCAATGCAAACTATGTAACACCAAGTATAAGAAACTGCTAGACTGTGTTTTGTGAAGTTTGTGAGATGCTGAGGGAAAGGAAGGAAGTGTAGTAGGTAGAGTCTGGTGGAGGCGACATGTGAGCGTCCATTCATACTCACTGTTGGTTTTCCAGTTACACTCCCAGACAAGCCTTGACACAGGACTGAAGTTTTAGTCTTCTCTGAAAAGCCCAGTGGCACAGACCAAAGGCTCTGTGTAACAAGGCACATGTCCTATTAGTGTGTCTTAGGCTCATGTTCCTATGTTCCTTTTCACTCAGATTTGCTTGTAACACCAAACTGAGATTTTCTTCTGTCATTTGGAATTTTAAAAAAGTGTCAAAATATTGTCGCCCCTACTCCCACGTCAACACATCAGTAAGTCAGACACGACTGCCTAGCCTCGGTTCAGACTTTCACCAGTGGCTGGGTCCGTGCCCAACACCCTAAGTGCAAAAGAGTGTAATGAACTTTACAGAGGAAGTATATACATTACATAACCTTAATAAACTGTGTTTTGGTCCGAGTTACAGTGCTGTAGGCTCAATGTTAAATGAACCAATTACATTAAGTAAGGGTTCTTTAAACGGGCATGTAAAACAAAGTTATGTAATGGTCAGTTGACAAAAATATGGTACTAGGGCGCCTAGGAACCTAACATTACTGTCTCCACCAGGACCAATGGCTCAACAGTGTAACCCTGCGCTCCCTATCTCCTTCCTGCCAAGGTATTGGTCTCTTGTCTTGCCGGCTTCTGGGCCACTTTGGTTGTCTAGGCATTTGTGTGCTGCAGGGGTGCTCAGAGCGGCCGGCAGGTGGCGCCCGACCTGGCGTTCTCGGCTGCGCTCGCTGTGTGGACCAGGTGGACTGGAAGGGGCGGAGGTACCCAGCAGCGGCCAGTGGTGGCCGCCGCAGTCCCCCGCCCCCTCCACGCAACGCTCGCGACACGCGCGCCTGGAGAGGGCACGGGCGGCGGGGCCAGCTGTCTTCCGAGCTCGGGCACCGCTACCATCTGCTGCTCTGCGAGGAGTCCGCGTGTTCCCCGCCGCGCTCAGCTCCACGCCGGTCACCATGGAGGCGCAGGCACAAGGTGGGTGGTCACCGGTCGCCCCCGAGGTCTGGTTCTCAGACGCACAGAGAGACTCTCTTCTTTCAGTACCTAACTTTACTCCCGGACAGACAGGGACATCCTACGCGGACGGAACTCCGCGCCTACGCGCGCCTTCGGGATCACGTTTGCATCTTCTGCCTAACTCAGATTTTGCCGTGGGGCTGGGGACCAGGGAAGGGATGGGGACCCGAAAACAGAGTACTCAGTCCGCAGGGACTGTGTCCTTGTCTGCACTATCCCTTCCAGCAGTCAGTGGGCCATACTTCCTCGTCCTGGAAGGTGCTGAAAGGACCTGTTGTGCAGGCTCTGGATCCCTGCACTGTTCTCCCTGGAGCGGGTGGGGGGGATAGCGAGGGAAGGGTGTCCTCGGGACTCCGGCCTTGGGGCTCACGTCCTGCTGTTCACAAGTGCGGGCGGGAGTGAAGCGGACTCGAGAGGTGGTGGTTTTGTGGAGACTCAGTGTCCCTGCTATACAAGGGCTGTAGCGGGGGAGGATTGGCCTTCAAAGGCAAGAGAGCTTCACAACCCCCGCCTCTCCCCCTCCAGATTGATATAACTCTGTCCTGGTTTTCAGTGTTCTGGGAAGAGTCGCTCCCCCACCCCACCCCACCCCCCAGCCGCACCGGGAGCTCAGTTTGAGGGCTGGCCACTTGCTTTCTGTGCTCAGTGTCCGCTGGAGGAGTCCAGAGAACGCGGGGGTCGTTCAAGAATAAGAGTAAAAGGATCTTAGAAAGGATCAGAGGTGGTCTTGTGTGGAGCAAGGGACAGGGAGGGCGAAAGCGCTCGGAAATCCACTTTGGAAGCAACACTCAGAAGGAATGGCTTGCATTAATGCCATCAGGACCACCTTTCTTCCCACTGAGGAATTGAGGAATTCTGTGATATCTTTTAAAATACATAAGGCTGTTGTTTTGTTTTGTTTGTCTGTTTTTGGTTTTTTGTTTGTTTGCTTGCTTGATTTTTTTTTTTTTTTAAATGAAGTAAAGACCTCATGCGTTCTCGGGGCAAAAGCGGCTCCAGTGAAGGCAATTTTGGCAGTGTGTAGGTCTGGAGTCATTCAGTTGGTTTGCTGCCAGTATCACAATAGTCTGAACAATATGAACCATACTCCTCTTTGGTCGCATCAGCCAAGGTCCTACCCAGAAGCTGCAGCTTCCATACAGCCCCACCTCCATTATCTTAATAGGAAAGGAGAGTGCAATTAAAAGCAGTTCCAGACCCCGGAGTTAGGCTCAACCCCCAAAACCCAAAAGCGTGAACAAGTCCAGATGTGTGGGCAGTGTGGGAGTCAGTGGATGCAGGGTTACTCCGGGAAGCATCAGGAAGGAGTAAGGGGGATTCTGCCAAAACCATTCTGGACTAACAAGATTTTTTAATTGAGGCAGGCCACGTGATCAGACGCAGGTAGGGAGTGGGAAGGAGTCTGTGGAGGATGAGGAAACTGCCCAGATACTGAAGATGATCTGGGGCTGAGGAGTGTATGTGCTAAACTGGTAGAGCAGAGTTCTTTGAGAAAACTTGCATGTAACAAAAGCTTACAGATGGGCCTCGGGAAGGTTCCTGCTGACTTTTAGCAAGCAAGGTGTCTTGGTTGCTGGTCAGATGCAAACTGAATCATACCGACCTGACTTTCTGACTAGAATGCAGCTATTTCTAGGTATTGATAAAGAATTGACACCAGGACCCTCATAAAGACACCAAAATTTATACTGCAGAGATACCTCAGTGCTTAAGAGCCTGCACTGCTCTTGCAAAGGACCAAAGTTTGGTTGCTACACAACTGCCAGTAACTCCAGCTACAGGGAATCGGATGCCCTCTTCTGGTCTCTGTGTGTGGTAACACACACACACACACACACACACACACACACACACACACACACACACACACACACCACACTTACACTTGAAAAAATATATCAAAACCCGAGGATCTCAAGTGTGTTGTATATCTGCCTAGGACCTCTTGTACATCTCTAGTACACTTTCAGTAGTCTTCAGATCATTTATTAAACTGTCATGAAAATAATAATATTTTTAAAGACAGTAATGACAATGGAGAAAAGTCTGTACACATTCAGATATTTTTTTCAAGTATTATTTATCTGTACTTAATTACATCCAGGTTTGAAGACCCCATGGATATGGGGTCAGGTGGGCTAGACTGATCCTATGGCAGTCATTTGGAATCCCTGGGGCCTGAGCATGAGAATACTTGAAAGTTATCCAAGTAGTTCTATTATTCAATGAGGTAAGAAGAGCATTATAATAGTTAAAAAGCACCCACCTGAATTCTGAAGGCTCCTGAAGCTGGAGACTAAGAACTACCTGTGTTACAAACTTGCTTCATCTGTGAGCAAATATTTGAGTGCTTACATCTTCCAGACAGAGCATCAGGAACAGCAAAACCAGACTTGATTTCTACTTCATGAAACTCACAGCAGAGGATGAGATGGTTATTAATGTGGCACTTAACTTCACAAACTAAGATGTAAAACCAGCACATGTTACTGACAGGAGAGTGGGCCACATAGTACAATGAGAGAATCATAGACTTTAGGACCAGTTATCAATAATCAAAGTAGTTTAGTCTGTTCGTTTTGTCTCTGTCTCTATTCTTGATGCTTTATATGTATCGACTGACACCAGGGTATCATCGCTCAAGGAGGTAGATCGAGGTGTCATTCCCATTTTGCAGAGGTGATGAGGCAGGAGCTAGATTCCTTGTTTATGGGTGAACAGGCATTGAATAGCAAAGTTGGTATTGTGAGCCCCCATCCCACTCAAACCCTGGAAAGATAAAACTCAATTCTTAACTGCCTCTCCAGCTGTTCTACAACGCTCTCCCCTCTGCCCTCATGGCTGGATGGAACAGGATTGAACCCTAAATGGGCATTTGTTCTTAGGTTCTAAAATAGTCCTGTGATGTCCAAGGTATAAGCTTCTACCAGTGGTTTACAGTTTTCTGAACTGGAGATGGTTCTCTCTCTCCTTCTCTCTTTCTGCCTCTAAATCTAAAGGAAAGCAAATGTGTAAGAGATGAGGCCCATATCTGGTGACTAGAGGACTCTCTGTTGCACAACAGAGCTTAGATATGGGTTATCCAAGTAGCTCAGAATTGCTGAAGCAGGACTTTGAAAGACCTCCTGGAACTGAAATTCTCCAAACACATTCATTTGCTTTGTAAAAATATTAAATTACTTCCAGCAACAAGAAGAAGACACCCTAAGGAGTTTGGCAGGCAGGGACAGGGGGATTATGAGTGGGCGATTTTTGTGGGAAGGGGCTCTTGAACAGCAGGGAGTGGGCAACCCACAGGAGGCTAGCACTGCTAGCTGCTTCTTATCGGAACAGAGAAGTTGGCCTTCACATGTTGCTGATGAAGGGGTTTGAACTTTACAATAGTGAGAAAGAGATGGGCATTCAGTACTGTATCAGAGGTTTATTTTTTTTTTCTCAGACTTGTGATTCAGTACAGTATTTATTATGGTTTTGTGCTTGATTTCTCTATGGTGATTGCAATGATTTGAGAGGTAGTTCAGTCATGAGAACTGGATGCTAATCAAACTGTTAATCTGTTGACAGTTTTGTAATTTGATAACAGTACTGGGAGTTGGTGGGAAGTGGGACCCGGATGATGACATGGGTCCCTGCCTGAGACTCTTCCGTTGAATGGGATCGAGGTCTGCTTCCTGCTTGCAATGAAGGAAGCAACTGTGCCCCAGAGGAGCTCTAACTGATGAGCATTCCGGCCATTACAGTCCAACAGCAACAGAGCAAGCTGGCCATAGACCAAAGTTACGGAAACCACGAACCTGAATAATATTTTCATGCAACAAGTTGCTTCCTCAAGTATTTTGTCACAGCAAGGAGCGCTAACTGCCCCATAGCGTTCTGATGACAGATTACGGCAGCCAGCTACAGTTTCTAGTCAACCGTTTGGTGATATATGAAACAGCTGACATGCTACACTGAGCAATGGTGCTAAGTTATGATGTTGAATAGTTTAAGTTGTTTCAGACTCCTCTCATGCTATGGCATTTTCAATGTATGATATGTATATTGGGGCATAACTTCATACTTAAATTGAGAAACACCTGCAGTAAGCGAATTTGGTTAAGGATGCAGCGTGCTCCTGAAATGTGCAGCAGCCATTTAAGAATGAAAGTTCCTGATCCCCTTAAAGTGTATCTTGATGTCTTATTTCTCTAGATTCAAATAACCTCATTGTTATGTCTCCCAGGGTGTTTTTTGTTTGTTTTTGTTTTTGATTTTTTTGTTATTACTGTTGTTCTTTATTTGTTTGTTTTTGGTGTTTTTTGTTTTTGCTAAAAGGAAAACCTTGTTGTTGTTTAACCCTTGCATATCAAATTACTAGTGGCTTTAGCTTCCTATGGCTTACAAATTACTGCAAACTTTGCAGCTGAAACCAGTACAATTCTATAGACCAGAGAGACGTAGTGACAGAGTCGACAGGGCTTGTCTGTGAATCAGTGCCTTATCGCTACTGGCTTCAGGTGCCCAAAGTCTTGTCTGGCAGAGGTACTAGTGAACCCCAGTAAGCCCATGCAAGGAAAACGCAGCAACTCGGTTGTATGTTTATAAACTGCATGCCTATATTGGGCAGATACACCTCTACACCACTTTCTTCCCCAGCTATGAAATCCCTGCTAGTTGCAGTTTCTCCAGGCCATGCGCTTCTGCTCCATCTTCCTTCCAAAAACTCTCCCTCTGTCCTCCTCCGTTCCGTCTTCTCCAACTCTTCCTCCTCCCCTCCTCTTCCTGTCTTGCTTGGAAAACCTGCCTCCTCAACCCAGTGATTGGCCATTTGTCATCTTTCTTATAATTAAGATTATAATTAAGGGAAATTCCTCTACATCCCTGTCTCTGCTTCTGAGGTCGCAGCTGCTGGTCCCCCATTCTAACTGTGCTGAGTCTCTGCCCCTCTCTTATAAAAAATTTGCGCTGGTATTATTAAGAGCTCACATGGCTAAATCTGGCTAAATTGCACAGCTCAAGAGCCTTAAATTAGCCACATCTGTAATGATAATTTTTTCGTACTAATATTTGCAGGTTTTAGAGTTTAGGATTATTCAGTCGGCTACAATAGTGCCGTTTTTTCATTTGGGCACTAAACCCAGGAGAGAATGCTAAAAGCCCATGAATGACATGAAATGACAATTGCTGGATTATTTCTACCTGTTTGCAAATCCTATTAAAATGATAGTGTCTTATTGACTTACATTATCCTTTGCTCAAGGCTCTTGTGCCAGGAAGGACTTACAACAACAGTTTATATGGATATATAGATAAAACACAATGGGTCAGTGTGAATTAGAAACGAATGAAAGGTCATAAAGAAGGATCTGAACAGGAAATGGAGTCAGGAATGATGATCTGTGAAATATACACAGTTGTGTAGTGAACTCTTTTTTATAGCACTCATTTATTTTATGTGTGTGCGAGCACATGTATCAGTCAGAGGACAGCTTTCAGGAGCTGGTTCGCTCCTTTGACCATGTGATCCCCAGGGACTGAATTCAGGTCCTCAGGCTTGCTGGCAAGCATCTCTATCCAGTAGTCAATTATCTAGTTCACCAAAGAGTGAGGACTTGCTTTGTAAACAACTATGTCATTTTATTACAGAGTAATTTCTTCCTTCCCTGCTAAGTAGCAACAGACTTCTATATGATTAGATTTCATTAGAGGAAAACTAGCTTTTTATTCAAAAAATTCATTTCATTTCGGGCAATAAAATCATAAGTTTAGAACAGGAATTTAACTGTTATTTTTTTTTTTGTAAAAATTAATTTATTTATTTAGTGTTGGGGGTATGCACATACTCTACAGTATTCCTGTGGACATCAGAAGACAATCTCTGAGAATTGGTCCTCCTGCTATGTAGATTCTGGGCATCAAATTCAGTTCATCAGGCCTGGTAGCCAGTACTTTTACCTGCCAAACCATCTCATATATGTATTTGGTCATATTGTATATTCTTGTTGCAATTCAAACACAACTCATCAGAACATAATAATATAGATGCTGTAGACAGTTGAAACCCATCTTAAATTGCTCTCCCTAACATTTGCTTAGTTTCCTAATATTCTGAATAAACAGACTTACAAATTTCTTTTTCTTTTTCTTTTTTTTTTTTTTTTTTTTTTTTGGTTTTTTGAGACAGGGTGTCTCTGTGTAGCCCTGGCTGTCCTGGAACTCACTCTGTAGACCAGGCTGGCCTCGAACTCAGAAATCCGCCTGCCTCTGCCTCCCAAGTGCTGGGATTAAAGGCGTGCGCCACCACTGCCTGGCAAATTTCTTAAACTTATAAACAGAGAGTCCATTTTGGCAGATTTGCTACTTAACACTTTATTGCAACTGACAAACATTTCAGGAAATATTGATTTGGTTAAATAAATATTCCAGAAAATATATATTGATTGTAATAGTAATAACAAATATGGCAAACCCTTGGTTCCAGTAGACATTGGGGCATCTGTAGTAGTTATGATCCTGGAATCAAGGCACCTGTCCAAATATTAATTCTACCATCCTAACCTTAAAATTCAACTGATTCTGGTGAGGTACTGGTTTCTCTGGGCCTCAGCTGCTTCACATATGAACTGAAGATAATAGGTCTAATGGAGAAGTTTCACAGGACCCCACTCCCAGATGAAGAACTACAGGAAACCAATGGATGCTGAGAGACTGCAAATCAGTTATTCTCTAGGGATGAGCTCTCTGTAGGATGTGTGTGTGTGTGTGTGTGTGTGTGTGTGTGTGTGTGTGTGTGTGTGTGTGTGTGTGTGAATGCAAACAGTTTGAGAGGGTGTGAAAGAGAAGAGACAGGGAAGGAGTAGGAAGGGGGAGATATATGAATTTCTCAAAATATTTTAAAGTTTAAATTTAAAAAAAAAAGTCAGAGCCTAGTCTTGAAATCAGCCTGACTCCATACTGAGGTTTTAGTTACTTTCTGAACCACCCCCTCATGCTAGCATGCAGAGCAGTCAGTGCGCCAAACTGCAAATCATGAACTCACTTTATAGTCTGTACACTCAGAGAGCTTTTGAAGGGCAGAAGTTAATTGCACTATTCATTCTGTATCTGGGTAGGGTCTAGGTCATAGAATCTGAAGGTAATTTGGTATCCCTGAGACCTCTGAGAATATTCTTCTTAATATGGATGAGGTTAGCAGCTTATTGCCCTACAGTACATGACGAAGAATTCTGTTAAATTGCCCAACACGTGCGTCACAGAAATAGTACAGAATTTTTACCACAAGATCTAGTTTAAATAGTTTAAAAGTTCCATTTCTTTGCCCATATCTAAGATTGTCAGTGTTTTTTAATTTTATGTTCTCTCTCTCTCTCTCTCTCTCTCTCTCTCTCTCTCTCTTTCTCTCTCTCTCTCGTCTCTCTGTCTGTCTGTCTCTCTATCTCTCTCTCTCTCTCTCTGTGTGTGTGTGTGTGTGTGTGTGTGTGTGTAGCCCAGCAGTCTTCCTCTATCCTTATCCACTGTATTTTCAATGATAGGAGCTCTCACCAAGTCTAGGACTCACCATTTAGGCTAGACTGACTGTCCACCAAGCCTCTGGGATCGATCAATGCTCCCTATCACGGGGGTCACAGGGTTAAGGATGGCTAACACTTCACCTGGATATTCAGGACCTAAATCTAAGTCTTTATACATTAACAGCAGGTACTTTACCTACTGAGCCATCTCTGGATCCCCAATCTCATTACTTTTAAAGGAAACTAAAAAATTATGGGATAATTGTGCTTATTTCTGGAAAATGTGATCTGTATCCCTCAGACACTGACTAAAAAGGATAATTGTAAAAAGAACCCCCCACCAACATTTTGTTTTGCCTTGTGAATATTGTAATACATAATTGTTTAGATGAAAGTGTTTTATTGATTTAACTATCACCCATATGCATATTAGCAAAATACCTGCCTTAAGAGAGTACCTAATGTAACTGTGAAAGCCAAAACAGAGGATTTCCTACTTAAGCTACTAGTAATGACCAGGGTCTAAAGTGTTAAATGACAAAGGAAGTGTCTGCCTCAACCACACACTCAGCTTGTTCTCAGTGTATGCAGATGGTCACTGTTACTGCTGTTTTGGAATTCTCAAAATGATTCTTAGAAGCCACTTGTTAAACTTCCTGAGTTACGATGCAGTTGAGAACACAGGAAAACCAATGGTACAGTGTAGAGATCCCAAGCAGGCTGCATCATGCTGTAGTCCATTGAATGTCTATAAAATAAAATGTAATTTACTTAAAACATATCCGTTCAGTTAAGAATTATTACTGATGTACCAGGGAAGGCCACAAGCATCTTGATGTATTTGAATTAAAGTGAAGCTAAAAGGAAGCCTTCTGCCCTTCAGTAATAATACACTGATAGATTGTAAAGAGGTTTTCAGTGTTTGGTATATAAATGTTCCACTTTGATATATAAGAAGTAAAATTCCCAGAATAAAACCACAGAACAACAATACCCTTAGTCATCAACAAACTGCTCCCTTTTTTGCAATCGACAAAACTGGTACTTACTTTACTGTAACCAGAAAATGTACTGAAAATGTGTGAGAGTGTTAGACCTGTCTCCAAAGTTGCTGGTAGTTATTTATACCCTAGAAAAACTGCATTTTCTCTGACATAGATTTAAAATGTGGAATCCTCTTCAACTCCTGGGAAATTGCAAAATAGGGTTTTCTTCTTACCGTTAGATTTTTTCCCCCTGTGGATTTGATGGCAAGGGCATCTTGTCGGGGGATCTAGGAAGCAGAATCGATTCATTTGAAAGGAAAGGAAATTTTGAGATGAAGAGAGTAAGAGGGAGTGCTGCAGATATCTCTGTTTTAGAGTCTGGGTGTTGGGTATTTTTGTTTTTTTATTAGTTTCTCCCAAGAGCAGCAATGGTAGGAGCTACAAGCAGACAGACAGACAAACAACCACCATGGTGTATACTTCTCAACATTCCAGTTTCCAAAAACAGATTCCTTTCTACATGATGACATTAGGGAAAGATAATTTCCCCTACCTCACAGGGCAGGCCAGGAGGCAAATATATTTCCTGCCCCGTGTTATTTCTCTTTAACTGCTGAAGGATTCCAGGAAGTTCTAGGATATGCATGTTAACTGCAGAGTTTGTTTCAAACAACTGGAAGAGATTTCAAGGGCTGAAAGGAGCGAGAGTAATTTTGAATTCACTTGTTTATAAAGTTGCTGATTTCCTTCCTTCCTTACGAAATCTGAGCAAGGATATTAATTATATCAAAGACTACTCCTTTATATCTCTTACCATCCAACATCTTAGATGTAAATTGAGATTTTGATGACCCTTTCTAGTAGGAGAGAGTAAAACCCCATTCATATCCGGCTTCATCCTGTGTTTAGTATACTCACTATTAAATCTACTTGATTGCAGCAACCAAGGAATTTGTAACATGAAAATAGGCAACTGCATCACAGAGGTCTGACCGTGGGTAGACGCAGAGCTCAGAGCCCCCGTTCTGCTGACTCAGGACTAGCACAGAGCATATCACCCTTTCCACCTCAGATGAAGCACTAAAGCCCCAGATAGAATACCGCTTGTCTTCTCAGATACTGAATGGTGTCTACCTTGGCAGAGCTCTGTTCTAGCTCTGTCTTCAGAATTCAATGTTCCATAATGCTCTCCTGTAATAATTACAAATTTGGTTTCTATTTGATTTGGAAATAAAGAATTAGTACCTGTGATGTTTTATATATGCTCAGCCCAGGGAGTGGCACTATTAGAAGGTGTGGCCCTGTTGGAGTAGGTGTGTCACTGTGATGTGGGCTTTAAGACCCTCATCCTAGCTTCCTAGAAATCAGTATTCTGCTAGCAGCCTTCAGATGAAGATGTAGAACTCTCAGCTCCTCCTGCACCATGCCTGCCTGGATGTTGTCATGTTCCCACCTTGATGATAATGGACCAAGCCTTTGAACCAACCTCAAATAAATAATGTCCTTATAAGAGTTGCCTTGGTCATGGTGTCTGTTCACAGCAGTAAAACCCTTTCCTTTTTCTTCTTTCTTTCTCTTTTCAACACACAATCCCCATGTTATACCTCAGCCCTATCATATTTGACTATTATCAACATTTCCTTCCTTTGATTTTCAGCATCCTAGGGTCCCCTCCCACTCTCCTCTTTCCTTCTCGAACCTTCTGTCCTCCTCTTGCCTACCCTATGACTCAAGCCTGGGCTTGTGGTTTTTGTTTGTCTGTCTTGTTTTTGTTGTTGTTTGTTTATATCTACACTCATTCTCTTGTCCATCTCTTCATGAAATACTGTTCTGGATTCAAAGTGTTAACTACTCCCGAGTATATTTTTTCCACCCAGGACCGTGCTCTTCAGTTTCAGATATCCACTTGCTTTGTCTGCAGGAGTGTTTAACTCAGATGCAACATGTAGACTTCCATGTGTAAAACTCTTGTTTTCAAAGTAGGCTTAGACTTGAATAGCTTTCTCTGTTTGATACTGGTTATCCCACTCTGGGACAAACTGGTATTCTCTCCTGTCCTCTTAGGACCCCTTAACAGGTAGTTTCTTTGCTTTTGCTCAGGCTTTTCTTTGCTCTTGGAATCTCAACAGAACTCATCAGATCGATGCTCTCTGTCTTTGCTCCTCTTCTGAACCCTTGAGTTTTCCCTCCCTCTTCCCCCAACATTCTTCCTCAGCTTTCCTCCTCAGTGTTTTTCACCCTTTCTTTGATCCAGTTCTAATCCTCTCAGCATGACCTGCAGACCTGGCAGCTGGCCCCCTGTTCTTGGGAGGGAGCTTATGCCCAGCTCTTCTTCTGAGAATTTAATTCCCCCCGCCCCTTTTTATTCTTCTGGACAAGTTTTCAAGGTTGTCTCATTGTGTGCAGCTCTGGGTGACACAATCCCCTTTCCTTAAGGGCAGGCTTATTTGCTGTTGGCAGATATGAAACACATTTGCAGCCCTTATATAAATCAAGACTTCCCAATTTCAGTGTTACTCTCCTGAAACACACACTACTGTATCAACAGACAGACCTGGCCTTCATCAATTGACTAAATCAGCCTTTTGGAATCAGCTCACGGAGCTAGTGCAGGGATGTTATTTTGACAACTGCTATTGCTAGGTGTAGTGAACTGTCTTTTGGCTTTAGGCAACCAAGACATTGTGTTGTTTTTATTGGCATCCATGAAGCTAGACAGCTAATTTTCAACTTGCAAATATAGTAAAATTTGGCCTTTTAGAACCCCTGACCCCTGTCCTGAAGCTTTTTTTTAGCTCCACATCCATGTGCTTCTGGATGAGCCTTTGTTTAAGGTGAGAATTTATTTGTTGACCTTGAATCTCTGTTATCTCTTCTAGAGATAACATGCTCTGGGTTCCTGAGAATCCAATGTCCTGGTTAAACAGCTTTGTTTTGTGGCCAGGTATACATGTGCTTCCTACAGGCAGTCTGCTGCTTAAGGGCCCATTCATAGGTTTGAGAGGAGATGAAGAACTGGCAGAGATGGGTTACTAGTTGGAATAGACTGAACATATAATCTAGGAATTAGTTTTCAAAGCATGTTCTCTTGACCAGTATCATGGGTGTCGCCAAGAAACTTGTTAGAAATGCAATCGTGAAGGTCCTGCCTCAGGGCGACTAAATGAGAAACTCTAGGTACAGGCCACTGGTGTTTGAATGCATGCTCTATGCATATTCATCTATCCGGAACCAGTCCACATGCATGTGGATAGAGTGTCAGCCAGTGCTTGTAGTAGACAGAATCTTGCTGAGTCCTAGTGTCTTTTGACTTGTGTTTTATTTGCATACATTCCATCCTGCAGAGCATAAACAAAATATGGCTTCCTTCCAGCCAATAAAACTGACAGGCGTGCTGAGATGTGGCTCCTGTGTTTATATTACATAGTAAGGAGTCTAGCTTCAGTGACTGGAGGTCTTCCTCGCGAGCATATAATGAGAAGCTATCCTGTAGAAATTGACCTGCCAAGGAACTGCAGGGTAACTTGTAGAAACTATAGCAGTGTTTCTACAATCTAACTAAGAAAGCAAGAACCTGGGCCCTTCAAGTAGCTTTGGGAAAACGAATCTGCTAATAGCCTATATGAGCCTTGGATATAGTCTCCCCAAGTTGAGCTGCTAGGGGATCATGCAAACCCTGACAGTTGTTGCCTCAAGAGACCATGAACAGAAAGCTCAGCTAAAATGTTCCCCAATTTCTGACCTACAGAAACTGAAACAAATGAAAATGTGTTGCCACAAGCAGAAGCAACAACCAGTAGTGTGGTGTAGGAGTCCATGTGGAAAGAGGGCAGGCTGGGAAATTCCCTTGAGAACCAGGCTTGCATCTTGTAAGCATGACTGACAGTTGTGTCCTGGCACTTCTGGGTCCCACACAGGTTTCCTCCCTACACACAGGCATACTCAATATTTCCTCCCCTGCTCTTTGCAGTTGCCCCGCCTGCATTTAATGTGCGCTGTTTTTAATTTATTTTGTTCATTTTTTTCTTGCCACGCCTCCCACACGTAAGTTCTGAAAAGCTAAGATAATTCTATTTGGTGGCTGCTATCTAATCTCTAGCTCCTAAGAAATACAGTTTGAGAATCTCACTGGGATTCAGGCAGTATTTGTAGAACAAACTACAAAAAAGTATTTGTAGAAAAAGCCATGGTTTTCATTTGAAAGTTAGCTGGTTCCTAAAAACTCCACTAAAATCAGCTGGCTCTTACTGCTGTCTTTGCTCAGTATCATCTAATTGCACGAATGGAAAAATAAATGTGGGGGAAATAATTTAAACAAAATACTTAAGGAAATGGAAAATTTGGATTCCATTCTCTGACCTCTTCCCATTTTAAAAAAAAAAAATCCCAGTTTGCTGTTCTGTGAGACAAGTGTTCATCTGCCAGAAGTCTTATTGCATGCAACACTTCATTTCTCTGGGTCAGTCTCATGATGGTGCACAGTAGCCTGGGTTCCCCATGTGTGTGTGTGTGTGTGTGTGAGTGTGAGAACACACTCAGAAGGAATCCAAAGGGAAAAATGTGTCTAGTTCCTCAGTTAATCTGTGCCCAGTTTCCTTTAAAGATGAGACTGTGCTCAGTCCTTTTTAGAATTGTAGGGACCACTGCCAAGAGAACAGAAAGCAAATAAACTCCAGGACCTTACCCGGATACCTGTTAACAGCATGATGTGTGTGCTCTGCTGCACACATCCTTGTGCTCCGTCAGCAGCCTTGTTTTGGAATGACAGATTAGGCCGTAAGGCCAGCATGTTTGTAGACTATGGTAATGGATCCTTTATGATTAGGCCAAGCTAAAACTAGTGAGATTTCAGATGGTTGCAAGTGACAAGGGGGAAATGTTACCAAGGAAAAACCCTTATACCATAAAATGCCATTAGAAAATTCCAGAATCAACTCAGATGTGAGATCATCTTCCAGAGCAGAATCATAGCCCTTCCTAACAGCCCTTCTGTCTGTCTCTGCATCTGTCTGTCTGTCTGTCTGTTGTCTTTTCTGTCCTAGCAAAACAAAATACCAAGCAAAAATTAATAAAACAAAATGTCCCAACAACATCAAAAACAACATGCCAAACCCCAAGGTCCCCTTGCTTCACTTGCTTTAGTAAACTTAACCATCACTGATTTAGTGGGTCTCACAGCTGGAAACTACACTATTCGCTACTGGAGATAACACACCTGACACGAGGGTTATGGTAACTGCTGCCTTGACTGTTGTTGTAGAAGCTGAAGACCACACTTTTGCTAAATACTTTGATTCTTCGTTGTAGTCTAAGGAGTACCTGAAAAGCTTGTCTTCTGTCTCCATGGTAACTCCGTTCTTGTTGCTGTTTTAACACTTGGGTCAAGTCAGCCTCCTTTTAGCCTGCAAACAAGAAAGGAAAAGCACCTTTGTGGATGTTAAAAAAACTGGCATGTGGATGCTGACTGGCCAAGTACCAGACTGATTCCCACTCCAGAAAAATCGATAAAACCTGACCTCTAGTGTCTTCTATTCAGTGAGCAGCAGTCTGAGCCCCCACCTAATCACTACTGATCCCTTTCTTTTCAAGATGGCACCAGTTACCTCAGGCTAAAGTCAAATCAGAGAACATTTTGCTTATCTTGTAATATTTAACTTGTTTGGCATTTTACCGTTTCCATGGTCAAAAGTCCCAGCATCTAGCACCAATCTGGGACAACTTTGCCTTTGGATCAGGTGTGTGGTCCAAAAGGACTGGGTTACTGAAGCCCTTATTATCCTTCCGAACACCAGTCTAAATTTTCCTCCCAGTGGTCGCTTCTTATTGTCCTGCATCGTTTATATAATGATTGTAGTCTAGGAAGGCAGCAGGATGTGGGGAGGAGGGGCTGGGAGCCAATGTTGGGCTTCGTCCTGAGCTTTGCCATCTCTCTGATATTGACTTCTTAGGTCCTTTGTTTGCTCATCTATCATGTATCTCGAACCTGAAAAGGTTGGATTGAAAGCCCTTCAAGATCCTACCTAGCCCATTCTTAACAGGTTGGCTCAATTCCTTCAACACAAGCTGTGTTTTAGATGTATGTGTGCATACATCTGTTTCTGGGAGTGGTAGGGGTGGGGGTGAAGTTGCTCCTATTTCCTATGTGGAAAAATTTCAAATACATGAGATATTTTCCCTATCTAATGAAATCTGTAGAACTTTATCCCGGGTGCTGATATTTCTCATTTAATGGATGACTGCATTGTCTCACATGACTGTGATCTAGTGAGGGAGTCAGGAAGAAGGAAACTGAAGAAAGCAAAATAAAGGTTCTATTACTTAAAGGGACTCTTAAAAGCAAGGAGCATAGGGGTTGTTGTAGATTTTAATTTCCCCCTCCAATTCAGCCATTTCCTCAGTATGTTTTAACTTACCACACCTCAGTTTGCTCATCTACAAAACAGTGAACATGGCAGCTTCCTAGTGGGTTCTGTGAGGATGGAGCACAAGGACCCAAGAGAAGTGCTTGTGATGGACTTGACACTATCACAGTAATGAAAGGAAGATGATCTCTCTCTTTTTTTTTTTTTTTTTTGGTTTTTCAAGACAGGGTTTCTCTGTGTAGCCCTGGCTGTCCTGGAACTCACTCTGTAGACCAGGCTAGCCTTGAACTCAGAAATCTGCCTGCCTCTGCCTCCCAAGTGCTGGGATTAAAGGCATGCACCACCACCACCCGGCGGAAGATGATCTCTTATTAATTCCCCATGCAGTGTTTGTTGAACAACTTCTGTGCTGGATCCTAATGTAGGTGTGAGGTAAATATGAATGAACCAAAGCCCTTCCTTGATGGTGTTAAGCCTCACCTCCTCCATTTTAAAAAAAGATTAATTTATGTATATATATATATATATATTTATATACTTTGTATGTTTATCTGCACACAAGAAGATGGCATTAGACAGTTGTGAGCTGCCATATGTCCTGGGAATTGAACTCAGGACCTTTGGAAGAGCAGCGAGTGTTCTTTGCCTCTGAGCCATCTCTCTAGCTTCACTTCCTTTTTGTTATACGTGTTATGTATTAAAATCCTGGGGTTTTTTTGTTGTTGTTGTTGTTTTTTTTGTTTTTGTTTTTTTTTTTTTTGGTTTTTCGAGACAGGGTTTCTCTTTATAGCCCTGGCTGTCCTGGAACTCACTCTGTAGACCAGGCTGGCCTCGAACTCAGAAATCCACCTGTCTCTGCCTCCCAAGTGCTGGGATTAAAGGCGTGCACCACCACTGCCTGGCTAAAATCCTGTTTTAAATAATATTCTTTCATCAGAAAAATCCCTTGGATTTTCATACACCACCTACCCCAAAGTTAAAAAATAACCTTCTAAGTTGAAGGAAAGATGAATAGATTGAAGGTAGAAATAAATACAAATGCTAATGGAGTTCAGACATTTGGCCTATATGCAAGATTTCTTTTTTTTAGAACATTAATTTTACTTATTAAGCCCATTGAAATCTGCTGATATGATCGTATTTTTTTTTTTTTTTTTTACATGACTACTAGTTTGGTTCTTTTATTTTCTAAGATGCTAAAGATATACAGTGGACATACAAATCAATATTCACTGTCTAGATACATTTTGTGCAAGAATGGGCAGGTTGCATGTTTTTGCTCACATTATATTGCTTATCTTGTAAAAATTTAATAAAGCAGGAGTGGAACAGCCAGAGATGCTCATCGCTTTCCTCAGCAGTTCCCATCTCTGCTCTCTCCTGACTCAGGCCCAATCAGTGTGCTGCCTGTGGAGAAAGGTGCGTGCTCTGGATGGCAGGACATCAAGCATCCTGGTATCTGTTGCTTAGCAGCATGCTGAGGCCTCTGAGTGTTCTGAGAACATCTAATGACAGATTGGGAAGGCAGCTCTGGCTATGTCAGATACTTCAAATCTAATTATGGTAACACAAACCTCTTAAAATGTATGTTTGCACACATAGGTATATATGTATGTGGTATATCACGTATGCATATGCATTATAAAGCCTTTGCTCTGACTTTTTCTTTTATTGGTTGGTAGTATTTTATATTATATACAGTTATGGGCTTGCCTTTCCTCTTGTATAGAAAATAGGCTCAATAAGTGTAGATAACTTGGTAGTTTTCCTTTATTGATATTTCCTCAGTTTAGCTAGAACAATGACTGGTTCATGGAATGTACTTCTTTAGTACTTCAAAAAAACCAAAACGATAAAATGAAAAATGAATGTGAATGGCCCTTCAAGGGCCATTAAAGTGACACAATAATATTAAGAGTTTTAAGGGCTGTTAAGATGGCTCAGTGGGTAAAGGCACTTGCTAGCAAGCCTGATCATCTGACTTTCATCCCTGGAAACCAAATGGTAGAAGGAGAAAAAAAACTCTTAAAAGTTGTCCTCTGACCTCCACAGGCATGTACCCCCCACACACACACACTAAAAGCAAACAAGCAATTAATAAAAAAATTAAACACCATAGAAAAAGAGGCAAGCACAACACACACATGCATGCACACATACACAAAATAAATAAATAATATAATCCCAAAATTAAACATCCTAGAAAAGGAACTTTCAGGAGGTGTCTAGTAGTGTAGACTTGCAATCCAACTGCTTGTAGGCTCAGGGAGGAGGATGAGGCAGGAGGTTGGGCTACAGAGTGAGTTCAAAGTCAGCTTGGGCAACTTGGAAGGATGCTATCTGGGAATAAAATAAAAACACAATTGGCATATTAGATAATTTGCCTAGCATCTACATGGCTCTGGGTTCAATCTTTGGTACTTGAAAAAGAAAAGAAAAAAGGTAAGAGAAGAAAGGAAAAGAAAATGTCAGTACTCTACTATTATTACATGTTCCTGATAGTGAAATCTTGAAGACAATGTTAAAGTTGGGAGATGGGGTGTTAGGATAACTCAGCACACAAGCCAAGAGAGAAGTTGCTCTTCTATCCAAAAAAACCAAACCAAAACAAAAAAACAACCAAAAAACAAAAAGCAAAAAACAAAACAAAACAAAACAAAAAAATAAAACCAGTGAAGGAGCTATGTAAAAGTTAAGAGGTAAATATAGGAAGTGGGGAGAGAAAAATCAGCAAAGAATTTGCCTTTGTGGGAGAAAAAGAAACAGAGGAGAAAGGACAAGCTGCCTCAAGACTGAAAAGAGAAACTTGGGGCAAGAGATGCTATGGTGGTCTCTGGGAAACTCTCTGGGCCGACTCCTCCTTCCCCTTGCGATGTTAGTAAATTCTGATGTTCACTTGAGCAGTTGTGGGTGAGAAGTCTAAGAGCTCAAAGGCAATCATTGGAATGCTGATGTATAATTTACTAACAAATAGCTATTTCTTCCAATCTCCATTAAACAAGCATTGAGGAGGCCCCTAGAGACCTCTAGTGTGAGATGGGCAAAGGAATCTAGTTTTGGGTGGCATGCTTCATGGTCATTCTGGTGCAAAGGTTACAACATGACAGGAAAGGCAATGTCCCAGCTGACACTCTGCAGGTGACTTGCCTGACAGCTTATTTTCAGTGGATTGGCAATACCTATTGCATTTATGTTAATCAGACAAATGGTCTAACAGATGGAACTAAACTACAAAACTTAGTGGTGTTTGCTTCCATGTTGTCCACGGGGCCCATTCTTATCTAGTAGATTTACTGGAAGATGAGATGTAGTCATAGTCTGCATACAGCAGAAGTTGTTGAATTAAACTTACAATGTGCTGATTTCCTTCTCTGAATGTCTCACTTCTCTACAGCCTCACTGATGGCCTGCTGGGATTTAAAATATCAACGAATGTGAATCCATTCACCTCTGATTTTCAGTGGCCTTTCAATGGACGATATTTATAGTTTCATTGAGATTGTAGCAGAGGAAATCACCTACAAAAGTATCATAGTATGTGGGCATTCTCTCAGTGTTACAGAACTCAGGACGGATTCTGTTAAACAAATGCTTATTCTAACATAAGCTTATTCTAACACTGTGGTGTAAGTGCATTTTAAAATAAGCACCAAAGAAAGAGTGTAACTTAAAACTATATCCGAGTTGCACACTCAAATCCTAACTCAAATAGATATGGTAATCCTATTAGGTAATTGATTGCTTGGGTCCTATGTAGCGGCCATCCTGGTGGTATGACAGTGATTGACCTGTCCCTTGAGCACAAGCAGGTAAAAACAGGTTGCTGATTCCTTGGGTTTTAAGAGCTGTTAGTACACTGAAGCACACACATGATTGCATGGAACAGCTAGCTCACTCCAGTATATTCTGAGCCCCCATTTTCAAGCCTATTTATTTCTACTTTATTGAGTTAATGAATTGGCTTAGTGGTCTTTCCCCCCCCAATGGAATTCATCCTCACCTCTGTTTCTCAGATACCACCCACTCCCTCACTCCCATAATATAGTCTCTGCATGAGGTAGTCTGTGATCTTGTGTAGCCCCCATGCACTTACTTACCTCTGTTACTTAGAAACCAAGCAAAACCAAATAAAACGCCAGCAGCTTATTTTTATTGTAAATACTAACATTTTATTGAAGCTTCAGATTAGGAGAATTTATATTGTTAGATGTAGCTTAATTTTTTTCTATTTGCAAAAGCAACAATTATATAATTCATTTAATTCTTATATATTTGTTGAATAGTAATTGTTTTCAATGCAACTTTATATAGTATAATTGAAATAATATATCAAGTGACATACACATTTGGTTACTGTAATGTCCTCCTTTACATGTCAGTACACACGTTCTAAGTGTCTGGTATTTCCAAGTACTTAAATCTTGAAAACTAAAAATTAAGCTTTTAAGCATAGAGTCTAAAATTCATTGTAATGATTCATTATTACTTACAAATTTAGTATGACTTCCATTTAAAATACCACAAATTTAAATTACTCAACTAATTAAACATTTAAAATTGTAATTATGTCTAGTAGTCTCTCAATAGACAAAATTCTTTCACATATAATGGAAATTCCAAATATTTAGAAGTCTTCTTAGCAAAAACATTAGATTTTTAGCTTTGATTTATTCAACTCTTCATTCTCTTAACTATTTAAACACTCTGTGTATCAGGCACATTAGCCTAAATACTCAGCAAAGGGGAGAGAGAACCTGTAGAGACCATATTCAGAGGTTAGGCACGGCCCCCATTTGAGGAATGGGGCCACCCACCCATCTCAAAAATATTAACCCAGAACTGCTCCTGTCTAAAGCAAATACAGGGACAAAGAGTGGAGCAGAGACTGAAGGAAAGGCCATCCAGAGACTGCCCCACCTGGGGATTCATTCCATATGCAGCCACCAAACCCAGACACTATTGTGGATGCCAAGAAGTGCTTGCTGACTGGAGCCTGATATAGCTGTCTCCTGAGAGGCTCTGCCAGAACCTGACCAATACAGAGGTGGATGCTCACAGCCAAACATCGAACTGAGTGTGGGTACCCCAATAGAGGAGTTAGAGGAAGGACTGAAGGAGCTGAAGGGGTTTGCAACCCCACAGGAAGAACACAGTATCAACCAACCAGACCTCCAGAGCTCCCAGGGACTAAACCATCAACCAAAGAGTACACATGGGGGGTACCCATGACTCTGGCTACATATGTAGCAGAGGATGGCCTTATCTGGCATCAATGGAAGGTCCTGTGAAGGCTCGATGCCTGATGCCCCAGTGTTGGGGAATACTTGGGCAGTGAGGTGGGAGTGGATAGGTGGGGGAGCACCCTCATAGAAGCAAAGGGGAGGGGGGATAGGATAGGGAGTTTACCAAGGGAAAACCTAGAAGAGGGATAACATTTGAAATGTAAATAAATAAAATAACCAATAAAAAAAATAAAAGCACACACATACACACACACACACACACATACACACACACACAAAGAAAGAAAGAAAAAAGAAAAGGAAACTATGAAGCTAACATTGTAGGGAAGAGGTAAATAATAAATAACATAACTGAACATTATTATGATATATTTGGGCAAATTGTAAGAAAAAACCCATGATGAAGTGGAGCTGTGAAGTGGTAGGGGGTCTCAGTGTGAGCATAGATTGTTCTACTTCTTTGTGGTTGGCACTCTGAATAGAGGTCTTATCAGATGATAGAAGTCTTTTCTTACAGAGAAAGTTTCTCTGAAGTTGTACAAGCCCAAAACTTTGACTTATAGCAATGGCTGAATTCTTTCCACTGACCTCAGCTGACCTTACAATTGCTCTGTTCCTTGAGCCAGGTGTAGTCATGGCCACCTGTGATCCCAACAGTTGGGAGGTACTCAAAAGAAAAATCAGAATTTCAGGATCATCCTCAGTTATATAGTGAAATCAGCCTGGGCTGAGTAAGGCTAAACAAAGACATCAATAACAATAATAACAAAAACATTTTTCTGTTCCTGTCATAGTTTCATTTCTGTCGTGATTAAACAGTAATTTTATGGGAGAAAAGGTGTATTTTAGCTCACAATTTCAGGTTAAAATCTATCAGAGCAGGGAAATAAAGGCAGCAGGAACTTAAAACACATTGTATCTATAAACAAGAGCATAGACTAATACATGTATGCTTACTTGCTTGCTTCCTTAACTCAGTTTCTCCACTGGTACAGTTCAAGATCCCCTTGCTAGGGAATAGTGATACCCACAGTGGGATTAGTCTTTACACATCAATTAACTTAATTAAAATAACTCCCCATGGACATAGCTAACCATTATACTTCCCAACTCTATAACTTCCGAAGATAAACCTGCTGCACTCATATCACTTGATTAGAGTTTGTCTTTTACTAGCTCTTAAAAAATGACATAATTCTAAGTACCTTGCCTTGGCTTTGTACGGTAATTGGAAAACAACTTTCCCTGTCATTTTCCCAGTCAATTCTAATTCCCAAGAAGGACACTGAACTTCAAGAAGATAAACATTATGCCTTATCTCTGTTTTGTTTCTCACTTATTATTGTGTCCCATGAAACACAGTGTCTTATATAAGGAGATCCTCATCTGTGCTGTTTAGGGTCACACAGTGTGGGTCAAAGCCACACATCCCATATCCTGCCTTCTGGTTGCAGGTGGTGCTTGGGGAGTGGGCATTCTCAAATGTGAACCGTAATTATAAGCATCCACGGACCAGAGTGTGGTGTTAACTAAGAAACACTCTATGTGTGTAATTATAGTTATCTTTATTATTAATAACTGAACACTTATATTAAAAATTTCTTTAAAGCACGGTATGGTAGCTCATGTTTATAATCTCGGCACTCAGAAGATTAGAACAGGAGGGTTGCTCAGTGTTCCAGGACAGCATGGACTACAGACTAACACTTTGTTTCAAACAAAACAAAACAAAAGACCCACAAAACAAAACCCATTTTTCCCCAAATATTTCTGAACTAGGCACTTTCTTTCCCATTCTTCTTAGGCTTTGGGTTTCTGTGAGCTGTTTTGTTTCTTTCTGTGGGGCTTTTGTTCTTTCCTACAATATTTTATCATACCATATCTACGGCTTTATATCATAGCAGACGAATGTTTAAGGCATATGTGCTTTGTTCATAGAACGGCTTCCATGTAATACAATGAGTTTTTCATTCCTTTACTTTGGTCCCACTGAACTTAGCTTTCCCTTCCCATATTCTTTCTGTCTGTCCACTGTAACTACAAATAAACCCTTGTAAAAATGGAAACGCTGGGTTGGGAGAGATGGGTCCGAGGCTAACTGTTCTTGTAAAGGACCTGACCTCTACTCCCAGCACTCCATGTTGAGCAGTTCACAACCATGTGCAATTCTAATTGCAGGAGATCTAATGCCCTCTTCTAGGCAGGCACTACACACACACACACACACACACACACACACACACACACACAAACACACACACACAAACACACACTTTTTTTAAACAGGTGGAAACACTGATATTTCAAGCCTTGCTTTAAGCAGTTTTTGCTATGCCATTGTTTGCACAGTTTAAAATGTCAGAAGACTACTGTTCTGGGAAGAAGGGACTTGCAGAAAAACTAGCTAAACTGTAAGAAAGAATTCCAGCTAGGAAAGCCACCTTCCACCTGGGGTGGTGTGCACCTGCATTCTCTGCAGGACAGCACTCTCCCACCTCCTATTATCCCACCCCTAGTCTGCTTTTTGCTTTCCTGTAACCTGTAGCTCTGGCTACTGCAGTCACCCATCCTCACTCTAGTCCCTGGGCAAGACTGATCTTGGGGTCAATGAGAAGCCAGTTTTTCCATTTCACCCACGTTTAAACATTTCTAGATAAACCTTAGCTTACTCCTACAACCTGCTATGATTACTATAAATTATTTCAATTGTGCAAATTTTTACTTTGACATTGAAGTTCTTGGGATTGCTAATACATAATGAGATTTTGCTAGTTAAATGTGGCAGTCAGTCTCGTGTACACGTGGATGGCATGCACTGCCGTGCAGCTGTTTCTTGATCGGAGAACATGCCCCACTTGGAGGATTCAGCTTCCAGACGTTTAACTGTGAGTGGGATTGGCTAATCTGGGTAAAACGCTTGTTTCCTGGTTCTTCTAATTATGCATTCAGGTGTCAAAAATGTGTCCTATTCACTTACTGAGAGTTCTTTTTAATGAAGGAACAGAATCACACAGCCTCCAGCTTGAAGCCCACTGAGCTGCAGTCTGTGACATGATTTCACCATAACCATCCTTCATAATTGTTGACTGCTTTTCGGTGCAACTAACTGAATTCAAGGTGCTTTCTGTGCCATGAAGGAAGTTGGTGTTGCTCCTTCTCAGATGACAAAACAAGAACCTGGAGAGAGGAAAACGGTAGGTTTAAGGCAATCTCAGAGGTAGGGTTCAAGCCGATTTGTGTGTTTTTCTCTCTAAGAACTAGAATGATGGAAGAATCTTAGGACAACAAAATCAGTAATTAATATATGGTCTTAATTAAATTATATGTACACTGTGCTAATTAATTTTCAATGATTTAATAAATCTGGTAATATATAACTCAAACTATTAGCACAGAGTACCTACCCCAAGACCAAAATTCTGGAAGACTAATGTCAGATTATAAAATATCTCTGAATAACGTACCTAAGAGAACCAAGAAATACTTTGGCTAAAATATAGGAAAGAAGGCTGGAGTTATGGCTCAGTCAGTAAAGTGTTTGCATGCAAACAGGAGGCCTTGATTTGAGATCCATTTCTTGCACCCATGTAAAAAGCAAGGCACGATGGTGGTTACCTTTAATCCCAGCTAAGGGGTTCTGAGGAACACCAGGCAGTGCTAAGCAGAGAAGGGGTCTCCTAGAGCTTGCCTACCAGCAGACATTCTGGTTAAATCTCTGAACTGCAGGTTGGGAAAAGACTTCATATCAAAAAACTAAGACAGCTGTTTAGAAAGACACCTGACACTGTCATATGGCCTCCTCGTGTGTGGGTACACACTCATATACACACATACACATGCCCACGCACACACCTGTGCACACATGTCTACACACACAATGAAGCACTTGGAGAATTTGGCCATCATATCAGGAGGGAAGCCAGCCAGTTTTCTTTGCTTTCTCAGAGAAAATAGACACAGAGGAAAGAAAAAATGACTTCATCAGCACCCTGGAATTTCAATATTAAATTATAAACATATAAAGAATGAGGTGTCAAAAGAAGCATATGTTACTATTTGATAATGTATACATGAAAACATTTGGTGAGCACCCTCACTTATGCTAGGCACTGTCTAGATTCTGGGGACGCTGGCATGGGTGCTAAATGTGTCAGCATAGTTAACTTTAGATATCAAGGCTGGACCAGTTGACTTTGGTCTTGTGCTGGCTATTGATGTTTGAACAATTCCTTTCTTCTCTCTGGTTGCCAGAGGCCAGGATTTTTAAGTAGAACCTAGAGATACACTATTGCATGTTGTATTGATGCCACTGACTAGGGAGTGATTGCGACATCAGGAGAGTTCTACACTGTTGTTGACAGGGAAAAGTTGATTTGGACAGTCCTTCCCCAGGAGTCTCCTGCCTACAATATCTCTTTGGACGAATTATTAAAACAGATTTATTTATTTATGTGTATGGGTGTTTGTATGTTCATCTTTACATCAGAAAAGGAAGGATATCAGATCCCACGAGACTATAGTTATAGACAGTTATGAGCCACCATGAGGGGGCTGGGAATTGAACTCAGGACCTCTGGAAGAGCAGCCAGTACTCTTAATCACTGAGTCATCTCTCCAG
Source organism: Uromys caudimaculatus (assembly GCA_028551405.1). NCBI lineage: Eukaryota > Metazoa > Chordata > Mammalia > Rodentia > Muridae > Uromys > Uromys caudimaculatus. The sequence continues at coordinate 2,229,151 of CM052717.1, read as the reverse complement.
CCCCATCTTTGGGCCAATTTTAGAAATATTTTATTCATTGTTGTTGTTTGTTGTTGTTATTGTGTATGAAGTAGTGTGTATGTATGTGTATGCATGTGTGCCTATACACAAATGATGCCAGAACATACATGTGGAAGTCAGAGGCCCGCTTTGTCAAGTTGGTTCTCTCTTCCTACCTAGACATGCATTCCAAAATTTGAACTGGTCTTTTGGTTTGCTCAACAAATGCCTCTGCCAACTGACCATCTCACAGAGCCCTGGGTCAGTTTTTACTGGCAAGGGTACCTCTGAGACCTCTGGCCCTAGGGAGGTATTAATGAAGATACGTGTAGCTGTACTTTCTAGAGAGCAGTTATAAATATTAACCACGAGTATGAGAAGGACAGGTAGACAGACAGGATGTCTGACAGGAGACTTTGTTGATGTCTGCAGTGTGGTTTACTTGCCTGGGCATTGTGCAAACCCATTCAGATCAGATTGGTACCTTCTTGCAGGCGGGGTACTGAAGTCAAAAGCACTGAGGGGCCGGAGGGAAGCATGCAGATGCTGAAGAAGCACACCACACTGTCACTTTTCATGATATGTAAGGACAAGCTGCCTTCTTCCAGAGTCGTGAGCTGAAGTCGTGAGCCACATGTGGGTGTTACATTTTCGGGGAGAGTGGGGTGAAGATGAGTGAGTCCCCCTCTAATAGTAGCAGAGGAGTGCTGAGGGGGTGGCTGAGAGATCTGGTTAAAGGTAGAAAGGGAGGAAACCTGCCAACTGGATATAAGAGAGCTTCTTCTTCTTTTAAAAATATTTTATTTGTTCTTATGTGCATTGGTGTTTTAGCTGCTTGTATCTCAGTGTGAGGTTACCAGATTCCATGGAACCAGAGTTACAGGGAGTTATAAGGGTACCAGGAATTGAACTCTGGAAGAGCAGCCAGTGCTCTTAACCACTGAGCCATCTTTCCAGCCCTGGGTATAGCTTCTTACAGTAGTCTTTGCTTCTGAAGTAGATACAATGGCAGACACATTAACCTCATTGAGGAATCTTAAGGAGTTAGGTTGCTAAGAGCTGGACAGGTTCTCGGAGTTCTTCAATCCCTTTGGCTCTCTGGTTTTGGACAAGAGCTATGTAAGTATTGTTATCTAGAACTCTATGTAACCTCCAAGGCTCAGCTATCCGGTAGGTAATGCTACTTCCATTTTACACATTCCTATAGAATGTGAGTTACATGTGTGTGAAACACTCAAAAATTACTGTGTATGTTTACATAGCATGTGATTCCACAAACATTTATGTGATAGAGATTAAGAGGACATGGGATGCCTGGGTACTGTTTTTAAGTAGTTTATGCCAACGACAGTGTTAGAAACTTAGGACAGACAAACAGACAAAGTCTCTTTTTTGGGAGAATTTTCAATACAAATAGTTCTTAGAAAATAAAGTCATAGTAAAAAGAGTATTTGGGAAGTAATATTTCATGAGCACAAAGCACACACACCTCAGCATCCAGAAAATTCTAGGGAGGCTAGATGTGATTAGGGGTATACAGAAAGTATATTGCAATGCCCAGATGATTCCAGGGCAGTCCGCTGGGGTCAGGATATAAAAAAAGTACACTGCATCCAGAGCCCAGAAGATTCCAGGATGGGTCAGGGATATGCAATAGAAACCTTGACAAAGTGATTCCAGAGGTGGGTTTGTAGTGAGAAATGATAGACTATAAATATTTGAACCAGACGGGTGAAACATGGCTAGTCAAGTACCTTAAAGAGAGCAGTAGTTCCTCTGAGTCACTGAAAGATCTTCAGAGAAGGACTTTAAATAAAACCAATGAATGATGTCATGTGACGAACATGAAACAATAAAAGAGGGATCATACCCACACACACACCTCCCACAAAACTCAATTCCTAGCAACCTGGTTGGCTCTGAAATGTTGATTAAATGTAAACAAATGCTGATAGTGGTGGAGAATGTGTAATATAAAGCTAAGTAAGCACTCTCGAGTCTACAACTCCAAGTACTAAGTTATCGTTTTGGCGAAACCTTAGAGCAATGGAGCAATTCTCAACCTGTGGGTTGCAACCCTTTGGGGGGTTACATATTAGATATCATGCATATTGAATATTTACAATTAATAACAGATATTACAATTAATAACAGTTGCAAAATTACAGTTACAAAGTAGCAACAAAACAATTTTTATGGTTGGGGGCCATGACAACATGAGAGACGGTACAAAAGGGTCACAGCATTGGGAAGGTTGAGAACCACTGCATTAGAAGAGTCCCTGAGAAGAAAATAGGAAACATCTATCAGTCAGTCTCCCTGCTGGGGCTGGAATCAACCCAGCTGTTGTAAATGGGAAGTAATCTGTAACTAGTCCGTGCTGAATGGTCTCAGGATCGTTGTCCAGCTGCAACTGAAGATTTAGATTAAACTTCCATGGCCAGTTCTCAGTGCTATTGCACAGGACTGGGACCCCATGTGGCTGCTGCCATGGCTACTACAAAGCTGTTAGGATCAGCAAGCCATTGTCTGCACAATCTGCCTGGTTCCCAAGTTGCAACTTCTGCTACTGGCTCCAGAACTATGCTGTGTCTTCATGATAGATCACACCTTATCTTTAACATCTGATGTTAAGGTCAAGACACTGGGAACCCAGCCACAGAGCATTGATGCCAACATCGCTGAGCTTGACTGTAGGAAGAGCACACATGGCTGAGGTCTACCAAGTCACTTTAGAAGGTACGTAATAGATGGAAATGAAGTCATGGTCCACTCTTTGGATCTGTGAAGACCAGGGCTTGGCTGGCCATAGGCATGTCCACAGAGAAGGAATCCCAACTGAAATTCTGAAGGTGCTAATAGGGAAGCCGTTGGCAATAATGTACCTAGAACAGTTAGAATTTTGTTTATATATGATAACCATCAGGTTTCACATTAGTGCTCATATTTGGCGTTTCGATTTCAGGGGATTTTAATTCACTTATAGCCTAGTTTCTTTTCTATTGCTGTGACAAACACCATGACCAAAAGCAACTTTCATCATGAAGGGAAGTCAGGGTAGGAAATCAAATCATGAACCTGGACTCAAGAACTGAAGCAGGGACTATGGAGAAAGGCTTCTTACATGCTTGCTCCCCATGGCTTGCTCAGCCTGGTTTCTTTCTTTCTTTTTTAAGTTAATTTATTTATTCTCACATATATTACATCCTGACCAGAGTTTCCTCTTCCTTCTCTCCCCTGAGTTCCTCCCTCCCACCAACCTCTCCTCTGCCCCCAATCCACTCCTCCATTTCTCTTCAGAAAAAGGCAGGCCTTCCTGGGATATCAACCAAATGTGGCATATTAGGTTGCAATAAGACTAGGAAGCTCCCCTCATATAAGGCTAGAAGAGGCAACCCAGTAGGAGGAAAGGCGTTCCAAAAGCAGGCAGAAGAGTTAGAGATATCCCCTGCTCACATTGTTAGGAGTCCCATAAGAAGACTAAGCTACATACCTGTATCATATATGCAGAGGGCCTAGGTCAGACCGGTGCATCAACCTGCTTTCTTGTATAACCCAGGACCACCCACTCAAGGGTGGCACTAAACACAGTCAATCCTCAGTCAAGAAAATGCACAGGAACCCAAGACCTAGAGTGACTACAAACTAGAAAAATCCAAGCTTAAGAAGCTAGAAAAGAATGAAAGAAACAGCTTGGTTCATAAAAGTGTGTTTTGAGGATTTGAGTTTGATCTCCAGGCCCCATGTAAACAGAAGTTGAACTTGCTGACACATAATTCCAACACTGGAGAGGTAGAGACAGGGGGATCCCTGGGGATAGCTAGCCAGGCAACCTAGCCTAGTTGACAACTTCCAGGCCCATGAAAGCCAACGTCTCAAGAAGTAAAATGGGGGTTATAGAGACACCTGCTATTGACCTCTAACCTTCACATGTGAATGCATAGGTAAGTACACTCCTATATACACGTGTGCACATGCACTCATATACACGAAATAACTTGTAAAAAGTGGCTCGGCTAGGACCACAGAGATTGCTCAGTGGCAAAGCATTTGCTTGGAAAACATAGGAGTTCGGATCTCTAATAGCCACATAAAAGCCAGGCAGGAATGGTGACTGCCTGTAATTCCAGAACTCTGGAAGTAGAGACAGGAGATTCCTAAACTAAGGCAAGTTTGTTAGCTAGACTAGTCCAGTTGGCAAGCCCCAGGTTCAGTGAAACACACACACACACACACACACACACACACACACACACACACACACACGCACGCACACTATCATGACAGGGATGTAGCTCAGTACTACTGTGATTGCCTAATGTGTGCAAGCTGTGGATTCAGTTTCTAGCATGTCAAAAATAAACAAATCCAGACAACAGATTGGAGTTGACAGCAGAGCTTAGATTGCCAACCCTTGAACTAGAGTAAGCATAAAAATATATAAACTACCAAAATGACCCAAGGAGAGCCTTAAACCCCAGGAGACTAATCAATAACTATACTTAGTGTAGCCTCCCTTAAATCGCCAACAAAAGTGGTTTGGTTTTTTTTTTTCAGTTGTTTTAAGTGTGCTCAGATCGAGGAAGACAAATTGCGAATATAAACAGAATAACTAGTAGAGATTGTCCTGGGGGCTATTGATATGTACTGTTCTAGCTTCATGTCTGAGGTTGTGATAAAATACTGTGAGAAAAAGCAACTGAGGGGAAAGAGTTTTATTTGGCTTATCCTTACAGGTTGCAGTTCATCACTGAGGGGAAGTCAAGGCAGGAAACCAAGCATCGAGTCGCACGCAGCACATCTGTCGGCCACAGCAGAAAGAATGAGTACATATACACTCTTGTTTCTGCTTCTGCTCAGCTAGCTCTCCCCACTCTTATGCATGCCAGAGCTTAATCTATGGAATTCATGCTACCAACATTCGAGATGTGTCTTCCTGCCTCAGTTCACTCTCAAGACAGTTCCTTTGAGACATGCCTGTAGGTCAGCCTGATGATCTAGATAATTCCTCACTGAGATCACTTCTTTTCTGGTGACTCTAGCTTGTGTCAAATTGGCAATAAAAACATACCAGCGCAACAGTAGTCATGGTCATCAAAACTGAGGCACTGACACCAGAACAGTTCAAACAAGTCTCTGAATTTGCTGGAATAGAATGTATGTAATACAGTGAGAGGAGAGTCTAGCTTAATAATAACTGGCTGAAAAAAGAATCAGTTTGAAGTTTGACAAAGCGGTACATGTCTGTAATCCCACGCCTCAGGAGAAAGAAGCAGGAGGTGCTGATTCTAAGAGTTTCGGCCATCTCAGGCTACATAGTAAGACTTTGCATTTCAAAGAGGAGGCAACACCAAAATTTACAGCACAGGAGTCTACCGTATGCATTGTAAAATCAATTTAATATAGAATAAAATCTTAGCTATAGTACAAAACAATGCACATATTAAAGAGAAAAACAGGATAGACATGTAAATAATGAAAGAAATAGAGAGTGTTCACTTTCACAGGCTGATAGAGGAGTGTGAATTATTTTGGTCTTTGAAAGGGATAGTTAGTCAGCATCTGTTAAGATTTAAATTCTGCTCTTGGAACTTTCCAGAACAGAATCTACCTTATATAATGAATGATGACAGGTACAGAGATTATTCACTCTAGCACCGATTATAGTAAGCACCTCATCCCTCAGGGTTCAGACAGGAAGAAACTAAATTTTAAAAATATATTTAAATGCCAATTTTTGAATAATACGGCATTTGTTTACCATGAAGTAGTCAGTGGTCATTTAAAAGAGAGAGTTTTACTACTTTAGCATAAGTGATTAGTATGAGTTGTTAAGAGTAGCAAGATTAAGAAGGTACATAGAAATATGGCATTTGTGAAAAATAGTTGCCAAAAAATCTGCCTGTAAATATAATTATATACAGTACATGTATGTATGTATATATGTATGTGTTCATATGTGCATGGATATATATTTACACACAGGGTTATATATGTGTGCATACACACATTGACATGCTGATAATCATAAGACCCTGTGTTAGCTTAAACTCAGAAACTGGCAGGCACATTTTTAATATGCCCTTGGAAGGAAGATAAATGCATTTAATTTCCCTCTTGAACACTTGAAATTAAGCAAGGCTTTCCTGGTGACACTGAAGAGCAATGTTTTATTGTTTTGTTTTTTGTTTTTGTTGGGGGTTGCAAGAAGTAGGAGGTGGATTATTTACATTGAAGAATAATTAATGCAGATCCTGGTTTGTTCCATTGAGATGATACAGTCACATGACCACCCACCGAAGAAGAGCTTTCTATAATTATCATAGTGTACTGTGTGTTCTGTTTGTGCCTTCAAGGTGTGGTAGGTTCTGAAGATGAGACTCAGATGGGAACTTTGCAGGGCTTCTCTCGTTGGGTGAGATACCCACATCACCAGCTTGTCATCCAAGTGTTAAGGCATATTTTCATCCTTAGTGGATCTGTCTTTTGCATAGAGTGCTAATTCTTCTCCGCACAGCTGTTTGCTGATAGGGACCAAAGTGGCTTTCTCCACCCTCTCACACCTACCTTGTTAAAAGACCTATTGATAGTGAGCAGAAAGTATGGGTGCTTCGTGAAACAGTGGAATTCTTACTAGTGCTTTTGAATGATAAGTATCACATTGTTTCATGTTAGTTGTTTGTGTGTACCTGGGTTTATACCAAAGCAAATCAGAACCTCATGAAATACTGCTTAATCATTCTGTGTGTAATCATTACTCCTATTCTGTTTTATTCCACTTAATTTTATTAAAAGTCAGTCTGGTCACCCCCTGAGTGAACTTTGTGACTCACTAACTGTGATAATGACCTGAAGTTACACACACAGAGGGGGGAGGCACAGGGAGAGGGAGAGGGAGAGGGAGCGCACATAGAAGGAAGTGTATCAGAACTGCTTGTCTGGCATTCCAGAAAGATTTCCACTTGACTGTCCTGACAGTCCCTCACTGGGGTCAAATTCCATCCAGGGATGTTTTGCTTCCGTCTGTATGCACCAGCAAGGCCATATATATGTAGGACCTTCTCATTCTTGTTCCTTGATACAGTTTTAAGTCGCTACCATAGTCAAACATTGCAGTGCATTTAGGAAATTAGCTTAGACTAGAGGCAAATGAATAGCTGTGTGGCCAATCTCTGTGGGGATGACTGTTGTTTTTAGTAGGTGGGACAGTCATGAGGAGGTTGGTCATTGCAGTATAAATAGAAGGCCTCTCAGTTGATTTCACCCCTGCCCTATGTGTTCTTGAGTTACAATTCTCTCTCAGCCTTTAAAACAACATGCTCAAGGGGGGCTATCCCAAAAGCTGTTGCCTGTCCATGGGATATGTTCTTCTGGCTTGCCTGCCTTGTCTGGCTTCCATGGGAGAGGATGCACCTAGCCCCACAGAGACTTTATGTGCCAGGGTGGGGGGGATTTTCAGGGGCCCCCAACCACTCAAAGGAGAAAGGGAGGGGGGTAGGAGAAGGATTGTGGGAGGGAGTGACCGGGAGGGGGCAGTGAGCGGGATGTAAAGTGAATAAGGTAAAAAAAAAATCAAAACAAAAACAAAGAAACCCAACATTCTCAAGTCTGTCAAAGAAATAATTTTGTTCTGAAATAAATGACAATTGTGTATATTATTTTAATGCCTCCCTTCCTTGGGCAAAATACTAGCATAATTTGTTGGGGGCAACTAGAGACCAGTTGTACGCTCTGTCCCAAAAACAGGATTTGTGTGGGTCATAAACTCAGATGACTGATGTTCAGGTCCTTAAAGTAGAAGTATTTGAAAGCCTGAATCACTCTCAGGCCTCAAAGGAAAGTGGTGTATTTTATGTTTAACTGGATGTGGAACAAGGAATTTCAAACGGCCAGGTGTGGCGGTGGGCTCATCCACTCTACCTTTTACAGCATGTCAAATTTAAGAAACATTTGTGAACATTCATTTGCAAGCAAAGGCTATTATGAACTGCCTTGGATTTTAGTTTTTAATCTAACTCCCCCCCCCCCCCCCCCGCTGATTGATATCAGTGCCTTTGATTTCGTGGGCATTGTCCAAAGTTAATTTATCACAGGGTGAGCAGAGATGAGAGCCTCTCCCTGCTTAGTACTTTTCCACAAGCTTCCTTTCAGGGGCCTCATGGTTATTTCTTTTCCACTCTGAAGTCCTTCCAAATCTGATACTGGGACAAGGTAATTTTATTTCTTCACTGCGTGAGTATTTGAAGTAAAGTAAGCCATTAAAAAAAAAAGTTATTTACTGTGCACCCTTCACAGAAGAATGTAAAGTAGAAACAGCAGCAATAACCTGCAGAGACAAAATGTAGAACAAAGGGCCCAGCAAGGTGCAGGAAGTCAAGGAATTAGCTCTAAAAGCAAGCCTTCCACCTCTGGCCCCTTTCTAGAATTCTCTACACAATTGAAGTATTGTGGATTAGAACAAATAGAACAGAGAAAGCTCTCTGCCCCTAAGTCACCTGCCATTCTATCTGTAACTGAATGTTTAGCGGTGGTGTCACTTAAAGTACCAGATGAACTCTGGTCATAATTTGAATTTTCTGCCAGCTGTGTATTTGTGAGTGGCAGGAATCAATATGCTTTCTTTGGTTGGTTGGTTGGTTGGTTGGTTGGTTGGTTGGTTGGTTGGTTGGATGGTTGGTGTGTAGGACTCTCTAAATATAACATATTAAACTTGTTAAACTTATGACCAGCCCCGAGTGAAGTAAGCTATTGTTGCTATTTCTCCATTTCTTTTAGTTCATTTTTTTTAAGTTGATTTCTTAGGTTATACTATTTGAAAACAGTACTGAATTATAATGGTACACAGGAGTCACCCCCAGAAGTTGTTATTAGGCAACCCATGAATCCAACATGGTCAGTGTGTATCAGTGTGGCTGAAAGTATCAGTTGCTCTGGTCTAGCATTATCTTGTTTAGGCAACAATATGAAACTATGTATCTTTGTTCCCTCCACTCTACTTACTGGGTTCAGTGCATCACATGGAATCTTGCTATGATCTTAAATTCAAATTTTGTGTTATTCTTTACAGGCTTTGGATTTTGTTGGTGGTGGCTTTTGCACCATTATTATTTTGTTCAGTTGCATATTTTGATTCTCATTAATTTTCTGGGTCATATTTCCTACTGCATGGATTTATAGAAGCAAACTCCCCTTTGCTACTTGGATCTGTTGCCTGTATATTTGGTGGGTTTCATGAAGATGGGTGAGACTTTCCTCTTCTCAGTGGAGAGAAGCCCAATTTCCATTTTCTGGTCACACTGAAATATAGATGCAGTTCCTTTCCTTCAGTTTTAAAGGAAACAGCACAGAGAGGCTATGCTTAAATTAGGGTGGATATATGTCCTAAAAGAAAGCGTGTAGAGGAGCCATCTTATTAGAAAATACAGTATGTGTTGTATCAGAGGCCCCCAAGCTTAGCCAAGTTTCCATTCAGCCGGTTGCCCTTGAAAATGTCTGTCACAATGAAATCAAGATGTAGACATGCCCTGCAATGCAAGCCTACGTTCCTCCCTACGAGCTGAGGGGAGATGGGGGCAGAAAAGAAGTAAATGATGTGGCCACTTTATAGTTTCCAGACATCATTACAATGGTTCCATTTCTCTCTCCCCTCATGTTGGTGAGATGTCAACATAGTTTTTCATGATTGACTATTTTTTAAGTAACTTATTTTTATTTTATATACATTAGTATTTTCCTTGCATGCGTGTCGGTGTAAGGGTGTTGGATCCCCTGGACCTGGAGTTACAGACAGTTGTGAGTTGCCATGTGGGTGCTGGGAATTGAACCCGGGTCCTCTGGAAGAGCAGCCAGTGCTCTCGACCACCCCAAGCCATCTCTCCAGCTTCAATTGACTTTTATTTTATTTTATTTTTTATCAACAACATAAATTCATTTAAAAAAAAAAAGTTAACTAGCACTCACTTGGTATATAGCGTAAGAACTTGGTATTCTATTCTAGGGTTGAATCTAATTAGAATCACTAAAGAGTTGAAGAAAATTATGGATGAAGACCCTGGCACAGCTACTCATGGCCATGTGCTTTCCTGGTTCTTCTGTAAACCCTGTTTCTTCCCCCATTGTTTCCCCGGGTCTTTGTTGTAACAGACAAGTGGGAGTCTTTAGAGTTGGCCTTGACTCCAAGTGGAAATCTCTGGTTTCCTTGTGACCTTGGCTAGCACTTCAGAGTACCAGCTGCTTAGCTTAGGCCTTTAACTGCATACTGCCTGGTCAGATTGATACCTGCCCTTGGTAGAGAAGACTTAGAACTTAGATGAGTCGAGCAGCAGGACTTTCTTTAGGGCTAATTGTAGAAGTTAGTCCTAATTCTTTCTCCCAGCCCCATTCTCCCAGAAATAAGACGCAGGAGCTTGGGCCACAGGGCCCCACAGCTGATCAGCGCCGGGACAAAGATCCCTCGCCGGAGATTGCAAGACCCAGCGGAGGGCCAAAGACACGCCCCACAGCTCACCAGACCACAGAGACTGACCGCCAGCATCTTCCGGCGACGGCCGGAGACCTCAGCTTGGGCCACAGGGC
>CM052717.1:2193196-2218076 GCA_028551405.1 Uromys caudimaculatus | reverse complement strand
AGAGAGAGAGAGAGAGAGAGAGAGAGAGAGAGAGAGAGAGAGAGAGAGAGAGAGAATATTAGTCTTCCCTGGGATGAGCCCCATTAATTAGTTATCCAATACCAAATGTTCATCCCTAAAATTATATACATATAAGCAACACTAAACAGATTCAGCCAGTTGCATATTTGTATGTGTGTGTGTGTACATATCAATAATAATTAAAGAAAAAAAGGCCATGAATTTGAGATAAAATGGTATGTGTAAGGGGTAGGAACGAGGAGAGGAAGGGGATTATGTAATTATGTTTGCTTTTAAAAAGCTGTGAACCCCAAAAAGGTTTGGCATATTTCTTACCAATAAAGAAAATGCAAATAAGTATTATCTGGACTTATTTCTCCATGTAAAATTGATAATCATCTGTTGCTTTCATGTATGTGTGTGTTTATATGTATATTGTATGTGTATATGCATGTATGGTTCAGGAAGGTTGCCTGTGCATGTACGTATAGACACCAGAGGTCCAGTTTGTGTGTGTGTGTGTGTGTGTGTGTGTGTGTGTGTGTGTGTGTGTGATAACATGATAGAGAAAGGCACCTCTGTGTGTGTGTATGTGTGTGTATGAGAGAAGGGGGGAGGTACCTTTCTCTATCATTTTTGAGACAGGTTCTCTCACTGAACCTGGAACTCACTACTTTGGCTATACTGAGACCAACAAGCCCTTGGGATCCAAACTCAGGTACTGATACTGGCAGAACAAACCCTTTAGCCATGGAGACTCTCGCCATCCCAACCGTAGACAAATTACATCTAAGAAATATACAACATGATGAATGGCAATTGAGTTCTATTTTCTGCTGGCTTATATAAAGCACGTGATATTTCCTGGAGAGTGGATGGAACTGAAGCTTATCCTACCATGCATATAAGCCAGATTCAGAAAGATAAATGTTTTTTTAAATCTTTGTACAGAATCCTTCCATGTACAGAATCCAGATTTAATACACACATGGGGCGTGAAAATAGAAATAAAATGGGAAGCTAGGGGGAGGAAGAGGTCTTAAGGAAGTGACGCAGGAAGAGTGGAAGAGGATAAGCGAGGGGGAAGGGAAGATAAACATTCCCTGTTCTTACACGGGGAACATATATTTAAATATGTATTTGCTTGCATGAAAGCAGGAAGAGGAATCTGGGGGAGAGAACAGGGACCCATGACATGGGACAAAGCATAATGAGTGTGTGGATGAATCCGAGCAGAGTCCATAGTGGGCCGATAGGAAAATGTCCAGGAATTATTTTGTATGCTGACTTTTTAAAAGTACCTGATATTTAACAACTTGAAATAGGTGCTTCTTTTCCCCATCAGATATACTTCAGGATTCATTTGATTCTGTTAAAATATACAACACATTTGCCTGGATAGAGAGCTTCCCTCTTCCCTGCACTCCAGTTGTTGGAATCAGACTATTCTTAGGTTCTGCACACCCCGTGTCGCCATGGTATCGAAGCCGACTTACAGCTATGACATGCTGTCAACCTGATTTGACACCTAGGGTGCAGAGGTGAGAGTTGGTATGAATCGTGCTCAGAACCATTTAGCCAATCAGTGTCAGGTGTAGCCGTCTCCTCCCTCCCCCTTAGCATCACAGGTAATGCCCCATCCCCAAAATTAGCATGAAGAAGCAGCAATGGAAAAGAAATATGTCTAAGAAATATCTGGCCAGGTCTGAGCTTTCATGAACATGCAGTCTCTCACTGGTGGCAGAAAAAGATGTCCTCAATCTTTTCTGTGCCACAAGGAGCTATGTTTAATTTGTAATCTGGAAATGTTTCCTGAAACAGACTCATAATCATTCTCACTGAAACTTTAGTCCACCACCTTCTTCATTCCTTGGTGAGAAAAGAGCTGGGACCTTATTCTTTTTTTTTTTTTTTTTCTATCTTGAGACAGGGTTTCTCTGTGTAGCCCTGGCTGTCCTGGAACTCACTCTAGAGACCAGGCTGGCCTCGAACTCAGAAATCTGCCTACCTCTGCCTCCTGAGTGCTGGGGTTAAAGGCGTGCACCACCACTGCCCAGCTTGAGACCTTATTCTTTAGGTCAGCCTTCCTCACAGAGTCCCAGCTGCATCCCTTTTCCAGAAGAGGATCTTCCTCTGTCCTATCACTTTGGCCTTCCATGGTTTCCTCTACATGTGGTCCATTCTCCTCCTAATACTTAATAGCTGTAAAGCCCACATCTTCTGTGGCATCCATCTCAACATGGAGCAGGACTGAAGCAAGTCTACTAACCCAAAAGTGTGAGAATGTCACTCTCCTTCCTTCCCCTTCTCTTCCTTTTCTCCATGCAGCTAATTTTTATTGCTGACTCATTTTCCTACCAGAAAGAATTTCAGGAAATCTTTGCCTCCAAATCAAGAGACATTCCTCTCCTCTTGCCTGCCACATTCAAAAGTAAAGACTCTTACAAAGTGTAGGTGCAGAACTCTTAAGTGTCAGAATGAGTAAAAGAGTCAAATCTATTTTCCTCTGAGGTAGAATATAATAGGTGCTGATCAGTGTGTAAAATAGCATATAATATAATATTTCTTACAGTTAGTCCACATTCCATAAACAAGGTCCCCTTGTTAATGATTTTTTCTCAACAAAGTGAGCTCTCCACAAGATTGTAACCATTTGTGTCGTTGCTTTCTCTGAAATGTCAATGCTAAAAGGTCAGATATGGCAGATGGCAAGAACTAAGGAGAGTATGCATGACTAAGAAAATTGTGAGTACAGTCAAAGGGAGTGCACAGTTCACCAAACCTTGGAGATTAGTGGTTGCCCCTACAGTTCTGAGAATCAGAATAGGCACGTGGGTGCCCACTACCTGAAATGGTAGCACTTCTGGTATCTCCAGAGAAAGAAATCCAAGACAGGTGGTACAAGATGTCCCCACACAGCAAGGTAGCTGGATTCATTGATATAGTGTACTTGGGTGGTGCTGGACATTTACCACAGTTTCAGATCACATGCATTGGGAAAGCTACAGAACAGATTAGCCCTGGAGCCTTTGAGTGAGCTCTTGGCTTCTGGGGCCAAGATCTTGGGAGGTTAATACAATCTAAACTTTCATAGGGAGGAGGATTGCATGCTGAACCTCAAGCCAAGACCAACAAGACTGAAGCTCTCTGCTTAAACTGCTTGTGACCTTGATTTCTGCTTTGCTTTCTGAGAGAATGAGCCTTCGGCTCATCTGCTTTTGGAGACAAAGATCTTTAGTTGGTTGCCAGGATATTCACAGTTACTGTGGGAAGGTTCTTACAAGTATTTGAGTCCTCTGTGCCTTCTGTCTTCATCAGTGACTTTTATGATGGCTGAAACCTCTAGTGGTTAGGACTGACAGGAGGTTTTAGGTCTTTACTGGAGATGGCACAATTGAAAAGGCCCCCCTTCTTCATTTTCCCCTCTGTACACTGGGTACAGTTACTACCCCTATCATCCCTGCACACACTCAAATTGGATGCAGAGTGTAAGGGAAATGTGTGACCCAAAGCCAGAGAGGCCAGGACACCTGCATGTAGAAAAAAGAAAAAGCAGAACTTGGCTCTGCCATTTGTTCTGTGTGAACATCAATTCTTTTATGTACAAATTGAGGATAATGACAACTGCCTACATGAAATAAAATATCCTTGATCCTGTGTCTGACGTCATGAATACAAGTGACAGTTTTCCTTGTCTCTTTGTCCATAATTAAGAACATCTAGCCAGCCTCTTCCCTGAACAGAGCTTTCCCAGTGATTCTCAGCTCTGCCCAACAAGGGATATTAGGCAATCTCTCTCTGTCTCTCTGTCTCTGTCTCTGTCTCTGCCTCCTCTCCTCTACCTGCCCCCCTCTGTGTGTGTGTGTGTGTGTGTGTGTGTGTGAGAGAGAGAGAGAGAGAGAGAGAGAGAGAGAGAGAGAGAGAGAGAGAGAGATATGCATGTGTACCCATGCATACATGGATGAATTTGCCAGTGAGCACATGTGTAGCAGTCATCAAGTGTTGCTCTCTTTCTTTTTTTCTTGAATAGGGTCCCTCATTGAACATGGAGCTTGCCAATCCACTGGACTGGTTAGCCAATACACCTTAGGATCCTCCTGTCTCCTCTTCCCAGGACTGTGATTACAGGGATGTCACCATCTCTGGCTTTTTACATGTGTGCTGAAGATCTAAACCCAGTCTTCATGATTGCACAGGAAGAGATTTACCCATTGAGCTATATCCCTCAGCTCTGGAGATATTTTTACTGTTTGTCTGGCATGGGATGGGCAAAGAGCAGACAGGCTGCTGAACATCTTACAGTGAATGCACAGTACTGCCCCAACCAAAAAAATCTATAATAAAAATGTCAATGATGCTGCTACAAACTACGCTGTTCACTTCTAGCCCAAAGGGGTGAACTTAGTTACTGTCCCTCAGGAACTAGGATATCTCTCATACTCTGATCAAGGATCCAAGGATCTCTGTGGGTACCAATAGAGACAAAATGCCCATGGAATCTACACACTGCTGAGAAACTGCAATCAATTTATGATCACAGAAAACCTTTTCCTTGAAATATGAATGTTTCTTTGATTCTGAAATGAAAAAATAATGTTTTGTAAATGATTCTTCTCAGGTGCTTGTCTGGACCTTGTGATCATGTGTCTTAGCCTCCCAAGAGCTGAGAGTTTACCATGTATTTGTTTGTTTGTTCAACTAAAAGTTAGACAAAAATTCTAACTACTGATCTGGGTAATTAAGTGTAAACTAAATGTCCAAAGGCTGGGTTCTGTTTATTTTAATTGATTTGGAGCCATCCTTCAGAACTTGTGCTGCCTGTGCCCTGGACTGCCCGCTGCCCGACCCTACTTACCCTTGGGGGTTGGAGGTGAGGTGGAGCTGAATCAACAGCACAGACTCCAGGAGCAGGTGAGAAACACATCAGCAAGCTCGTCTGAACACTGCTGCAAGCTCCTTTAATACCCTCCACCCACGCCCCATTGGTCCCAAGAAAGCATCTCTTCCAAACAGCAGTTTCCGATTGGCTAGCATTGTCTGTGTCAGCAATCCTTGGTCTCTTAGGTAGTCTTCAATTAGGTCTGGCTGCTGCTGCTGTTCCTCCTACATTTCCACCCTTTTGTTTTGATATTTTGACAGCCTAGTGGGAGCTGGGGTGCCATTGCCTTGACATTGTTGATCCCACCTCAGAGGATTCCCAGTATACTGGACTATGCCTGTCTTTGGGGAAAGAGGGATTTTGGTATTGCAACTGCCATCATTGCAGCCATCATTGCAGGCATTGCCAGGGCAAGAACAGCTGCTGTTGCTTTGACTGTCAATGCTGTAGTCTCTAAGTCAGCTGAGGTGCTACAGGTGCTAAATCAACATCTTCATCAAGCCATCCACATTTTACAACAGATTGACTTATTGATAGAAGAGTTGGCTCTTGTTAGGGGCATGTCTCTTGGCATGCGACCCCAGGCTTCACTCAATCCACCTAACCCCTTACCAGGTACACCTCTGAAACCTGACAATAGTTGGCTCAATATCTTGGAGGTACCTGATCAGACAAATCCCTTAACTATTCTGTACTGCTAAGGGAGAGCATAGCCAACCTCAATGCAACCAGGGTATCTGTGATTTCTCTAGATGCCAGATTTTTGGGAAAATGTGGGACAGTATTAAAAGGCTGTTTAACCCCTCATGGATAGCCACTTATGCTATGATGAGAGGAATTGTCATACTAATAATTATTTTGTTGAGGTGTATCGCACAGCATATCTCCAGGCAGCATTCCATAAGTAAGGTGACCCTCCAGGTGCTGATGGCTCTTGAAAGTCCCAATTGTGCCTCCCCTAAGAAAATGATCAAAGCCTGGATAGTAGAGATCGGTGAGACCACCATGTAGGCTGTTCCTCATCTCACCCTTGTGTGACATGCCTCCAGAGTGATATCTCTTTGAGGGCTGATAGTCAATGATGGGTAAGATCCTGTAAGACAGGACTACCTAAGACAGGCATACTGGGAATCCTCTGAGGTGGGGTAAACAATGTTGAGACAATGGCACCCCAGCTCCCACTAGGCTGTCAAAATATCCAAACAAAAGGGTGGAAATGTAGGAGGAATGGTGTCTGTTGCTTCTCCATAAACTCCAGGGCTGTGCAGCTGCAAAGTCATCTCCTGCAGGAAGATCTAATTGAGGACTGCCTCAATTAGAGACCAAGGATTGCTGATGCAGACAATGACAGCCAATCAGGTGCCAGGGGCCAGCCCCAGCGGGCTCTTCTTTCTTGTCAGTTCTTCTTGAGGCAGCAGAAGGGGAAGAGTGTCGGTGAAGGGTAAGACTTTGTCTTATGAGATATTTAGGGTTGCTGTATAATAATAAAATATTTACTTATCTAAGTCTAAGTTACTTTGCTACTGTAACTTACCTGCCTTCTGTGTTTCTCTGAGGCCAGAAACTGCAGTCTCTGGCATTTAGCACCTCATCCTAAACAGCAGTAGATTAAGTAAAGGATTAATTGCTAGAGCCTATTCTCTTTTGTCCAGATGCCTCTTACTTGTCAGGCTAGCGGGAAGTTTGGAGCAATAAGCTTCTATTGAACCAGGAGAAGAGAAAAATGCTCACAGAAGGAAAAAATTTTACATAATCAAATATGCATAAACTCACATAAATTCATATACAGATTCATGCATGCATAATTCTACATTTTCATTCAAACCAGTTGGGTTCAGCTTGCATGTATTCTCACAATTACATACTTACAAACACACATGCATACATTCTCACAATTACATACATACACACACACATCCACACTTACATATGCATATAGAAGAAAAAACCAAGCATCAGTGCAGAAAGAACTCACTCATTCTGGATGAAAAACGAGCTCCAATCTTTATTGCATAGAGAAAGAAAAGCCTTCTACCCTTTTAATGCTAAGTGAATTAAACCCAAAGAAAGCTTTGTTCCTTTAATAAGACTAAGCCTGCCTTGTTATTAAGAAAAGACCTGTTCTATCCCATGATAAGAAGCCTGCCTGCTCCTTCTGCTCTCTGCAGCTTCTTCTTTTTTCCTCTTTCCCTCTGCATTCTGCACATTGCTCTTAGTTTTTTATGTTACATTATAGTTTCTAAGTTATTCCACTCTGCATTCTCCTTCTAATCTTGCTCTCTCCTCCTGCTCTGAAGTCACAATGATGCTCTTACTTTCAATCCCTTTTATCCCAAAGCTATGCCTATATTTCTAAGTTCTTCTTGAGTTCAGTTCTGTCTAAAAAAGTTTTCCTCAGTTCAGTTCCCTTGACTCCTTGACCTCTGTTCTTATACATCTTTTCAGAATACAGGATCACATGGTAAAAAGTTCAGCACAAGTTCACACATAAAATTCAAATCAAAAATTGAAATAGAAGTTTACAACAGAGAATGTTTACATGCATATCCTTTAGGAGTAATTATCAGGCTAAACATCCATCACCTGTCACAGCTCCACAGGTTCACTGAAAGTTAAAAACCATAACTAAGTTATTAGTAAGTTTTGTATAGATAAACTCAGTCAATATTTTATCTTTTGTCCTAGCACCTATGATAAATCATTATTTCCCTTTTTATGACCTTTGGTTAATTGTTTTACAACCTCTTGAAATGTGCTCTGAGTAATAGAAACTCTGGTTACTATCTAGAAGCAATTAACTGGTGACACATGGGAGACTGACAGAATTTTCATTGCAGTTTTGACTATCAGAAAAGGATCTAATAGAAGTCCCACTATAAAAGAGCTTAGTAATCACTGATATTATTTTAGGAATTCTTTAGGATCATCATTAAGAATTAAGAAGTCATCTATTTGTCTATATAGCATCACTACAAAACAGTACATCTTCGTAGATCTGCAGAGATCTGCTCAAAAGGGTGGGCTAATACCTACTGATTGTTATATATGTTTAATAATAACAGTGAAAGCATATTAATAGCAGGAATCTTTCCTAAAATGAATTTCTCCTGGGCCTATCCTATAGAGCAAATCTGTCACAGATTATAATCCGAAGCAGACCATCTCAGGAAGATCACTTGCTAGTTATTAGCTTGTCCTATGATGGATCCTGACAATCAGGACCTGCTGTTTAGAAGAGATGCTTTCTTGGGACCAATCGGGCCCTGATGGAGGGTATTAAAGGAGCTTACAACAGTGTTTAGACAAGCTTGCTGCTGCGTTTCTCACCTGCTCCTGGAGTCTGTGTCACTGATTCTGCTCCACCTTACTTCCAACCCCCAAGGGCAAGTGGAGTCGGGCAGCGGGTGGTCCAGGGCACAGTAAGTACTTAACTAAAGATCATAGCTGTCTGTCTCCCAGAATTGATCAGTAGGTAATAGTTCAACAAAGAGGGGTAAGGCCCTGTGAATCTGTCTCTGATCCTAGACTGACTATTGATAGGCCCAGTCTTCTGCAGGCCCACTGTGGGCTCACAGCAACTCCCAGTAGGACTCCTATGGCATTTCACTGAGAGTAAATTAAAACATAGACCTCTCAACAGCATCTGAGGCTATTATCCCAGGCTCTACCTCCATCATGTTTCCAGTGAGGTCCATAACCTTAGATGAAGTCTCCTAGTGGATTCCTACCTCACTGCCCTTGCTAGGTCCCAGGACTCAGGGAAAGACCTGTGGTTGTTGGCACAGTTAGCAGTTTCTAGGATCCTCCTCTTTTGAGGTGGTGCCTTTGTAGGGGAGTGCACATACATTTGTGTGTGTGTGTGTGTGTGTGTGTGTGTGTGTGTGTGTGTGTGTGTGTGTGTTCATAGCACCCAACTTTAAAGCCCTGCTTTCATTCAGTCAGACTTCCATTGTTGAGTTATATTTGCCGTCAGGGATGGATTTCACAAGATCACTTAGAACTCTTCCTGTTTCTATGCTTTGGCTGTTGTAAATTCCATCAGTAAATTCTGAAGAAAGTTTGAGCTTCTCTTTTTTAAAAAGTACTTCAGGATTCAGTCAGTTAAAAGTATGTTCAAAATCGACTACAGCGGCATTAACAACAGATTCAGTGATGTATTTTCTTTGGGGGAAAAAAAAACATTCTCAAGGCAGAAAGTGTTTTCAGAAAAAAGACACAAAAAATAGACACCGTTTCTCAATCATGTCCTAGTTCTAAAATGACTCTGTGGTCATTTCCTTCCAGGATGAGTGAAGACTTTGTGTCTGGGAGCCCAGGACTGACAAGGCAGCAGAGTCCAATGGCAATAGGAATGGATGTGCACATAGTTTCTCAAGGCACTTTCTTCTTAGCTACCCTATAAAACCTGGGCCCACTCTAACTGACCCCTCATGGGGGAAAATGACATTTGATTCTGATGTCAAGTCTAGAAATCTCTCTTGCGTAGGCTTCTAAGACACTCCCATTCAGAAGGAGCTCTATGCACCTTCTTGGTTTTTCTCTTTATTTGATGACTTGAGGATAGGGACTATCATAAATATTCGTGATTTCAGAGGATTAAATACTGTCTTTTATTTTTGTTCAGCTATATATTGACTATTCACCAAATACTTTTTATAAATACTTTTGAGATTATAATATAACTACATTATTTACCCCTTCTCAAATACCCCATGGCTCAAATACTTTTTAACACCTCAGGTATACTCCAGCTATGAAAGATGATTAAGGCTATATGTCTACTCTGGCAGAGACTAGAAATTCCTGATAATAACCATTAATCATGTGATAAGTGTTGGGTGGAATAAAGGGTGGGATGTATGGGAGGAAGCAGTTAGTTCCGAGAAAAAGTCACAGTTTGGAAACCATTGGATTGCGCTTTATAGATGAAGTGAAGTCAAACACAAATAAGATTGCAGGAAAGTCAGGACAGCCAGGGCTACACAGAGAAACCCTGTCTCGAAAAACCAAAAAAAAAAAAAAAAAGATTGCAGGAAAGTGTACAAGCTGCTGCATGGTAGGAGAAGGTGTCAGAAGGATGAAGTTGAGGGGCTGGCAGAGGGCTCCTGATGGAGAATGTTTACAGACACCAGTGCAGAGCCACTCCTGGCTCAGATGCTGTTGAGAAGTCTGCGTTTTAATTTACTCTCAGTGAGATACCATAGGAGTCTGCTGGGATGCTACAGAGCACAAGGTTACTAGGTGAGATGGCAGAACTGAGAACCCAAGGGCACTAGCTCCATAACAATTTGTTTATTCTTAATACATGTTTATTATAGACAATCTGAAAATATTTTTAAAAACTCACTTAGGGCTTCACCTCCCAGTAATATTTCCTATAAATTTTCTTTTTACAGTCTTTTTCTATGTAGAGGAATGTATTTGATATAAATATTTTAAATATACATGGTATTTTGAGCTTTGTGTTATCATTTGTTGCTTCTGGAATAGTATATTTTATGATACGTGGATATACTGTCCTGTATATATGTAATCTATTTTGAAGGGTTAACACATTCCACATTTCCATTGGTCCTCAACAAATGCTTCTAGTTAATATTGTTGACCATAATAGTACCACATCTGTGCTGTTGTGAGCTCACATGTTCTTTGAGTCCACTGAAAAGTTGCAGTTACAAGTCACTGCTGGAGATGAATGGAAATGATGTCTTTGCTACAGTGGTATGAGAGCAATTTTCTGCTAACAGTTTGGAAAGACTTCCTTTCTATTCTATTCATGAGACCATACTAAAAGTCTTGTTATTTAGATACTTAAAAAAATTAAACAGTCAGAATTTAAGCACAGTCTTTCATCATAATTGACTACAGCATCTCCTGACTACCTCTGAAACTGCTACCTAAAATTCTTTCTTATTTATTCATTTATATTAAAACTTTCATTTAAAATACACACAAAAAGTTAATAATTTTGTGCCTATTATAGCCAGTCATAATAGGGTTAGGATTTTCTTCTTCTTTCTAACATCACCTTTTGCTGTTGCCAAGTTTAGTTATTTACTGTGCGTTTTTTCTAACTTTCCTTGTTTTCATACAGATGGGTTTTAAAGAGTCGTGTTTACACATCAAAGGTATTTTCTTTCCTCCCTGAAATAGGTCATATGCAAACAACCCAGTAACTCCCCCTTTTGCATCCAGTAAGTTATATATACTGTGCAAACTCCTCATGGTCAATATACATACATATATATTGATGATACATGCATTGATGCTTTGCCTGTATGTTTGTCTGTGTGAAGGCACCAGATCCTCTGGAACTGGAATTAAAGATCTTTGTGAGCTGCCATGTGGGTGCTAGGAATTAAACCAGGGTCCTCCGGAAGAGCAACCAGTGCACTTATCCACTGAGCCATTCCTCCAGCCCATCAACATATTATTTTTAATAACTGAAAAATAATAAGCAACGCAGGTATACTGTGCTTGGTTTAATTTTGTACTTCTCTCACAGTTACGGGCAGTACTTTAATATTTTATATCTATTTTCTCAGGTCTATTTCCTTTTTTCTTACAGATTCATTTTTCAAGAGCAGGAATGTTAGGTCAAAGGCTCTTAGCCCTGTCACAGTGCAGAAGCAGATGATGTACAGAGCCTTCTCAGTATAACCTGTTGTCCTGCTTTGGACATTTGATAACGGCTTAGATGTAAATTCACATATCTTTTGATGTTAATGTTCCAGGCAATTGATTGTCTCTTGTCTCTTGTCCATTGCATTCTCATATCTAAGATTTACTGTAAACTTTTCTAATTCTTGCACATTTTATTCTTGCAAAACATTTCACGGTGCAGAAAAGCATATTCTCATGTCCTTTCACATTGGTTTTTCCTGTGAAGTTAAAAAGGGGTGAAAGGGATTATCACATGGACATGCTCAATAGCAGCTGTCACCAGGGAATGTTGTGCTCCCTAACTCTTGCCCCAGCCATGTCATTGCTTAAGAACTAGAGTTTTACAGAGCCTGGCCCATCTAGGAAGGTCCCTCTTACTACCTATCCCCTTCTTTAATTAGACCATGGAAGGAAGCTACATTTTATCCTGCTTTATGCTTACAATGGCTATCTTCCATTGCCAATGGAATGATATTATTGTTTTTCATGAACTAGGTTGACCCCACAATTAAAAAGGTGGAAGAGCATTCAAGGAATGGCCTAGGGTGGAATGTGGCCTGTCCTGAAGGGCTGTATATGCATAGACTTGTCTCTGCCTGTCTCCCTCAGGTGATGTAGGTGATAAAAAGATACTCAGAGCCCATTTCTGTTGACCAGGTATCTCAAATCATCGAATATGTAAATGGGAAGACCAGTTCTCAAGTTTACTTTTGGAAATTTGAAAAGGAAGACATTGGGAAGACGAAAATGGATTTCGTTTTAGATAGAATAGGTGCTAGCTTTTATTAATGAGCTTGAATTTAAAAAATTTTATTGCCCTGGAGTCTTTTGGAATATAAATAAGATCTTTGCTTGTGGTAAAATTACAAGGCTTGTTGTTGAAATCAGAGGTTTGTCTTTTCTCAGGCATGACTTCCCTTTCCAGCTTTGATGGGAGATGATTCGCTGGTAGAGAGGTATGTGTGGGGGCAAGTGTTTGTATGTGTGTGTGTGTTTTATATGCATATATGTGAGTGCAGGTGTGTTGGTGCAGGCTCAAATGTGTGGGTGCAGAGGCCAAATAAGGTTGATGGGAGTTTAGCTCCCTCACCTTGAGACACGGTCTCTTATTGAACCTAGAGCTAGACTGGCAGCCAGCAGTTGTGAATGAGCCTCTTGACTCCACTCCCGCAGTGGAGAGGTAAGAGGCACAGAGGCAGCCAAGCTCCAACTGTCACGTGGCTGCTAGAGATTTGCGCTTGGGTTCTCAAGCTTGTGTAGCAAGCGGGCTTACCCACAGAGCCACCCCTCCAGCCCCAAGAGCTGACGATGACTATGGAGGGTGTGTGTTGTGAAGTGAGGGTGGGATGTAGAGAGGAGGAAGATGATGTACAGGCTTCTCTGGGTCATCTGTTCTGCATTCCTCAGTACTCATCCCTGCAATTGTTTATAACCTTTCCCCAGGCAATGTGAGGCTTCGTTCAGAAGGAAGTTCCTGGAGTCTATCTGTCAGGAGGATTAAATGTTTTTTCTATAGTTGTGTATTTACATTTTTAGTCATCAACTTGTGGCTGTTGTGTTCTTATGACTTTATTTTGGGTTGTTTTGGTCTGACTTGTAGTTTAATCCAGTGTGCTTCTATTTTTATGTGTGTCAAAGATTTCTTTCCAGACTAGCAAATAATACTTTAAAACCAAAATAATAATAATAATAATAATAATAATAATAATAATAATAATAATAATGTCTTAATCTTGTCTTTGAAATGTGGAAGATTAGAGAAGCTGGGGTTTTGATAAATATTTTATAATGCCTTTTAATGAAAGCTGATTCAGTGTGTCTTCCTGGTTTTGAGTGTGGTTGTTGAAATACTAACATCAGCAGACAATGTCATGTGACCTCCCATCAGGAATAAAAGCTAGAGTTCAGGAGCTCACACTGGTTGTGAGTCCCACCAGAGTGAAGTTCAGAGGCAACTCCTGGAAGAACACACCATCCCTCTACCTGTAAGAAACTTAAAAACATCTGTTCTGACTTTCGTTTTCTCATTTTTAGAAAACTTGATTTTTCTATACTTGTTCCCTTGACTTTATTGTAAAACTTTATTTTTTTTTTATGTCAACAGTTTTCACAGTCAAGTAAAGCTTCTAAAAGAAATGGATAGATTATCATTGACATAAATGATAAATAAGGATTGAAAGCTTAACACACCGTGGTCCTAAGATATACAATGATTCTAAAGCAAAGGGTCCCAGATAAGTACTAAGAGGCAACTTGTGAGGCTCCTGGATAAGACCTTGTTGTGCCTGTCTTCTGTTACTGGATGGAATTAAACTCCCAGGGTCATCCATTATGTCATTCAGTTTAATGTTTCTCCTCTTACTTACCTGGAGCTTTCCAAGGGTGAGAGAGGACTTTGGTTTTACATATTATATACATATTATATACACATATAACATTCATATATAATATGTATTAATATTATATATTATGTATATTATATAGTCATATATATATACATATATACACACACACACACAAATGAAGACACAATAGAATTCTTTATAGAATATTGATAGAATGAAAACCAGCCTTTGGCATGTGACCCTAGATGGCAAGATGCTCAAAGAGAGTGAAGGCAGTGGAAGAACTGATAGTCTGATGTTCACTGCCTGTTGATGTGCACTGCCTGGCCCTTCTTTACCACTTGTTGTCTGTCATGACTTGTTACTGTCGATGACTATCCTGTCGAAACAGACCTCAGCCTTGATTACGACATCATCAAAATTACAGAAGCAAGACACCAGCACCCGTACTGGGATTGAAAAGTACATGTGCAAATCAGTGATTGACTAATTAAGTGATTCTACAAATATTTAATAAGTACCCACTATGAGCTACAACAAATAAGGCACTTTGTCATGTAAAGAAAGAAAAATGTAATGAGTTATACATAAGCTGATCTTCCCTTCTGCGCATGTCGTCAGTGCCAACTGGAACTTAAATTGGAACTTACCTTCATGTTCAATCATCTTATTCACATAGCTTTTACAAAGAAATGGGCATTTAGCATTTGTTTTGTTTGAGAGTATGCTGTAGGGCCTGTGATCAGTTGACTGATTCCGTGCATAAGGCCCTAGGTGTGATCCCATGTATCATCAAAAGAGAGGGAGGGAGGGAGGGATAGGGTTTGGAGGGAGTTAAGAAGAGAGGGAGGGAGGGAAGAAGGGAGGGAGGGAAGGAGGGAGGGAAGGAGGAATCAAGGGAAGGAGATAGGGAGAGAGAATGAAATATGGTTTTCAATTTATGAAATAAAATTTGTAACCCTAGGCAACCCCAGATGACAGCTTATAACAGAATATGGGTTCTCTCTAGTATGCAGTTATCCTGGGGAATCGTGACCTAGTGGGCCAGTGGTTATTACAGAATAATGAAAACTGAATCTTAATACAGTGACATGTTCTGTCCTTAGCCTACCTGGAGGATATCTGTGGCAGGCTATTCTCATGGACCTAGAAACAGTATTTTCATGCCCCATGGTGAGCAGGCAGCTACCTCTCCAAATTATCAGCTGTTTCAAGGCTTTCCAGAGCATCTCACAAATATAATTTGGAGCCATATATGTTTTTACCGTCTTTGGTATTCCTTTGAAGTCTGTTGGTTTGGTATTCAAATGGTTACTAGTTAGTACAAGTTAACCGGAGAACTTTGCTTCAGGGGTACATTTTCTCTTGCAGTCAAAAGAGAGCCCTTGTCCTTATATCTGTGTAACAGTGAGAAGTTGAAGGAAATAACTCCACATATTTGCCGATGTCCATTTGCAATAGCTTGTCACTTCTACCTTTAGCCACAGTGTATTTTAACCTGTCACAAATCTGTCTTTAGAATCCATTTTAATTATATCTCACTATTTGTATTGTAACTTATACATCATATATTAAAATGAGGAAGATAAAGTCTAAAATTTTAATTTAATCTCTACAATCAAAGCGTGATCTTGCGACAAAATTATTGGTAAAAGTATAAATATCCTTGTTCATCTGGTTGGTATAATCTCAGGCTGATAATTATAGATATACTTTTTGGCTTTATTCTTATTATTAAATAAAACCAAATAATATCATTAATAGTGGTAATTCATGAATACTTTAAATTTTAAAAAGGCAGTAAATATTAGATAATACCTGAAACATTTGCTTCTTAAACTTGTTTGATTATAATTATAACATTTAATCCTGTCTTAGTACAATTTATATTTGTAATACTTATGTTATACATATATATAGTTTATAATATATTTTAAATTATACATGTATATAGTTTATAATATACTTTATATTATACATGTATATATAATATCTATACATTAATGTATAGAGAAGGAAATGCGTAAACATTTCAAGTCAAATTAAGTCACTTTGCGTGTTGTTATTCTAGTGTTACTGGCAGCCTGGCAGATTTATTAGAAGAGAAACTGGAGGAAGTGGGAAAAGGCTTTCAAAACCAACATGGTGGCATGAAACATTTAAGAACAGATAAAACATGACAGACAGACAGCTTGGCTAGGATGGAGCTTTGGTGAGAGAAATCCTGGTCAGCCAGCAGTGAATATCATTCACATCTGGCTCTATGTATAAGGATGTTCACATTTAGGCTAGAAGCTATGGATGCCCATCATTGGACTGTTCTTCAACCTGATTTCGACATGGTAGAAGTACTATCTCAAAACATTCACTCAAGTGTTGTGTAGGTTGAGTCACAGGGAAAGAATGCAAGCTAATTTTTAGAGGAATGTATGTTGATAAGCCACTGCCATAGCAATGAAAACGAGAAAAAAGAAGCATCATGGTGGACAGCTTGGCTCCAGCACCAGCAAGACTGGGGCTTCTGGGTTTTTGTTTTTGTGTTTGTGTTTGTGTTTTTTTAATACTTAGGTTATCCTTAAACAAATACGATTTAGACAAGTTTGGGAGCTATAAGGCCACCCTGAGCTCTACCCAGTGGGGAGCCCCCAGCTATTAATGTTCCAGGCCTTTACATCTTATAAGGCTCTGTTCTTGGGGCAGAGAGATGGGGTTGGATAGGCTAGGGAGATACTTTATTGCTGTTTAGAGTTCACATGATATTGTGTGGTCAGATGAAGATACGTGAACTCAGTGACCTAGTGGCCTTTTATTCAAAATGTAGATTTTATTCAAAACTTAAGTTTATTCATTAACTTGGGAAAACTAACAAACTTTCTCAACTGGGGTTTCTTCTTTGGGAAAATGAGGAAATACCATTTATCAAAGAGGGTTCTCCAAATATTGCTTGCTTTTCTGCAAATTATGCAAGCAGAGACATTGGTTAGTTGTTTTTGTTTTATTTTTTGTTTTGTTTTGTTCTTTGTTTTTTTTTTTTTTTTTTCCTGGTCTTCCTTTTCAAGGATAACAACAGTCAGAGAAGAGAGAGAGTATCTTCTGGGGAATTAGAAGTCAGCTCCACTTTTCATCTAGCATAATACAAACCATGTCTTCTTCCAGAGCAAACAGCAGATATCTTTCCTTAGTGCCTAATAGGAAGGATTAATATCCTCTGAGCTCAGGGTTCTTCAAACGAGTTCAAACCCACTGTGTATACAGTGTCCTGGTATCACCCTCCACAGGACTCGGTGGTGAAGGAAACCAACTGGAATGTGATGTTCATGGTTCTCATTCAGCCATGAGCCTCAGACCAATGAGTCCTCGAACTTCTACCAACAGTCTAGAAATCGTACCAGAGCAACTTGTTAGCTTGCAGACTTGGTAAAAATCTCAGAACTTTGGTTAGTCATTGTGCCACCTTCCTAATGTATTTCTGGGGAGGATAAGACAAGATATGGTGTGTACTTGGTATCTACTATGTGGTTAAAAACGTTTCATTCACTTGTTCTCTTGAAAGTAATTGAGCCACTTCTAGCAGTTGTTCCAGTCAACTTATGCACTTTTCATTGTAGTTTCAGCTAGAAAAAATTCTTCACCTAAGTTTAGAATATATATTACAATTATATATACACAATTACACACACACACACATGCATATAAAATATGGCATGGTTTAGAGAAAGAACACTCTCCACCTAACGTTTAAGAACAAAAATTGTCATGCTGTTTTCTTGCACTCGACAGGCTGGGGCCTCTCACTAACTTTTCTCAAGGCCAGTGCATTATCATCAGAAAGCCATGAAGTGCAATCTGATAGCAGTTCTTAGTGTTTTTCAATGGGACATCTATGTCTTTATAAGAAAAGAAGGGGAGACCTAGGGAAGAGAAGAAAGTTACTATCTCCTAGCACTCTCAGTAAGATGGCAGAAACTATCCTCATGAAAGAGTCCAGAAGGTCACAGAAAGGACTGACGGGAGAGGAGGTTCACCTTTGTGGGTATATTGAAATTCTACAGTCACCTGTTGTCTCCATTGCACACCTTGATGTGACATCTAGGTATGGATCTTGGGTGACTGTGTTCCAAGACCTTTTACCATCAGTGGATGAAGTTGCTTCTGGGCGCTATGGTCCACTACTCTATTGTCACTCGAGGCCAGATCACCATGCTAAGCTAACGTGTTGTGGCACTTGAGCAGGAAAGCAGGTTTCTGCTCTTTAGGTGTTTATAATCCAGAGAGGGGTACCAGATATGAAATCAAATACATACAGCATAAGGAAGAAAGTATCCATGGCTCGAGAGAGGTACAGGTGCTGTGTGATAATGACATTACCCAGAGAGCTTTATTTATGAATTTCCTGCAAGTCATTTTAGACCAGTACAACAGACATTATCTGCATCTAACTAATTAGTTTCTTAGAAAAATAACCCAATTTGTTTTAGGACGTGAGCTTCAAGGTTTAATCCTGAATTGTTGCCTCCTGGCAACAACTTGAACATGTAACTATCAGCTGTCACTTATAGTAAGTTAACCAAAATTGAACCCTTAGTTTTGACTTGGCCTGTGCTATCAAGTGGCTCCTACTGTGAATGGGCAGGCATGGTAAGCTGAGGCCTCAAATATAGTGTAGAGAATGTTCACATGCTGTATTTTAGAACAAGAAAAGAAGAACCACAATTTCTAAGGAAAAGTCCCCATCTGTATCAATTTTCCCAAATACAGACTCCCTGGAGAAACTCCCAAGAGATCTGTCCTTTAACTTCCTGGTTGGTCTCTCAAGCAGTCAGAATGGTTGCAAAAGTATTTGCCTCCATTCTGGGTTAGTCAGGATACCTGGATGCCTTAGTTATTTTTCTACTGCTGAGAAGCAGTACCCTGACCAAGACAACTTATAAAAGACAGCATTTAACTACGGGCTTGTGTATAGCTTCATAGGGTGAGTCCATGCCCATCATGACAAAAAACATGGCAGTGGGCAGGTAGGCATGTTACTGAAGCAGTAGCTTAGAGTTTACATCTTATCTACAAATTAGAGTCAGAGATAGAGAAAGAAAGACAGAGACAGACTAGGAATGGTATGGGCTTTTGAAACTCAAAGCCCAACCTAGTAATTTATCTCCTCCAATAAGGCCACACCTAATCCTTTCCAAACAGTTCCACTAACTGTGAACTAAGCATTCAAATATATGAACTTCTGCAGGCCATTGGCATTCTATCCACCACACTGAAATTTCTCTACTATGCATGAATTAGATGTTTCCAGATACACCACTGAAATCCTTAATGGTACCTGCAGAATTCACATGGTGACCATAGACCAATGACAGGCAACTGTAGTCCTATCTGTCTTTGAAAATTAAAATGCCTGGAATGTTGCTTGCTTAGGGATTGTGGGACAGGGCAGTGACTGACTGCTGATCCCATGCAAAGTCAAGGGGGATGGATGGACTCAGGGAGAGTAAAGAAGGAAATTATTGTTTGTTGTTCATGGATGGTTTAGGCTAGACAAGACCTTAAAGTCTATAATAACAACTAAATGACTTCTCAGGGCTTGTGGAAAAGCCAATTCGTTGCCTATTTAATTAATTTAATTTGAGGTCATGGCTAGACATTGGTATTAAAGAGCTAAACGCAGAAAGGAGTTCAAGATTATGTTTCTTTTTCTTTCCTAGATTCTGTGATGCTGTGCCTCTGTTTAACTCAGTGTTGCTTTTCTTTTTCCTTTCTTTTTTTTTTCCTTTTTCTTTCTTTTTTTTTTAGTCTTTGTGACTAGCTCAAATGAAAACTGTGAGGTTTATTTTAAGGATAAAGAAAAAAAAAAAAAACCCAGACTTTCAGAAGTTAGACAACCAGACCTCACAGCAAGGAAGAGTAAGTACATCCAATGAAAGGAGCAGCCTGTGAACCTAGTTTTCCCTAATGTTTTGTTCAAAAGACAGGATACATGGCAGCTCTGCGGGAGATTTCCACAGTGGGAGAGTTCTAGCACTGTGCTGGTACCAGAGTCAACTTTGTTTACCTAGCCTTTCTACCTTAGTTCAGAACCCAAGCATGGTCCCACAGGCTTCTTTAATGTCCATCTAGTCCTGGAAGCAATGAATGGCCAGGAAGGTTAGTGCCCAATGAACAAAGAGCACCCTTATAATGATCAGATGATGAAGCACAGTGTTATGGTTTAAGGCCTTGGTTTAGTGAATTAATTCATTGATCCTACCATATGATGATTTTACTTAAGGATTATGTGTTAGTAGCTTATCTCCATAGTGAAGTCTTTTTTAGTAACAAGGTCATAGTAATAACTCCATTTTTACTCTTACAACACCTGAACTTTTTACAATGATTCTAATAAAAATAATATATTATTTTATAATCAAATTGGAACCAATGTACTTACTGATTATCATGTGCCAGGCACAGCACTGGGCCTTTGGCAAAACTGTACACTACCCTCATGAATAACATTATTATCTCTATGTTCCAGATGAAAAGGCAGGTTTCAACCATTATGATACAAAGTTGAAACGGATTTTGTTTTGCAGCAGTGTGTTCCCTGGACATAGACTCTTTCCCAGTCACTCTGCTGGCTTGTAGTCACTCATTAAACTATTAATTAGAACTGAGCCAATTCTCATTCAGGACTTATTAGATGTCCAAAGAGATACCTAAAAAAAGCCATAACAAACAGATGAATATATTGTTGTGAACCCAGTGATTAGGTTGAGAAAGGTCAGCTTTAAATTGTAGGACCAGCTGAGTGCCATCGATATGGTCAGGTTTTTTTCTTTGTTGTTGTTGTTGTTTTGTTTTTTGAGACAGTGTTTCTCTGTATAGCCCTGGCTGTCCTGGAACTCACTTTGTAGACCAGGCTGGCCTTGAACTCAGAAATCCGCCTGTCTCTGCCTCCCAAGTGCTGGGATTAAAGGCGTGTGCCACCACTGCCCGACGATATGGTCAGGTTTTAAGTGAGATAATTAAGAATGAGAGGAGTTATATGGAAAGAAAGATCAAATTATAGAACAGTGTGCTTTCATTTTGTAATACAGGTGTGGATTTAGATAGTTTGCCCTCTATGTCTGCTGGTTTCTTACAGATTCAACCAACTGTGTGGTGGTTTAAATGAGAATATTTTGCACGGGCTCCTGTATTTGAACACTTGATCTCCATGTCATTGGAACTGTTTGGGGAGGGTTAGGCGGTGTGGCTTTGCTGGAGGAAGAAGTCAGTGGAGTCTAGTTTTCAGAGGTTAAAGATTCTCACATTCTACTTTGCTTTCTCTGCTTCATGCTTGGGGTTAAAGATGTGAGTTTTCACCTTGCACTCCATCCATCATGCTTGCTTGCTATGGTGCCAGTGGACTCTAATCTCTCTAGAACCATAAGCCTAAATAAACCCTTCCTATATGTCATGTTGGGCATGGTGTTTTATCCCAGAAAAAAAAGTAAATGATACAAGCTGTATTTAAAATATTTTTAATTGTAGTGAACATGTAAAACTGTCCCCTTTATTATTCTCTCAATAATGCAATATAAAAACTTACATTGTGTTATATTTTATAGGTTATATAACACTTACATTGCATTATATTTTATAGGTTATTCAGAGATTGTTTGACATATCAGGGAGAAGTGCATTGGTTACATGCAAATACTAAGTCACTGGAACATATAACTCCACAAAGAGTACCCCATTATTGCCACATGATTTTTAAGACTTAAAATGTCAAAGGTGTTAGGTTACCTATCACTTTATACACACTAAGAAAGACTGAAATGCTGTCAATTAAAACACTGCCAATTAAGAGGCACTCTGATATCTGAATGTGAAGGAAGAGTGTACACATTGTATAGTATATGGAAAATATGTGCTGATATTATTGAAGATTTCTGAGAGGTAAGGTTCTGATTTATTTATTCTGGCTACTTATGTGTATGTGCGGATATTCCCCATATGACTCTATCTCCCTGCCCAACTCTGACCTCAGTCTCAAAGGCCAGAGCGAGTGATTCTCAGCTTCAGAAGTACCAGTTTTAAAAATCTCTTGGCATTGGAAATGTAAATAAAGTATCAAAAAAAAAAATCTCTTGGCATTTTCTGCATCAGGTTTCAAGCCTTGAATTCAGGATGTGAGGATGTAAGGTAACCATTGTACCTCTCCTGGTATTTGAAGCCTCTGGCAGAATTCCAGGTGAAAGGAAACACAATACAGTAGCAGATTAGATAAGAGATATAAGCAAATGAAAGAAAAGCAGTTGAGTGATGGAGGTCCATGAAAAACAACACTTCAGTCTGAGGGATAAGTTAAGTCAATATGCAGACTGTAGGGTACTAATAAATAAACAAACATGTTTTATATCTTTAATTTCCATGCATCATTTTATATTAGATTTTTTGCACATTTAAAGGCAATCATAAATCCCAAAGTAATGAGATTAGCTCAATAGTTTATCCCTTTGATAATAAACAGATATTCTGAGGTTATTTTTTACCACCTATTATGAAGAAAATATAATTAATAATAAATATTACAGTCTGAAATTTATTATTTAAGACATGGTAAGTTTTCATCTAAGCTGCTTTATTGCATTCCTTCTTTTATTAAGTCTTGGAACAATTTTGTGCTCTTTCTGAAAGAATACACTTTCTTCCTTTGCTTGCTTATATAGCTGGACATATTCACTTCACTAGTATAGTACAAGGTTATTTTGTATTTCCAAGAAATCTGCAATTCCCTAATGTTTGCTAACAGTATAGCACTGATTCAAAAACAGTTTATGATCATTTCAATGTATCATAGAATCTATTGTCTGTAAAGCTTCAGTGAAGGCCACAAAGTCATTACCTAATCTCCAGTGGTTGAAAAGATACTCTGAGAGTATGAAAATGCCAATAGGTGATTTCCTCACAGTATTGAAGGTGATACTTTAACCTAGAGCTCATCTCTTTATTTAAAGCTACCAACACATTGATGGCTCCTATTCTGGAAGATACATGGAAGCACTAGTATCCTGAGGTTGACATAGTAGACACTAATTCTAGTACCATAAAACTGAGAGGTGGTGAGGGCACAAGGGCTGTCTTCATACACAGCTACTGCTGAAGAATTTTAGTACATATGTTACTGAATTCAGCTTTTTCCTGCCCCCACTATCTCATGGGATAGTGCTACCAGAAGAAGCTTTCCAGATGTGATCCCCCTTGGCTTTTGATTTCTCCACCTCTAGAACTGTAAGACATGTGTTTATAAATTAATTTAGTTACTTCCATCCCCTTGTCCCTTGCTGCCTGCGGTAGGTAGGAGAGCTGGAGAGCTGGCCCTACCCGTCACTGGCTGGAGCACTCAGGAGAGTAGGCCCTGTAGCATTGGGTGAGCTAGCCAGAGCAGTGCTGGAGAGATCACCCTGGTGGTTCAGGTGTAGGAAAGCTAGTGAACTGACTAACCCAGCCCCAGGCCCACTCCAACATCTACCATATCTATGATCTGTTGGAGCAGAAACAATTGTAAAATACAGACAAGAACATGGGCTTTGTAGCTAGACTAACCTTAGTTTGGGCCATTAACTTGGCACTGTGGGACCAACACAGTAACTCTTCAGCAGGATCAGGATCCATTTATATTTGTGACTTAAATGTAATATCTCAGGCCAGTTTTTGATATTTCAAAAGCAGGCATATGGCCATTTGACTGCTGCTTTACAGTTTATTTGGATTCCAAAGTTCTCACACAACTAACAGTACTATATTTATTCTATTTATGTTTCTACATAAACATAGCATATGTGCAACCACACACATTTAACACGTATGTAACTATACACATGTAACATGTGTGTAACTACATTCATGTAACGTGTATGTATGGCTGTTTTTGTTTGTTTTTATTTCAAGACTGTAGTCCCATCAGCAACTGATGAATTTCCCCTCACACCTTATCTTCTCCAGCATGAGCTGTTTTTGATCTTGGCCACTGTGACTGGCTTAAGATGAAATCTCAAAGTAGTTTTGATTTGCATTCCCTGATGACTAAGGATGCTAAACATTTTAAAAAGTGTTTGTCAGCTGATTGCGTTTTATCTTTTGAGAACTCACTGTTTTAATTGAGCTACTTGCTTTTTTGATGTCCAGTTTATGTTTGTTTGCTTGTTATTTACTTCTTTATATAATTTGGATATTAGCCCTCTATCAGATGTGTAGTTGGTAAATATCTTTTCCCATTCTGTAGCCTGTTGCTTTCTACAAATGATGGTATCTTTTGTCATACAGAAACCTTTCATTATAATAAGGTTCCATTTATTAATTGTTGATCTTAATGCTCTGTTCAGAAAGTGTTTTCCTGTGCCAATGAGTTCAAGGCTATTCCTTAGTTTCTCTTCTATCAGATTCAGTGTATCTAGCCTTCTTGATTGAGGCTTTGATTCATTTGGAGTTTAGTTTTGTACGGGGTGGTAGATAGTGATCTGCTTGCATTTTTCTAGATGCAAACATCCAGTTTGACCAGCATCATTTGTTGAAGATATTGTCCTTTTTCCAGTATGTATTCTGACTCCCTTATCAAAAAACCAGGTGTTCATAGGTGTGTGGACTTACGGCTGGGTCTTCAGTTCTATTCAGTTGATCAACATGTCCGTTTTTATGCCAATACTATAGCTCTGTAGTAGAGTTGAGATCAGGATTGGTGACACTTCCAGCAGTTCTTTATTATTCTGAAAATTTTTTTTAGCTATCCTTTGTGTGTGTTTGTTTGTGTGTATGTGCGTGTGCGTGTGCGTGTGCGTGTGTGTTCACCTCTTTGTGAGCATGTGGAGGCCAGAAGCTG
Organism: Uromys caudimaculatus; assembly: GCA_028551405.1. Taxonomy (NCBI): domain Eukaryota; kingdom Metazoa; phylum Chordata; class Mammalia; order Rodentia; family Muridae; genus Uromys; species Uromys caudimaculatus. The sequence goes on along the minus strand of CM052717.1, from coordinate 2,193,340 downwards.
ACATTGGCTATTGGAAACCTCTACTTATTCTGGAGGACTAGTTCTCTTACTGAGTCTGGAGATCCAGGTCTTTGCTAGACAGGGTAGGCAGCAAGTCCTATGGATCCACTTGTCTGCCTCCCAGTGCTGCAGTTAGAGGGGGAC
>CM052717.1:2108139-2192696 GCA_028551405.1 Uromys caudimaculatus | reverse complement strand
CACCTCTTTGTGAGCATGTGGAGGCCAGAAGCTGACATTGGCTATTGGAAACCTCTACTTATTCTGGAGGACTAGTTCTCTTACTGAGTCTGGAGATCCAGGTCTTTGCTAGACAGGGTAGGCAGCAAGTCCTATGGATCCACTTGTCTGCCTCCCAGTGCTGCAGTTAGAGGGGGACATGTGACCACACCAGACTTTTTCTGTGCTTTGAATTGTATTTCTTCTTCTTTATTTCTATTATTTGTAGATTTTGTCTTGTATTTTGTCAAAGGGTTTTTCAGCACCTAATGAGATGATCATGTGATTTTCTTTGAGTTTGTTTATATAGTGGATTATGTTTGATGGATTTCTATATATTGACTCTTCCATCTCTTATATTCTTTTGGTGAGTCTTACCTCTGACTTTTGTTTGACTTCTTCAAATTTTCATTTCTAATTTTACCTCATGTTTTTGTTTTGTTTTGTGACTCTATTCCTACTTTAATCTATTGATCTTTGTCATCATTTTATTCCACCAGTCATGTTTTTACAGACTTCATTAAAGCATTATTCATATCTTCTATCATACCTTTGAACATATCCTTAATAGCTATTTTGAAGTCCTTCTCTTGTGCTTCAGCTATTCTGCATTTCTCAAGGCCTACTGTAGTGGGGTCACTGAGGCATATTGTCTTGGGTATAGATGATTATCTTTTTGTGCTGGTATCTAGCCATCTGGGTTTGGGGTGATTGTGATTCTATGTGTTGGTTTATGATCTTATCTATGTTAGATGAGTCTTTTGTTCCTTGGTTTCTGTTTCCCTTTCTGGATCTTAGAAACTTGTACTGGCTGTGGCTTGTCTGGTAAGGAGTACTTCTAAGACCCTGCAGGTGTGGCTCCTGGAGGTTCCAGGCAGAATATATTTCTAGGCATTAGACCCTTACATAACAGAGTAGGGGTGTACCAGAGTAGCAGAGAAGGGGTGGTGTGAAATGATCCACAGAGAGGAGGAAAGCTGGGTCTTCTATGAGGTTTGGCAGTCTTCAGAGAGTGCAGTCAAACAGGGAAGACAGGCCCCCTGTAAGGCATTTGCTACAGAGCTGGGGATGAGACTGAAGAATTATAAATGTAGGACAGAAAGAATAGTGAAGACTGCTGAGCCCCATTTTTTTCTAAAAAAAAAAAAAAAGGTCTATAGAGATTCTACATATTCTAGGACCTGATCTTTCACTAATCATTTACATAGCAGATACATTCTGATGTGTGACTTGTCTCTGTCTCTGGTAGTGTTTAAGAGAGAGACCGTTTTAATCTTTCTTACATATTTGCTGTGTTTGTGTCTTGTTAGAGAAATCTTGTTAGAACAATCCTAAAGGGTGTTATATATGAACGGATTGTCTTCTGGGACTTTCAGTTTTGTCCTGTGAATCATGTAGAATGTATACACTATTGTTTCCACAGGGATAATGATTTTGCAGGATAGTTATTGCAAGACCCTACTCCTTATACTACAGATGTATAAATGGCAGCTCTGCCATATACCATTTCAAAAATGAGTAAAGTTTCTGAACATATTTGTGGGTGTGCTCTGGGTTCTCCAAGAACCACAGGCTGGTGAGAGCGTCAACTAGATAGCCCAAGGCCCTCCCAGGTATTATGCATCTTAAGCATGAAAGCCCCTTTATCACATGACAAGTTACAGATTGAGTTATTGTGGGATTAGTCTGTGGTACAAGGATAGCATCAGAACCCCAAGTGCTTCCCACCTTTTCCTCTCTGGGTAACCATTTATTCCTGTGTTTTTTTGAAGCATGGCTGTTCCAGGCTCTGCATGTTGCCACATCAAAAATAGAAGATACTTTTCTGGCCTTAGGTTGTTTGTAGGCAAAGTGCATCTAAACAGTCAGGTCACATGCATCCCACTAAAGGGTAATGACTTCTCAGTGAAAGGGTTTGTTTTGATTTCATCCATCCATCCATCCATCCATCCATCCATCCATCCATCCATCCATCCATCCATCCACTCTTCCATTCATATTTCTTTATAGTCTGCCATTCAGATCTGAGTTTGAAAAACAGTCAGGTTGCCTTGAAGACTGCTGCAGGGAAGAATGTTTATCCGAAGTCTTACATCATCTCTCTCTCCCTGTGTGAGCTATATCCTCTGCCCCCTGAACCCATGAGACAGTGAAAGGTAAACCTATATGACACGAGCAAATTCTGTGACAGCTTACTTTGTTCACAATTTTAAAATCATGTATTTTATTTTCAAAATTATGTGTATAAGTATGCATTGGAGAGGAGTGTGTACATGTGAGTACAGACATTCCTGGAGTCCAGAAGATGATGTGGGATGCCCTGGAGCTGGAGTTACAGGGAGCTGTGAGCTACCTGACTCAGGGACTGAACTCAGGACTTCCATAAGAGTAGTACATGCTATTAACCAGTGGGCAGGCTCCCAGCCCCTTGTTTACATTCTGGGTGCACCTTTCCATTCACATTTTTTTTATTGTTTCTTTTGTTTTATACATCTTAATATTTGCTTTCTTGGAACTCAGCACAAGTTTAGGATGAGGGCTTTGCTCTTATTTTTTGGTTGTTTTGGGGAGGGGTATCAAAATTTTGGTTGATTTTCAATGTGAGGGTAAATCAGTATATGGAGTCTTTCAGGTTGCTGAAATGGATGGTTGAATGCATAATCCTTACTTCATGTGTTGTCACTTTTGCTTGAAGGCTTGTTGGAGACAGAGCCACTGCAAGGAAGAGATGGGGACACAATAGGCAGTGCTGACTTCTCTAGCATGCTCTCTGAGGAGGAGAAGGAAGAACTAAAGGCAGAATTAGTTCAGGTACGTTTAGCAATCTTCTCTTTGTATCTTTAGTTCACTACAGGTCCCATATTGCAATTATGTTGTCTTTCCTGTAATAAAGTGTAATAAATGGATATTGCAGAATGATTCAGTTTTCCCAAGGTGTTTTTGTAATGTTGGTTGTATTTGCAGTGGTAAAGTGTGTGGCTGTACTACTTAATCCACAATAACAATTAGTGTTAAGTATGTGCTTCTTATTCTCCTTAGTATGGAGATGTTATATGAATGTTAATCACTTATGAACCAGATGTTGAAAACCATGGCACAAACCAGATGTGGTCATACATACTTGTTATTCTTGCCTTCAGGAGTCTGGGGCAAGAAGATGAAGAGCTGGAGGTCAGCTTGGGATGAGCTCCAGGCTAGCCTGGGCTACATAATAAGACCTTGTCTCAAAAACAAAACTAAAGTAACCACAACACTGGTGTAATCTCCTTAAGAGGAATTCTTCAAAATTTTTATTACTTTAATGAAATTTTCAATCATGACAGCAGCTGACTTGGCTCTTTTGCAGAAGAATAAGGTTTTGGGGTGGCGGTGAAGAGATAAGCTACAATTAATTAGGACTTAATTAGAGATTTTGCAGCTGTTGTAGGAACCCATCCTAGAGAAAATGCCAGGTTCATACAGGTCTGTGGCAGGCCTTTTGCTGGCGGTCTCCTCTCAACTGTTGACTCACTGCTTAGAGGTGCCTCTTCCTTGGAGAGGGCTGGAGAAGGGCTCCTGGAGCAGAGTAAGGGAGGAAGATAGGAGAGGTTCAACCCTCATCCCTTCTGAATTCCGTTCACAGGGCAGGAAGCTCTTGTTCCCTGAAAAAGCAAGGCTTTGCTTTCCTGCTGTCACCTCACTGGCTTAGGGCACAGCCTTGAACTCCACCACACCTGATGCACTCTGGTTACTCAGTGTCCTAGTAAGATTTTAATTAATTGCAATACATTACTTTCAGTTTTATTCTTTAATTATTTATATTATGTTTTGTTGAGGCTGAGTCTTGCTATGTAACCCAAGCTGACCTGGAATTAATAATCCTTCTGGCCAGCATTCTGGGTTGGGTGTATAGATGTTTACCAATACACCCTGCTATATGTTTCCATTTTATGTTTATTGACACATGATCATATCTGTTGGGTACAGTATGATGTATGCCTCCATGTGAATAGTGCATAGCAGTCAAGTCGGGATGTATTATATATGTGCTACCCCACACACCTAGCTTTTCTTTGTGGTGAGACCATTCAGTCTCTTAATTCAGTATCATTGCCCTACTATATAGTGGGACATCAGAACTCACTCCTGTCTAAACTAATTCTATACCCTTTGACTGTTTTCTCCTCATCTCCCTCTCCAGCCTCCACTAAACACAATTTTACTCTACTCCTATGCTTTTTGGATCAAATACAGATGAGATCATGTAGTATGTGTTTCTGTGTTCCTGCCTTCAATATAATCTCATATTAAAATAGAAGACCAACTTGGTCTTCTAACACAACTGCCAAGTATTTCAGCAAATACATGCTGTGCCTCATCAAAGAGAATATTCTGGCTGTTTTTGCTAGGTCTGTGTGTGGCCACTGAGTGAAAAATTACATTCTGTAAACTGCTATAGGCTAATTGATTTGAAGCTTCTTAAGTACATGAATCCTTCACTACCAGAGCTCTCAGTTTCAGTTCAAGAAGGTTTCTGTACCAGAGTGACCACTGTAAAGTACCTTGGTTTGTCTGGGTTCTGGAATTATTAGCTGTACATACATACATCAATCAATTCATTATGTTCTATGAATCTGACAGTGGGCATGTATTATTCTTATTACCAAGGGAACCGTAAGCATTGATTTTAGATGGATGTTCCCTGAATGTAAATGGCCAACAACAACCTTCTCAGAATTCCCTGTCTTCTTAGTCGTGGCAGTAAGCTTCTAGCAAGTGTCATTTCCAAGACTTTGGATTTCAGAAACCTGATGGTAACATCGGATCCTTTGTAACTGCTCGTGTACTGGGTCTCATGGTTCCATCCTTCACAGTGCACTGGCCTTTAATGCTTTCTGTTTTACTTCTACATGCTTCAGAGATAATCACCCAGGGTCAAAGTTAGCATCGCGACATCTAGGGACTCTTGTGCAGTGTCCGTTCGCCAGACAGTAAAAGACGTGCAAGCGTGTCTTTGCATGTCTTTTCCTCACCTATTTCCACTTCTTCTCCACTACTTCCAACTTGTACTTGCCCTTTTGCAAATCTTCTTTCACACACACACACACACACACGCATGCACACACACCTTTCTCTGCTCTTGCACAGCGTGACCTGCTAACACACAGACAGCACTATGGGTCCTGTTTATCTCACATATATTCAGACTTTGCTTGCAGCGCTAAGATCCAGTTAGCATGAGAGCACACAGAGAGCACTATCAGCAGCCTTAGTACTTTCAGAAAGCTCAGCTTGGATCTCCACCCTCCTCAGGTGGTCAAAAGTGGCTGGAAGGTCCTATTGGGTTTTTTTAGGCATAGGTTATGAAGAGTCCTGAGAGGCCAGGACATAGCTCAGCAGGTAAAGGTGCCTGTGGCCAAGCCTAACAACTTGATCCCTGAGATCCACATAGTGGAAGGAGAGCTCAAGTCCCACGGGCTGTCCCGTGGCCTCCACAAGTGCACCATGGTATGTGCATGCCCTCCCAACTCAAAAATAAATGAATATTTTGAAAAATGTTTAAGACTCTGAAGAGAGCACTCTCTTGAGGCAAAATGCAGTCCTGTGTCAAAGCAAGAGCTCTGTGTATAAGGACTTCTTCCCTCTGAATGTTTGCCCAAAGCAGTCTTGGGTCTGACAGATAGCCAGAGTCTGGTTTGCTCCTCAGTTCCCTCAGGGTTTTCCATTGCCCTCTGTCTTCTCCCGTTATGTTATTAACGTCTGGATAAGGATGTCCTTACACAGTCTTCTAAGTCTATCCACCCACACATTTTGAGCAAAATTTGAACTGTAGGTTTTTTTTCTTTTTTAAATGTTATACTTGTATTCTTAAAATTCCCACGAAACCAGTATCATCCCTGTCCTGGTGCAGTGGTTTGTCCCCTGACTATAATTAGCTTGAGTTATTTTGCAACTTAATAAAAAAAAAATCTATATTTGTAATGCCCAAAATGGAATATGTGTTTTTATGGATCTTATCACTATATCACAAAACACTATTTCATTCTAGATATTTGTCTGTCTCATCATATATGTGGACTCATTTCATATATGTGAACTCACATTTGGTGTCTAAGTTCTTTTTTTCTGAGTCTAATATTTTCAAAGTTCATCCATGCAGTAGCCTGTATTAAGAGTTCCTTCCTTCCTTCCTTCCTTCCTTCCTTCCTTCCTTCCTTCCTTCCTTCCTTCCTTCCTTCCTTCCTTTCTCTCTTTCTTTCTCTCTCTTCCTTCCTTTCTCTCTTTCTCTCTCTTTCTTTCTCTCTTTCTCTCTCTCTTTCTTTCTTTCTTTCTTTCTTTCTTTCTTTCTTTCTTTCTTTCTTTCTTTCTCTTTTTGGTTTTTCAAGTCAGGGCTTCTCCATACAGCCCTGGCTGTCCTAGAACTCACTCTGTAGACCAGGCTGGCCTTGAACTCACAGAGATCCACCTGCATCCTGCCTCCTGAATTCTGGGGCTAAAGACATGTGCTGCCACTGCCTGGTGAGAGTTCATTTCTTGCTATGAATGCACTGTATCCTATTTTATGCATACATACAGTTTGCTTATGTTCAACCTTTGAGGGACATTTGGGCTGTTTCCCTCATGGTAATAAACAGTGCTGCTTTGAACACACAGATTCTCAGTTTCTAGGCCAAATGGCAGTTCACTATTTAGTTTCGAGAAACCAGTTTCCTACAGTGCTGAAACCATCTTAGTACTTTATCAGCAATATGTAAAGTTTCCATTCATTCATTCCTTCACTTAGCACTTATGGTTTTCTTGCTAACCATATTTAATCAGTTAAAATGACTCACCTGGGTCATACATGCTTTTCACATGGAGATTCATGTGATACACACACACACACACACACACACACACACACACACACACACACATCAAAGAACCCTAAATAGTGAATTCCAGACCAGTCATCATTATATAGTGAGACCCTGTTTCAAGTAAATAAATATTTAAATATTTAGAAAGGAATCAAAGAACCAATTATTCATTTCTAATAAAGAAATAATTTTAAACTGAGGGAAAGAATATTCTAAATGCTTTGGTCAATGTTATTTACCTGCACTTAATCTCACTCTAGATTTGATATGACAAACAGAAATGTTCACAATATAGACTTTACATGTCACTTGCAGCAGAATATCTGGGGTTACTTATTGGATATTATAAGATGTCTGGCCTTGTTTGATACTTCAAGCTCTTTGGGACAATGAAAGTGGGCCACATACATGGGATTCTGCATTTTACATATGCCCTCGGGTAATTTTTATGAACTGTGGTTAAATCACTGCTATCATTGAACCCCCAAACCTCAGGGATGCGCAGTTTTGGTTCATCATTTCAGAAGTTTTGATCCATGGTTACTTGACCATATTGCTGTAGGCCTATGGCAGGGTATATATATACACACACATATATATATGGTGTGTGGAAGAGAAGATTGCTCACAGCATGGTGGGCTAGAAGCAAAGAAAAAAAGCTGGTGGAAGAAGCCAGCTTCCATCATTCTTGAGGGCACAGGCAGACTCCCTCCAAACAGGCTCCATGTTTCCATGTCTCCCAGGCTGGAAACCACACCTCTGATCCATGGGCCTTTGAGGGCATGCTCCAGATCCAAACTATAGAAATTGTGAGTGGTGAGTAGTGAGGAGAGTCAAAATTTTATTATAAACTCTAATGCAAATTTTCTTTTACCCTTTACCCTTTTCTCTCCCTCATAACATCAAAGTAATTCACTGTGCTTCTGCAGCTCCATATGCATGAGGCTGAAATAGCAAGATAGGTAAGCCCTTTCTCCCCTACACTGGTAATCTATTTCTGCAAGTTAAATTTTCCCCCAAGATTTTTTATCACACAGTAGATATTACAGAAACACCCCAAGAAAGAACCAGATGCCCAGTAGTTTCAGTAACTAAAAATGAAAAGAAGCAGGACACCTGTCGCTATCAAAGAGTCAAGGAAGACACGGCACTCGAGCGTTTTCTCTGGTAGAAGACCAGTAGATTCTTAGGCAGCAGATGACCTAAGGAAGGCACTTTGACAAAGATGAAAATGTGGACATGACAAGATAAGCAAGGACAGAGAAATGTGGTTTTGAAATAACACGACGTTGTCAAGTAACAGGGAGACTAAAGCGTGTGCCCTAGGGGGGTCTGAGCATCCTCCTTCTGCAGCTTACACACTGAAGACTCGACCATCAAGAAAAAGACAGGCTTCAACTGATGATGAACACATATGGAATGTGTGCTTCAGTCTCTTTTCTGGAAAGGTTTCCAAGAACATACAGAAACATTTAAAGAATACGCAAATTAGAAAACATGAACATTTTCTTGGTAGTAAATGCCCCAAGATACTGCTCTTTCACAGGTGTGCTATTTAAGATGCTTCTAATCTGTACTTGTGCGTCTTTTCCTGAAGTCATTATCTGTGTTGGGAGGCTTCCCATCTGGGCCAGCAACACAGTGGGAGAGTACATGTTTACTATGCATGAGTCTGCAGGTTCAATCCTCACCATGGCAAAAACAGAAGACGAAGAAAATCACAACATGGTTCCCACTGTTTGCTGCTGGGAGAAAATCTTCCTGTGCCAGAGAAGAGACTTTAATTTATTTTTTAATGCAGTCACCATTCTTCAGCCGCTTGTTCTCCAGTGATGCAGGGAATGGATTTGCAGGATGCCTGGCAAGGCTGGCCACAAGTTGTGCTCAGAGGCGCAGCGATACTTTGAATGTAAATGAGACATAGCTCCCCATTTTAGAACCTCAGAACTCTAAGGATCTGGCACACTTCTGTTACCTCTGTACACGTGGAGGACTGAGGACATCCTCATGATGCTTTTTGGCTTGCCTTGCTGAAGGAAAGCACAGTTTTGTGTTCCCCAGAAGCAAAGATGGGAGAGCAATCGCTAATATCAGAACTCTCCCCGGTGTTGTAATACAATGTATGGTGTATAGTCAAGTCAGACTTTGGGAAGCTTAAATTTATGTTAGAGGATATTACAGTACCCCAAATTGTGAGTATTTTATGTAATTGCATTGCTAGAAAATAACTTGCAAAACCAGCTTTGTAGTGATCTACTTGTGCACGGCGGGGGTGGGGGGGAAGAAATATGTCCCCCATACAAAGCCCTGCAGGTAGCTTTTGTCATGATTTTACTTGTATTCATTAAATCCAAGTTCCCCTTAACAACACCCTGGCAGACCCACACAACAGAGAAGCACTCTGCAGGGAAAAGTGAAGGAACTGTGGCTAATGCAGCAACATGGGTCATTCGCAAATAATTGTGCTAAGTAAAAGAAGCCAACAAAATGAATATGCACGGCATTAGAATGTAATTATATAACATTCTTGAAACTGCAAATTTCACTCAAGTGAAAGAAGGAATATTAGTGGTTGCCTTGTGAGGCCAAGAGTTAGGGGGACATGGAAGAACTAGGGAGAGGAAATTACAAAGAATGGCTAGGAGGTAATATATATATTTTTCAGGCTCTAGTAGTAGGGATGGCTGTGTGGATACATACAAACATAAAAACATACATATATGTATATGTAAGTGTATACATATGTATGTATATATACATACATACACATATAGTACATGGATATATATATATATATGTTTATACATATACTTATAAATTGCATATCTAAGATACTTGCAGCTTACTGTCTATCAGCTCCATGTCAATAAATTGTTAAAGGGAACATCACCTGAATCATGTCCTTGCATGTATTCTTTTTTACTATTATTATTATTCATTCCATTCGTTTACATCTCGAATGATATCCCATTTCCCAGTTACCCCCTCCACCAACCCCCCATCCCATGATATCCCACTTCCTGGTTACCCCTCCACCAAACCCCCATCCCACATCTGCCCTCCCCATCCCCTTTGTCTGTATGACAGTGCTTCCCTACCCTCCCACACTTTCCCACCCCACCGCTCCAGCATCCCCCTATGCTGGGGCATCAAACCTCCCTGAGATCAAGGGCCTCCCCTCCCATTGCTGTCAGGCAAGGCCATCCTTTGCTACATATATATCTGGATCCATGGATCCCTCCTGGTACACTCCTTGGTTGGTGGTCTAGTCTCTGGGAGAACTGGGTGGCAGGCCAGTCTACATTGTTCTTCCAGTGGGGTTGCAATCCCCCTCTACTTCTCCAGTCCTTCCACCAGCTTCCTGACCAGGTTCCCTGAGCTCAGTCTGATGGTTGGCTCCAAGCATCCACCTATGCATCGGTCAGGGGCTGGCAGAACCTCCCAAGGAACCGCCATACCAGGTTCTTGTCAGCAAGCGCCTCTTGACCTCAGCAACAGTGTTGGGTTTGGTGTCTGTGGATTCGATGTATCCCCAGGTGGGGCAGTCCCTAGAGGGCCCTTCCTTCAGTCTCCATTTCACTTTCTGTCCCTGTTCTTCCTTTGGACAGGAACATTTCTGGGTTAAAAACTTTGAGATGGGTGGGCGGCCCCATCCCAGGGTCCTTGCCTATCTACTGGAGGTGGTCTCCACAGGTTCTATTTCCCCCTTCTCCATGCATTTTGGCTAAAGTCATCCCCATTGGGTCCCAGGAGCCTCATGTTTCCCTGGCTTCTGGGACCATCCAGTGGCTATCCCCAGTTCCTCATCCCCCGCTACATATTTTTGTTTGTTTGTTTGTTTGTTTACCCTCTGTACCTCTCTCACACTTCCTCCAGTTCCTGATACTGCCCCCTTTATTTCCCCGCCCCCTCTCTCTGCGAGGTCCCATTCTCCCTTCACCTCCCATGACTGTCCTGTTCAATGCAGGACTGAAGCATCCACACCCTGGTCTTCCTTCCTTCTAAGTTCCATTTGGTCTGTGGGTTGTATCATGGACATTGTGAACTTTTGAGCTAATATCCACTTATCAATGAGTACATACCATGTGTGTTCTTTTATGTCTGGATTACCTCACTCAGGATGATGTTTTCTAGTTCCAGCCATTTGCCTGCAAATTTCATGAAGTCATTGTTTTTAATTGCTGTGTAGTACTTCATTGTGTATATGTACCACATTTTCTGTATCCATTCTTCTGTTGAGGGACATCTGGGTTGTCTCCAGCTTCTGGCTATTATAAATAAGGCTGCAGTGAACATAGTGGAGCATGTGTCCTTGTTATATGCTGGAGCATCTTTTGGGTATATGCCCAGTAGTAGTCTAGCTGGGTCCTCAGGTAGAACTATTTCCAATTTTCTCAGAAACCGCCAGACTGTTTTCCAAAATGGTTTTACCAGCTTGCAGTCTCACCAGCAATGGAGCAGTATTCCTCTTTCTCCACATCCTTGCCAGCATCTGTTGTCACCTGCGTTTTTGATCTTAGCCATTCTGACTAAATTCATTCATGACTGAGCATGTTGAACATTTCTTTAAGTCCTTCTTAGCCATTCGAGATTCCTTGGTTGAGAATTCTCTATTCTCCAGTTTTTAAAATAGGCTTATTTGGTTCTCTGGCACCTACCTTCTTGAGTTCTTTTTATATTTTGGATATTAACCCTCCATTGGATGTAGGGTTGGTAAATATCTTTTCCCAATCAGTTGGTTGCCATTTTGTCCTATTGACAGTGTCCTTTGCTTCACAGAAGCTTTTCAATTTTATAAGGTCCCATTTGTCGATTGTTGGTCTTAAAGCATAAGCCACTGGTGTTCTGTTCAGGAATTTTTCCCTGTGCCCAGTTATTCAAGGCTCTTCCTCACTTTCTCTTCTATTAGTTTCAGTATATCTGGTTTTATGTGGAGGTCCTTGATCCACTTGGACTTGAGTTTTGTATAAGGATATAAGAATGGATCAATTTGCATTCTTCTACATGCAGACCACCAGTTGAACCACCATCATTTGTTGAAAATGCTGTCTTTTTTCCACTGGATGGTTTTAGCTTCTTTGTCAAAGATCAAGTGAACATAGGTGTGTGGGTTCATTTCTGGTCTTCAATTCTATCCCACTGATCTACTTGCCTGTCTCTGTACCAATACCATGCATTTTTTTTATCACTGTTGCTCTATAGTATAGCTTGAGGTCAGGGATGCTGATGCCCCCTGAAGTTCTTTTATTATTGAGAATAGTTTTTGCTATCCTAGGTTTTTTTGTTATTCCAAATGAATTTGAGAATTGCTTTTTCTAACTCTATGAAGAATTGAGTTGGAATTTTGATGGGGATTACATTGAATAAGTAGATTGCTTCAAAGAAGATCTACTACCAATACTTTTCAAACTATTCCATAAAATAGAAACAGAAGGAACAGTACACAGTTCTTTCTATGAAGCTACAGTTATACTGATACCTAAATCATAAAAAGACCCAGCAAATAAAGAGAACTACAGACCAATTTCCCTTATGAATATCTATGCAAAAATACTCAATAAAATTCTTGCAAACAGAATCCAAGAACACATCAAAACGATCATCCACCATGATAAGTAGCCTTCATCCCAGGAATGCAGGGATGGTTCAATATATGGAAATCCATCAACATAATCCATTATATAAACAAACTCAAAGGAAAAAAAACACATGGTCATCTCATGAGATGCTGAAAAAGCTTTTGACAAAATACAATACACCTTTATGTTAAAAGTATTGGAGAGATCAGGAGTTTAAGGTACATACCTAAACATAGTAAAAGCAATATACAGCGCAAACCAATAGCCAACATCAAACTATATGGAGAGAAACTCAAAGCAATCCCACTAAAATCGGGGACTAGACAAGGCTCCCCCACTCTCTCCCTGTCTATTCAATATAGTACTAGAAGTCCCAGCCAGAGCAATTAGACAACAAAAGGAGGTCAAAGGGATACAAATTGGGAAGGAGGAAGTCAAGATATCACTATTTACAGATGATATGATAGTATACATAAGCGACCCCAAAAATTCTACCAGAGAGCTCCTACAGCTGATAAACAACTTTAGCAATGGCTGGATATAAAATTAACTCTAACAAATTAGTATCCTTTCTCTACTCAAAGGATAAAAGAGCTGAGGAAGAAATTAGAGAAATGACACCCTTCACAATAGTCACGTATAATATAAAATACCTTGGTGTGACTCTAACCAAGCAAGTGAAAGATCTGTATGACAAGAATTTCAAATCCTTGCATGCATTCTTACCCTTATTCCTCCCTTTATGTGGTACTAGCTTGGGAAAAGCACAGTGTTGGCCAAATTTATTCATATACTAGTACAGTAACATGCAGCTGGCAAAAATAAGCAAACATTAACTACTAACACATGAAAAGAAGTTATTTTGACAAATAATATAGAAATACAAAACCAATCTTTATTAAAAACAAAACACCGTATTAGGGTAGTGAGGTGGCTTGGGCAGTTAGGGCACCTGCTACAAGGTGACAACTAGACTCTGACTCCCAGGGCTCACATGTTAGAAGGAGAGAACTCACTTCCATGAGTGGTCCTCTGACTTCCACACAAGAGCCTTAGCATGTTTATACCCACAGGCCTACAGCTCAGTTCTCCACAAATGCACATTAATAAATGTAATGAAAATGCCTATTTTCTAGTAGGCTTCCTGGTGATTTTTATTTTCTTGTATATATTGATGCCAAATCTAAACCATTCAGAAGGGACACTGAGTTCTCTGGGACTTTTAAACCTAAGCATCCTCTATCCAGTTTCAGGGTCAGAGAGTGGACTGTCATTTGCATGGTGGGTTTTGGGGCTTACAGCATGAGGCTCCTAACAAGATTCAGACAGTCCACTGAGGTCACTCTGCATCAAGGTCACTTCTCGAAGTCGCTTGGTGAGGTCACTTAGCTGAGGCATACCAACCTTGGGAAATGTGCTTTTCACCCGCTCTAACATTTTCACCCCACGATTTTTTCTCTCACCTCTAGCTAGAAGACGAAATCACAACCTTACGGCAAGTTTTGTCAGCAAAAGAAAGACATCTGGTTGAGCTCAAACAGAAACTGGGCATGAACCTGATGAACGAGTTAAAGCAGAACTTCAGCAGGAGCTGGCATGACATGCAGACCACGACTGCGTGAGTATCCCACGGAACTTGAGTTAAGGAGTCTGTGGTCCTGCCATGCTTCCGGGTTTCCTCTCTCGTTTCTCCTACAAGGTTGAGTTGGTGCTTGTACCATGAAGAAGATATTTTCTTTAGGAGCAAGTTAAAGAAATATGAGTGATCGTTAAGTATATTATATGTAAATTATATATATATAAGAACTTCTTGCAATAAATCTTTGTTGCTTAAAACTCTTAATTCCAGGAGCTAACTAAAGATGTATGTAGCTCAGCTGGTAGAGTGCTTGCCTAGATACAGGAAATTCTGTGCTCAGTTGCTAACGCTGCATGAAGGTATGATGAGCATTCTTTACCTTCTAACACTGGAGAGGTAGAGGTAGAAAGATCAGAAGTTCAAGGTCATCCTCAGTTACAAACTAAGTTAGATACCATCCTGAGAGACACCAGACCCTGCCGAAAAAACCAACCAAACAACTCGATTTAGACTTTTTGTTGTTGTTGTTGTTTCCATTTTTAGATTTTATTATAAAAATTTTGCAAAAGAAAATCATACCGAAATTAACCTTATCCAAAGTCTATATATCGCAGTGGCCTTCTATCCAGTTAGAACAGTCATTTGAAAAAGATGCTGTGTGCACTGGATTTTATTCTTTCGCTATCAAATATATTTTTATACACTTATCCACTACCAAACCCAAAAATTCTATGACAGAGTTAGAACTACAAAAACAAGTACTTTTATATCCTCTTTCATAATCATGTCCATGATCCAAATTCAGTCCCTCCATATCCCTAACATTCAGCCTTTCTTGCTCATCTTTCTACATGTTATATTTTATACATATTTATTTGGGGGTAGATTTTGCATACGAGGGGAATATGAAGTATTTTTATTTCAGAGATTGCGTGACCTCACTTAATATTACACAAGCTAACTAGATAGTATTCCATTGGTTCGTGTGTGTGTGTGTGTATGTGTGTGTGTTGGATTTTCATTATTCATTTATCTGTTGATGAATAATTAGGTTGATTCCAACTCTTTGCTATAGTGAATAAAGCAGCAGTAAACTTGGGGTGCAAATATCTCTGTGGTAGGTAGTGGGGTTCTCTAGGTATGAGATAGATGGGTCAGATGTAGGTTCTATTTGTAATATTTGGGAAATCTCAAAAACAGATTTTCACAATGGCTACATTAATTTGCACCCCACCAATAGTGAATAAATATTCTTATCCTTCCACATTCTGTCCAACATTCGTTGTCAGATTTATTGATGTTAGCCATTCTGACTGGAGGGAGTTGTTAGCTCATATCTTTGATAGACTCTCTGCCGGAGCTCTGAAGTCTCTTCACCCGACTCACTGAGTTCCCATTGGCAGGTCGCTCCCCACGATTCCAATTTCCCACAGTCTTTTGGGTGCACTTCCCGCAAACCCACCCTTTGCTGCCTTACTGTTCTCTGTGGAACCTAGTTGAGTCTCTGTGTGAAGGAAAACATGACATAAACTTAGTTCAAAATTAACAAGTAACTCAATTACTGGGCTCAACAACTAGCATCCTAATCTTGGAAGCCATTCTAAATATAACTCCTTCAGTGGCGAATTCTTCCCATGTACGACCAGGAAGTCCCGCCTACTCCTCGCACAGTGATTGGTCCCCTGAAATCTTTATTCATTAGGGGAAGGTTCTGCCACAGGTGATTGTTAATTATCATAGGATGGTAAGGCCAAGTGACTTGCCGTTGGGATGGGACTTCTTGATATTAAACTAGTTTTCAGCCAGGCAGTGGTGGCGCACGCCTTTAATCCCAGCACTTGGGAGGCAGAGGCAGGGGGATTTCTGAGTTCGAGGCCAGCCTGGTCTACAGAGTGAGTTCCAGGACAGCCAGGGCTATACAGAGAAACCCTGTCTCCAAAAACCAAAACAAAAAACAAAAACACTAATTTCACTGGCTAGCTCTTAAGCACTAATGCCCAAGATCTTTGGGTGCTGTGTGAAGATGCCCTTTGTATGAGGCTCCCTAGAATAGGTGCCTTGGTTTCCATGGGAACAGTTGTTCCTCTTCGCCTGCAGTGTGGCCCATCTGCCTTCCAGGTTTCTATGTGTGTGCACCCCAAATTTCATCTAGCTAGGATAATGGAGGACAGGATGGAGCCAGGGGTCTTCAAAGTTCATCTCCAGAGGCAGCTAATTAATTTTCCCTTGTCAGATGACAGATGTAAAAAACAGACTATAAACCACATGCCTGTGTGCAATAATTTAAACTAAGTACTGGAACAACATCTATAGAGAAAATATCTTGTGTCTGTATGGATATGGTACCTGCCAATAATAAATTTAATGGCCTATAGCTTAGGCGGGAAATAGGAGGTGGGACATCCTGTAGGCAGAAAGGATGATGGGATAGTGTCAGGCAAGAGATTCACTGGGAAGATGTGACTAGACAGATGCATGTTACCTGAGCACAGGTAACCAGCCACATGGTAGAATGCAGATTAGAATAAATGGGTTATTTTAAGTTATGAGCTAATCAGAGAAGAGCCTAGCTATATGGCCAAGGTATCTGTAAATATGTTTTGAGTCTGCATCTTATTTCTGGGAGCATGGGACTGGGAGCAAGAACCAGACAGAGCTCACTTGAACAATCACAATATGAACAACCTCCAGAAAAGGACAGTGGAATGTTAGGCACTAGAATAAAAAAGCTTCTCTATCAGTAATCTGAGCTTCTGTTTTTGTCTTTTGTTGACCAATGTCAATGAATTGCCCTGAGAGTGTATGGCTGAACACCCTTCAGTTCCCTAGGTCTGATTGCCTCTGTATTTAATTTAGGTCTCTTGGCTTCAAGTCATACTGATCAGACCCTCCCTCTGGGGTGTAAGAATAGGAAGGATTGTTTCATTTCAGAGATTAGATAACCAAATGTGGACAGAGTACTTTTGTGGCTGAAGATGGGGAGGAAGAGGAGGAGGGAATAGTTGTGCAGGGTGTGTTTATAGTGCCAAGCTGTGGTGAGGTCAGGAAGAGGGAGAGGCATGTGTATCCTGAATGTGGAATCACAGCAGGGAGGTTCCAGGAAGTGTTCTAGCCTAGTCTTATGGGAAAGAATGGGTAGTCTCTTGTTTTCTCAAGTTTGAAAAAGAAATTGGTATAGCCAAGCAGTCTACTTGGTGTAAAAGATGAATAGCACAGATTCGGTGCCTGGGGTTATGGAGTTTATAATATAATCAGAAAGATAAGAGTTTTGTTTGTTTCTTTTTTCATGAATGATAAATACAGAGCACTGTGGGAATGTGAAGTGGGATAGGAGCTTTGCCTGGGGATATTGCCCTTCTAGGGACAAAGCAGGGTTTCCAAGAAGTCCTCAGAATGTAATCAGTCTGAGAGAGAGACAGGTGGTGGCTCTTCAGAGTGACACACACTGGTGATGGTTCAGCAGGAGAGAAGGCTCCACTCCTAGGGAGATCATCTAGATAGTGTGCTTGCTCAGTTAATAGAGTTACCTTTCTTCTGCAGGGAATAGAGAGACATTAAAGGGTCCTAACCAGTCATTTATCTAACAAGTGCTAATGAATGTCTACTATTAGGCATATATTACCTACAGGCTATACTAGACCCCCCAGAAAATAGGATTGACATGGTTCCTACTTTTCATTCAGCGTTGAAAGGGGAAAAAATGAGCAAGGAACAAGAAATGAAATAAGCAAGCAAGGAGCTGCCAGAGAGGAATTACCAGGATGGGCTGTGAGGAAGTCGACATCATCGGGTGATTTTTCCAGTGAGAGACTTGGAGAAGAGGGTTGGAAGTTGCTGGGATGGAGTCCCAGACAGGAAAATCTTGTTCTAGACCCTGATTCCAGCTGAGACTTGAAAGACTGGAAATGTCCAGTGTTAAATGATCTAGGGAAGAACTTTCAGGATGAGAAAAAGTTGATACAAAGGCTCTGAGGCAGGAACTAGCTTTTCAGTTTTGGTGAGTCAAAAAATGTCTCTTTAAAAGTCTAGACAGTATGTCAGTGATGTCTTAGAGAATTTAATGCCAAGGGCTTTAGATGCTACTGGAAGATTTGGAGCAGGAAATGACCTGGGTTGATATACATGTATGGATCGTTTCCATTAGATTATATAATAGATTGTGGAGGGGTGCGGGCATTAGGATAAAGTGACGAAAAGGTACCTTTGGCAGTCACATCATGTAACAGACCTAGAGCAGAGGTTTGTTGGGGGAGGGGGAGAATTAAAGGGTGTCTTGGAGTAGAAAGAGGGAGAGATACAGAGAACAAGACAAAGAGAGGAGGAGGGGAGGGGAGGGAGGGAACACATGAGCAAGACTGAGAGCTATCTGGGCTGACCCAGGCCTTTTATGTGCTTCACCTTGCAGTGGCAGGTGATGACACAAAACTGAGTCACTGAAATGCAGGTTGGCAGAGTGCCTAATTTACAACAATTGGTGGAAATTGGAAAATCATTTCTGAGACTATTGAAAGGAAGGGGCATGGAGAACAGGGAAGGATCTGGAGGTCAGTCTGACAAGAAGTTCCAGTGGTTTGGAGGTAAATGCTGAGGGAAGCAGAGTGATTGAATGAGACTCACTTGTACGCTTGGACTACACAATACCCATTTCACTTGCCTCAATGTCAGGAGATCATTGTTCTCATGGGCTGCAGATATGTCAGCCTGGATTCTGTATACACAGGGAGTGAGATCATGACAGTACCAGGGAGATACGGAGTGAGGATTTAATGAGTTAAATATTGTAGGCAGATGATGTCCAGTGGCCTGTGGTGACTCTATGCTATCATTAGGAAGACTGAGACACAGAGGTAGAGCTGACACTCAATGAATGACCCATTTTGATCATGTTTGAACTACCCCATAAGCAAATTTTGGACTGAGAGGACAACTTGACAAAAGTTAACGGCACAGATGTGTGTGTGCATGCATGAATGTGTGTGTGTGTGTGTGTGTGTGTGTGTGTGTGTGTGTGTGTGTGTGTGTGTGTGTGTGTGTGTGTATTTAGTTGTTTGCTCACCGGCATCATTACTGGATCAGCCTTGGAGATTATTTAATAAGTCCAATGTCTGTGGTTTCACTAACCTTTAAGAATGAAGCTGAGCTTTTATTAGTAGAGAAGAGCCAACCCCTTCCCAGTGAGGAGAGGTAAGTTTATCAACTGTATAATTTTAGGAGAAAGTCTTCCACTAACCCTATTTCCTTAGTTGCTGTAGGATAGTAGAGGAGGGAGCTTGTGAATAATATGTCGGGAGGAGTGATAACAAAAATGTTTCTCCCTGAATTAATTAAACACCACTCCGTTAGTGTTGTTAACTCCCATTCTAGCACTTGTTCTATAGGATCAAACGTGGAGATGAGAGACTGATGATCTGTGGCAAGTTAGCTGGGAAAAATTAGACTTCAAAGCATTGAAAAGAATTCCAACTCCCAGGGAGCATGTGTGATCCCCAGAGGCGATACTTTGCATAATGATTAGGCAATCATGACCTATTTAGTTTGATTTATAATGAAAAGAAAATCTATGGTATGCTAATGAAAGATCCTGGCATGTTTTCTTCAGCAATAGGATTCAAATTGCCATAGGACCCAAGTAAGAATAATTACATAATGGACTCAGATTATCTCCTTTATAGAAATAGTTCAGGGATACAGAAGCAGGACAAAGGAATATCTGTGTATATGGGTGTATGGGCTGGGTGTAGGGGTCTAGTTGTTCTCATTCTTGCCCATTTTGTCCATACCTAGACTTTTTTTTATTGTCTTTTGGGCTTCAAGGAAGGCAGGATACAGGTGGGTGGCTTAGAGCCAGTATACCTGTTTATTCAGTGTTCTGCTTTGTGAACCCATGAAATTCTCCCACTAATCCACCTCTGTGCTTTGTACCACAGGCCTAATGATAGGTCCATAGAGGGTAGGAGGTTTTAAAAGGGAATTTTAACTGCTCCTTTTTCTTTTGAAAAGCTCAGGAACTAAGCTACACAGAAAGAAGTGCTTGAAAAGTGAGGTTCAGTTTATGATTTATTTACTCTTTGCTGGTAGGCTTGATTTTTTGGGTCACCATAGTCTGAATGATAATTATCTCTCTTTGTGAGGAGTGCTTTGTAGCTCTGCTGCATTCAGAAGTATCAATGAAGATTAAAAACCTAATTTTAAAAGTTGTGCATGCCCAATCTCCCTTGCAGTTAGTTCTCTTTACCTTCAGGGTGCTATTTATTACACAAACACAGAAGTAGATTCTTTTTTCCAGACAGAGTGATAAATTTATATTTTAATAATATACTTAGGATGCTTCGGAAGAAAATTATCCTAAATAGTTTTGTATATCCTTGGTGAGATGTTTAAAAGACAGTCACTAAGGGAATGCAGTCTTTTAAATCTCTTCTTAGAGGACATATGTTCATGCTGTGAAATATCTTGTAAGAAAACAGTTGATGTTATAGTCCTTTCTTCTAGTTTTATGTAGAAAATGCTAAAGTCCAAATCACATACTGCCTTGTCCTTTTGATTATTAGCACTGCCTTTTAAAATCGTAAATCATGTGGTCTATGTGAACTATCAAGGGAATCCATGTAAAAAGCAAATAGAATTTTCTATATTTGGCTTGGAGAAGAAGATCTCCAAAGAGATCTACAGAAGATGTCCTGTGTACTGGCCAAACAATTCACCTGGCTGTTAAGTGCTTAACATTTCAGCCAAGCTCACTCAGTTTAAGATCAAGTTCAACCAGGACTCCACATAAAATTACAGGGTATGGACAATGTACAACCCCTGAGGTACCCTTCATGTAGGTTGTGCTGTAAGTGGTGCTCCTTAGAGCTTCTGAGTACTCTGAGTTCAATGACCTATTTCTAGGAGGCCTTTGGTTGCTATGGTATTGGTAATCGCTTCCCACATATAACTCCTTCTTACTGCCTACCCCTGGAGATCTCTTTTGGTTATTGATTGTAGGCATCAAGAAAAATGACTACTATTCTTAAGAAACAGTTTGACTAATGAAGAGGTAGAAAATGAAACACACACACACACACACGCACACGCATGTGTGTGTGCGTGCGTGTGTGTGTACGCTCATGCACATGCATGCATGCATGTGTGCATAGTTGCTCATGCATATGTTTACACTTGCATGTGGAGGCCAGAAGACCTCAGGGGGGTGTTCCTCAGGCCCCGTTCACCTTTATTTTGAGACAGAATCTCCTGCACATCTTAAAAATCTTAAAATATGGTGCTATTTTCTCTACATGAAACTGGAGCTATAAAAAGCTGACCCAACTCATCTCGATGTCATCTCCAAAGCGACAGGACATTATGGGGGAAGGGAGGTACCAGCTCTGTCACCATGGAGCCACCACACTCTTCTGTCCCTCCATTCATCATGTGTAGTCTGAAGGACGCAGTTCTAATGGCCTTCAGACTTAACATTAAGGGCTCAAGGACCAAAATTCAATTCTCAGCACCACGCATGTGCATGAGGAAAGAAAAACAAATAATAATAAAAAGAACAAAATAGAATTACCAGTTACTTCTCAGAAATAACAAGTCCTGGAATCTTTAATACTGCATTGAGCCCAGCACAGGCTGCACTGTGACTTTGAAATTAAAAGTAGAAATAAATGGACCTTATTTCTAGCCAATTTTCAATTAAGCCATCCAATTCAGAGTGTCATACATGTTCAAAAAAAAAAAAAAATCTCGTGTCTCAAAATTCAAAGCCCTCTCAAACACACACTGTTAAACTACATAGACCAGCCCACAGTAGTAGTAAATATGCAGGCTAGTTGCAAGAAGCTGTTAAAGCATGCAAGACTGACACATCAGAAGGAATTTTCTAGGCTAACTCAGCCCCCATGATGGTCACCCTTGTCATCCATTGGTTTCCTCTGTGTCCTTTGAAGCATCTTTCAGGCCACTTGAGTCAGTACTGAGTGGCTTCCCGTAGACAATCCTCTCTTAGCCTTCCATGACTGCCTTTTCTTTTCTTTCCTTTCCCTGCCTTCCTGGCTAGGGCTTAATCCTTTTATGCTGTCATTCACGTGGCCAAGACTCCAAGAAGCTATGGCCCTGTTGGATAGAGAAAGATGGCTTCTAGTCTTCCTTGGAGTGCAGGCTTTTTAATCCTTCCAAGTAGAACATTGCCACTAACCTAACCCCTTCCTTGCCAAATGTAGTGGTATCACAAAGTAGAAAAATTAGAGCAGAGTACCCCAGGTTTGATAGAGCCTGGAGTCATTGGGAGCGGTGAGGCAGCTAGGGTGCTGAAGCTGGGTGAGCAAGGAAGAGGCAGAGTGAGGGTGGTTGGTGGGTATGGACTTTGAGTTTATCTCTACGTGGAAGAAAAACTGGTGAACAGTGTGAAGAAAATTGAGATGTTTTAATGGCTCTTTTCTGGCTGGTGTGTGGAAGAGAGACTGTACAGAGTGAAAGGTAGAAATGGGAAGACAAGTTAGGACATTGTTGCAAGAGCCCAGGCACGTGCCAGTGCCGGGTGGAGACTAGTAGAGGTGGTGAGAGAATTGGCAGGTTCTAGTTCTCCTGTGAAAATTGAAATGAGACAGGAGGGCTCCTTGCTGGTTTGGAGGTGGAGGAACAAAGGTCAAAGGTGATGCTGGTCTCCCGTCTAATGGATTGCTTCATTTCCTCAAGACTGTGCACGAGATATTTGCATAGGAAAAATTGCTTCTTGATTTATTTATTTATTTTTTCAGAATTGTGCTACCAGTATTAGTCAGGAGAGTTCTAGAATAAGGCTAACTCTGATTCCTAGTCCATAGTGCATGGATATATCTCATGTATATATTGTACTTTTCTTTCCTCCACAATGTTCCCATTCTGTTTTTTAATCTACTTTTTATAGATCTGATTTCATGGCCCCATTACTACTTTATGAAAATTCTATCAGCATCCTAGAAATCTAACTGGGTAGGAATTTCAGATCTTTTTTTGATTTGTTTATAAATGTTTTTATTTTCATAATTTTCTTTTTAAAATATTATATTTACTTTGTGTATATACACTGACACTGTCTTCAGACACACCAGAGGGCATCAGACCGCATTACAGATGGCTGTAAACCACCATGTGGTTGCTGGGAATTGAACTCAGGACCCTTGGAAGAGCAGTCAGTGCTCTTAACTGCTGAGCCATCATCTCTCCAACCCCTCTCCAGTTTTTTAATTCTGTTTCATTACTTAGTATTTACAGCTCTAGTTGGTGGCGTGCACAGGGAAAGTGGAGGACCTAAAAGTGAGGTGGACTAAAGTCTCATGCAATCGTCAACTTTACTCAGAGCATAAGACATTTTTTACTCTGAGGGTTAAGAAGAGTCACTTGAGTAAAGTGTATAGACACAAGGACAAGCTGCACATGGCAAAAACATGTTTTTCCACAGAGGCACATGAATATCAACAGCTGAAGTAAACTCACTCCTATCCACTACACATGAAAGTACGTTCCAAGAACAATTCTGTGTTTTGAAGAAATTGAGGTCACAACACTGTCTAGGGTTTTATTGCTGTGAAGAGGCACCGTGACCATAGCGCCTCTTTTTTTTTTGTTTTTTTTTTTTGTTTGTTTGTTTTTTTTTTTTTTGGTTTTTCGAGACAGGGACATAGCGACTCTTATAATGGAAAATATTTAACTGGGTTTTCTTACAGTTCAGAGGTTTGATCTATCATCATGGTGGGAAGCATGGCGGCATGTAGACAGACGTGGTGCTGGAGAGTTAGCTGAGAGTTCCACACACGGATCCACAGGCAGCAGGCAAAGAATGAGATACACTAGGCCTAGCTTGAGTTTCTGAGACTTCAAAGAGGCATCCCCAATCAGGCCATACCTCCTCCAACAAGGCCACACACCTCCTAGTAGTAATGTAGTGAAACTGCTAATTAAGGTAGAAGTCTGCCATGGCCAGATTGCCTCTGGGCTCTGCACAATTAGGAGACTCCCTTCAATCAGCAGGGCTTCTCCTTCTCTGACCTTGCCTGGGGAATTCGAAGCCCACAAATAAGCCTCTACCTGAGGAATGTCACATAGCCTCAATTAGATTACAGGATCAATTTCCTTTCTCCTGACAAAACCTGTTCATCTAGCACCTTAGATTCCTGAAATGCTTCCCCATGCTAGTGAGGCATTCCAGGTACCCTAAGCCCCCAGCCACTGACCTTGTCCATCCTGGATGTTCCTACCCTCAGTCCCTCAAAACTTTAATAGCTTTGAATCACCCAAAGTAAGGTTGATCTGCCTCCTGATAGCTGGTCAAGGTGTGGTTTATTTACCTTACGTACTCACAGGGCTTCTGAACACGCCTCCACCCCATCTCTGCTCCCTCTGCCCCCTATGGATTGTATCAACCAATGATCCACAAGAGCTGGGAGACCCACATAGTGACATTGCCTATGGGCTCGTGGGGGCCATTTTCTTTCAAACCACCACACAAGTCTCTTGTCTTTTTTTCTTGGAGTTTTCGCCTAGATACTCAGAATTCTCACATGACTCCATTCTTGGACTGTGTTCTGACTCTTACCATGATGCTCTTTTAATTCCAGGTACAAGAAAACACACGAAACCCTGAGCCACGCAGGACAGAAGGCAACAGCAGCCTTCAGTAATGTGGGAACTGCCATCAGCAAGAAGTTTGGAGATATGAGGTGAGTCGGCAGAAAAACACAGGAACCCTGCCAAAGAGCACTGTGTACAGCGAGGGTATTCGTTCTTTAATGGGTAAAACGACACTGGTGACAGAAATACATTTTCATGTTGTGATATTTTCTGTTTGAAGGTTGATTTAGAAGCCTGGCTCCAACCATGCTCTTTCTCCCAATAAAAGCAGAAGGTAGAGGGAATGAGGAGGGATTTCAGAACACGAAGAACCAAGACTGGTTTATTAACTTTTTTTTCTTTGCTGTGAACAGAAAAGGCAATGCCAGGAAGAATTCATTTTGTTTCGTAGGTTGGAGGTGTAGTCTATCCCCACCAGGAAGTCATGACGGAGGCAGGGGTTTGAGGCAGCTGGTGGCATGGTACCCTAGTCAGGAAGCAAGAGCTGTGAACGCTGAAGCTCTCTTTTCAGTCCTGGAGCCCACAGACTAGTGAATCTTCCCTCCTCAGTTAAGCCTGTCTAGAAGCAGCCTTCTAGACGCATCCAGACACATTCCATAGTAATTCTAAATCTAGTCAATGCATATTAAGCATCATATCTCTTAATTCAAATGACACGGGAAAATATTCCGTGGGATCTACTCTGATAAGTTATTGTAGGTTATGATTTTTTGTATTCAACTATCTGGTCTATTTTATGTTATAAAATTATACTTACTTGTCTGGCAGTTTTCTTTCTTTCCTTTACCAGGATATCAAGATACATTAATTATTTTTACACCTTCATTTTTAATACATATGGTATATACACAACAGCAGTAAAAGCTTTAAATATCGACCCTCCATGGGACATTTATCAGTTTACAGAGCAGTAAGGAGGACATGAAGATAGATTTTTGAACTACACCTAACATCCTTACTATAGAAACAGGGTTTCTATATTCACAGTGTTGTATAGGATATTTTTATATATGTATTATATGTATGGGAAGGGTTTCACAATATTATTACTGTTATATTTGTAGTGTTTAAATGCCTGTTGGTTTATTTTGAATTTGACTAATGTGGCTTAGGAGATCCTTCTTTAGAAATCAATTTTATTTTTCTCTTAGACCAATTTTTTTTCCCCAGAGAGAAGGTTTCTCTGTGTAGCCCTGGATGTTCTGGAACTCACTCTGTAAACCAGACTGGCCTCAAACTCAGAGATCCACCTGCCTCTGCCTCCTAAGTGCTGGGATTAAAGGCATGCACCACCAGCGCCCACCCCGGAATTATTTTTTAAGTTGGAAAGCTTTAAGTTTCTCCTTTTAAAAATTTATGTGTATATTTATGTTACAAATTTCTTAAACTATTATTTCTTTGAAGCTTTGATACCTAGAAACAAATATTTGTGTCTTTGTATTTGGTTTTTTACACCCAAGTTTGTTGGATCATGCTTCATATTAACAAACCATTTTAACTAAGTATTCATGTGGATAGTTAATTACAGAAATGTATGTGGACACTCCCCATTGCTTGTTGGACCACATTCATTGTTATTAATACCACATCATCAAAAGACATTGAAAGCCTTCAGAGGCAGCATGTGATTTTGTATTATTAGTTACGTCTAACTTTATTAAGTTTGAAGTTGTATCAGTGGTATCAAACTAATTACCTGAACAAATATCTCTTATACAAGAAAGACCCTCTGCCCATTGTATATGAGAAAATATATTTGGCTATGTTTATGAAGTTTGGTCTTTACATGTGCACTTGAAATCTTTCTCTTGAACACTAGAACCTTACTGCCAAGGAGTGTTCCTCCATCTTTATGAGTCCATTATAAACATCTCTGAAGCATTTTAAAAACATGTTTTCCCAAATTGCACTTCTCCAAGATTGTGCTCAGAGGTGCTTGGGTGGAGGCTAGGGATCTGCCTCTGTACCAGGCACATGGGAAAGTGACTGCTTTAGAAGGCAATTGATCCATCTTCTACCCGGATGTGCTCCCTTATGAACTGTGGAGGAGAGGAGCATGGGCTAAGGCTGTAACTCAGTAGTGGAGGACTTACTTTGCATACATGAGGGAGCTCTTCAGTTTCATCCAATGAAATCAAAGTAAGGGAAACCCGAGTAGCTGCATCTTTGGGGTAGTATAGAGTACGGCATATACTATGCATTTAAATGTTTAATCTTTATTATATGACCATCTCAAGGTGGTCCTTACATAAAGGAAATCAGGATTCATCTATCATCTGGTTTCTCTAAATAGAGAGGAACAAAGGCCGTTGCAAGAATATGCTGGTATACTCTGGTTCATATTGTAGCAGCGTATGATAACCAATTATCAACTACCCTTCCTCCTGTTTTAAAGTGCTTCATTTTAGCACAGTGCATGACTCATGTCCCAGGAGTTCCAGGCTATTCATTAATTACAACTTCATATAAAGATACACAGTTTTCATTGTGAAGTGGCTATTCGTATGCTAGAGTTATGTCAGTAATAAAACAATTGCGCTCTGGGACTCTAGCCTCATTGCTTTCAAGCAAACAGTAACTAAAGTTCCTGGGACATGTAGTATATGTTTCTAGAGATTCAATATAGCTCTGAAAATTTTTATAAAGTTGGAAAAAGTCAGCTATATATTTTTAGGTTTTTGTCAAGTTCATGACCATGGTCAGCCTTTTTCTCCATTTGGGAATAGCGTTAGTAGTACTTGCTCCACGCATATGTTAAAGTCACGTGATGTCCATGAGGTGAAGTCTGAGGAAGTGTCAACTGTTGGGATGGTTTTTACAACAACATTGGCATCCTCTCAGACGTTCTCAGTGAATCTGCCCAAACCATGATCCAGTGGCGACCAAATGTTCAGAGGAAGCATATGATGGAGTCTTGCCATCAATATATTGCTATGGCAAAAGCAACTTGAAGAAAAATTTTAACAGTGTTAAACAAAAATCTTTAATAAAAAGTCAGCACCATCAGCCATTGTTTCTACATCTGTGGGTTCCACCAACCACAGGTTGAAAAAGTTTTAGTTCATCTTTATTGAACATGTATACATTTTTGTACTAAGATTCTCTAAGTAGCAAATATAGCAAATGCTATATGACTTTTACCCTGTGTTAGATATCACATGTAATGCAAGTGATAAGTATAGAAGCTATGTGCAAATACTGAGGGACTCTATCCAAGGACTTAAGCATCCTGGGATATCCATAATCTACTATGGGTCCTGGGACCCTTGCCCCCAGCATGCACAGAGAAGGCAAACTTCGTACTCAAAAGAACAGTGAATGGAGATGCTTAAACCTTTCTTTTGGGCTCTTACAAAGAAACGAAAGCCACAAGGGGGACATTTGCTCACAGTCTGTGCTAACTCTGCCCCATCCTTCTCTCCCATGCTGCCTGGCTGCAGGTCTCACTCTATTGGGTAAGCACACAATGTTGAGTCTTGTGAGGCTGTGTGTGTGTGTGTGTGTGTGTGAAGGTCTGCAGCTTCCTCCTCCCCTGCCAGTCCCTTCTACCCATGGCTCTCAGCTCCCTTCATGCTGTGCCACAACCAGAAAAACAAGACCATTTTCTGGATCATGCATGTTAATAAGGAAGAGACCAGTTGTGCAGTGCTAAATCCACTGGATTTAACCACACATTCGTCTCACTTGTGAAACATCCCCACTGGTTTCATTTGCTTGACAGTCTCTTAGCGTGAGATCTCTTCTGTCAGCACTATTTCTTCCAACATTGACTTGGTCCTTAGAATACAAACATAAAGAAATCAAGGTTATCTGTTTTGTTTTGAATAAAACTTGAAGAACGTGGAGTTGAGAAACAGAGAACTATTTCACCCATCACTGTTCTTTGAATTTCTTTAACTCTAACACACTGATGTCTGACCTTCAGTTTCTATATTTTTACTGGACAATAATTATGTTAATAAGTTAGTAGCTTTCAGCCTGAGTGTCAGGCTGCCCCCAGTAAACCTGATTTTATATACTTTTTCATTCAGCTTGAATTGACTTATTTAATCAGCAGAGAAAACCTATCACCGAGGACTTCAACTTAATCCTTTTTTCTTCTGGGATCACAGCATGAACTTAATCCACCCTCACTCTACCTCACTCTTCACCTCATATTGTATTTAATGAGATGAGAAGACTGGTAATACTGGATTTCCTGGAGCAGTGTGTTTTAAATGCAATTTCTATATATGGTCTTTGGAAGGCTACAACTACTGCCTGAATGACTTGACATTTCAGTAGAAGGCTGCCCATCCCAAAGGCCTTAGTTGATAGTTTCTGGGATGTGTGATCCAAAACCTGTTAGCTTCTAGGGCAGTGGTTTGCAACCTTCCTCATGTTGTAGTAATCCTAAAGCAGAAAATTATTTTTGTTGCTACTTCATAACTGTAACTTTGCTGCTGTTTTGAATCGTAATATAAATATCTGTGTTCCCGGATGGTCATAGGCAACCCTGAGAAAGGGTTGTTTGACCCCAGCAAAGGGTTAAATCCCACAAGTTGAGTACCTCTGCTCTTGGGAGAACAGAAAGCAAGGTCTATGTTTAAACTGTGGCTGGAAAGCAAGCCCTAGCCCAGGACAATGGAACCTAGTTTGCTTCCTCCCACTGCCTCATCCCAGTTTTGGAGAAAATAATAACATACAATGAGAGGGGAGATGATAAGTCAGCTACTCTTAAGATTAAGATCCTGAAACTCTCAGGTGTGGTTATATTTGTACTAGTTGTTCTTGACAATTAGTCTAGAATGGATGTACAAGTCTTCTCTTTCCAGCTGGTGTGTGTGTGTGTGTGTGTGTGTGTGTGTGTGTGTGTGTGTGTGTGTGTGTGTGTGTGTGTGTTGGTTGTGGGGGTGAACTGTGTTAGCCTAGCATGTGCTTCCTAGGGTGCCTTTTCTTAACCATCTGCATTCCTCTGGACAATTTCTGTACAATGGATCATTAGCATCTACCTGCCTGGCTCTTCACTCTTCCCCAGTGTGAGAAGGAAATGGAGACCAGGGTCAGGCAGAAGGATGCTACCCCTTCCAGATTTTCTGCAAGACCCCTAGGAAAGAGAGGAGGCTTTGGTCATTGCTCATCTAGTTTTCCTTATATCCTCAGAAGCTGATTGTGGTCACTTATGCCAAGGGAAAACAAATAGCATCTTGGTTGGGTGGGCAAGGAATACTTCAAATATTTAAAATTGCTGTTTTAGAATTGTTAAACCAGGACTTTTCCACAAACCTAAATTGTGCTATCTTCTTCTCCCCCCTCCCTTTAATGTGCTTTGTCCTGAAGGTACTCCATCCGCCATTCCATAAGTATGCCTGCCATGAGGTAATGTGCACAAAATATTCATATAATTTTAAATGCAGAATGTACTGAAGCATTTATTTTTACTTGTGGGTTCCTTCCCCATACCGCTTTATGGGAAAGGAGTTAGCTGAAGTAACATGCTATGTCTCATGTTTCTTTCCGACTCTCTTCAGGAGGGAAGGCAGCTACTTGCTCTGGACTTGGGTTTTTCTGACAGATACTCGGCCTTCAATCCAACTCTTCCTGAGACCAGAGACAAGGGCTTCACCTATATCAAGCATGGACTTATGAGGCCATATATAGTTACATATATAAAGCACTAACAAGAGGTCTAGAACATTCTAAACACATTTGCATAATTAAATGTAAACCTAGGAGAAAAAAAAAAAAGAAAGAAAATGGGAGATGCATAGGGTGGCATTCCTATAAAAGATGTCATTAAGATTTCGAGATCAGTTGTCTGCCAAGAGTTTAACAATGACAAACCACTACAATCCTGGATAGATTACTGGTGAGAATTGTGGCTTAGTGATACAGTATGATTAAAACAAAATTCCTAGTGGTAATAGTCTGGAGGCATGGACGTTCTCATGGGAATGAAAAGAGGCAGGTTGTAGCACAGTTCTGCCAACAATCAATGTTACAGCCATGCTAAAACCATTTCACTGATATCGATCGCACTGTATCAGAAAAAAAAAAAAAACAGAACCAGATTTGCTGGTTTCCCATAATGCTCCTGAGGGATGCTCCAGTAGCCTGGGCTCCTGTCATTGTGGAATAAAGGGTCACATCAAGTCTCTAGGACCTTCCCTCACTTCAGTCTGAAACTGGACACCCTTTGCTTCATAGTGTACATTATGATTTAGAGTCATTGCAGAGGGAATTCAGTTTCCGAGACCCTGGGAACCAAATTCTTCCTAGGGTCCTTTGTGGTACCAAAAATTTATAGTTGTACATGGTGTAAATTAAATTTGATTAGCCAGCTCTCCCTGTCCTTCAGCATGCATTCTGGCATAATTTAATTAGAGAAATGTTTATTCTTTAGTGCCTGATGAAGTTTCTTCTACACTGGGGATATTTGCTCAATTAGTTGGTTGGGAAATTTAATCACTGTGTTTGGTTTTCTATATTTGGTAGAAATAAGATGGCTTAGTTCATCTTCAAGCAAATTGTTAGCAGCTCCCATAAGGTACCCAGGCTGAGTAGTCCAACACAGGCTTGTAGCTCTTTGACTGGCTAAGTTTACATCCGGGTGTCCAAAGAAGGATTGCATAAAACAAAGTTTCACTCTGTGAGTCAGAAATCCATCTTGTGGCCTAAGGTCAAGTGCAATCTCGTGAACTACCTGAAGTTAGGTTTGAGAGGAAATTAAGTTTACTAATCTAACACAGATCCATACAACATCCATCTTACCTGCCTACCCACTGTAGGCCCACATAACTGATGGATGTCATGTAGGCAGGCTCAGCCAAACAAAGCCCGAAGAGAAAGAGAAGTGCCACACTATATAATTTTGAATCATACAAATGTAATTTCACCATGAAACAGGGTTATCATGAAGGATTACTCACAGGGATTTGACTCATATTTGAGTCATGAGCAAGGTACAAAGCTATGCCCTGCAGCTGGAATGGGGTACATTTACAGTCATGGGGAATGACAGAGTTGCAGGAGCAATCCTCAACAGAACCAAAGACTGGGAGAATATATTTTGTACGCTGGCTGCCTCTTGACCATCCTAGAGCCATGGCTCATCCTGCACCTTACAGAGAAACCCAAATGTCCTAACCACCCTCCCTTCTCAAGATTCTCTTATTTTATTTTCCTCTGTACTCAAGAACGAACAAACAGCTTATCAAATATAGTAAAATCTAATCGAAATATTTGACTTGAATATAATGGCAATTGTGACTGAAATGTGACAATGCAAAATTTAAGACACATCTTTTGAGTTTGTCTTCTATTTCTTTAATTGGATTTAGTGATATCAGTGTAATCAGTGTAATGCAGTGATACTTTTGTGGGCAAACCCAACAAAGAAAGCACCAAATGACTGAAAGCCAGCCAGTGAAAGATAGATGAGTCATAAATAAAATGCCTATAAGGTAGGAAGGCTCCATCTCCTAAGAGGATTGGGAAATAATATATGCAGCTAACAAAGAAATGATTTAGAGGTAATAGGGAATGGAGCATCAACCATAAAACAAGGAGACCATCGGCTTTCAGAAACGCCACCTCCTGCAATTTGTCAACATCATTATTTTTTGAGGCACAGAAAGAGTAAAGCCAGGAACATTTTTTCCCCTTGAACTATTTCTTGTCTGTCTTGTCTCATATTTACTGAAAGAAGAAAAAAAAACCTTTAACTTTTCAAGTTGGAAATCTTATTGCATGACATTTAAACAGATCTTCCACTGTTCACTAAAACAAATAAAAATAAAAGAGTTAGGAAGAGGACTGTTGTGGCAGAAAACAGTACATTAACAAATATAAAATTAGCTCAGTCCATTGACTCAGTGAAAACTACTTACAGAGGACTATGGAGTCCTCATGAAAGTGAATTTGGTTTTCAATCACCACTTAACTTCCTAACACTGCCCCCTCATATATGGACTTACTACAGTTGGATCATTGCCATGTGCTATGTTATTTATTGCACAGGCAGGTATCTGGCCATTTTACTTCAAAATATGCTATGCCTTTGTTTCTGGACCTGCCTGAGCGGGAATAAAACACACTTTAAGACGCAGTTGGTGCAGGTCACAAGTTGACCGCCAGCTCTGGTGCGGAAGTGCTATTTACAAATAAGAACTGAAAACCAAACAACATGGTTGCTAAGACACAAAGCCTTAAGAGCTGACCTCTCTTTTCTTATTTTAGGAATTCTCCTACTTTCAAATCATTTGAGGAGAGGGTTCAGACAACTGTGACAAGCCTCAAGGTACAGATGAAGTGAATTGTGTATGATTGGGTCCATTTCATCAGGACAGCCTAGTCATTGCCACCATTAGTGCTGCAGGCAAGGTAGGGCCATCACCCTTCTGTGTAGCTAGGAAGGTAGACGTGCTTAAGGCCTTAAGGACAGGCCTTTTCCTCCCATAGAGACCTATGGATAAAATGAGCAGCGAAGAGTATTCCTGCATCTTTAGAGTTGATTATAAACCACTCGGGGGTAGATTGCTCATGAAAGTGAACTGGGTGTTCATTCACCACTTAATTTCATAACACTTAATGAAGTTTCTAAAAATAGCTTACAGATCACATGATTTGGACATAAATTAGCAAAATCAAACTGTTTGCCATTTGTCATAATGCCATCCTCTACCACAGCCCACCAGACTATTTACTAAGCTTACATGCTGACCACAGCACAGTATGGCTATCACAGTGGGAAAATTAAGCAATGCCACAAAATGCATTGTAGTCCAGTAATGTATTTGCTCCCTGGGTAGCAACTGAAATTATGCCCACTCCATGCTGGATGTTAAACTTTCATAAATTGTCCAAGCACAGGTGCTAATCTACAGAAAGGGTGGGAGAAGAGGCAAATGAAAAACTCGTCAGGACTTTAAAGGCATAAATGTAAAGCAGGAAAATCAGTTATTATGAGAATCTTTTGGAAGATACCACCTAAATAAATACGTTATAACATCTTATGTAATTACCATCTTGTAGGCACTCTATTCATATATTTTACTATCACTGGAATCTATAGATCAAAATGGTAATGACTTAGCTGCCTCCAGAGCCTCACCACATCAACCTCACATTTGCTACATGGTGGAGTCTGCCAGGGTGTCCATTCTTCCTCACCACAGGCCCCAGGCATTTTCAATATTTTGAATGATTTAGACCTGAAGGTTCTTCCTTAACCTAGGGTCTTTCACAAGGTCTACTTTCCTGGGTCTATGATCAGCTTTTGAAGGCTCCAGAATGAATCATTATTCAGTGATTACTATGCTTCCATTGGCTTCTCCGTCCCTTAGCATTGTCTAGCGCTTGCCAACCTTTTCTCTTTTGGGTAATGTGTAAGGATTAGTAGGAGCCATTAAGGAGTCCTGTAAAGTAGGGCCTTTAAAAAAAAGGCAACACAGTGTGTTGTGTGCATATCTCACCAGAACATCTTGTATCAAAATAAAAGGCCCCCAAGTCAGTTTCTCAATACTTGCATCTAAGCTTCACCTCAGCTCACAAGCGCAGGTTCTCGTTCTTGTTGGAGGAGCTCTGATGTAGGAGGAGTTCTCGTTTTCAGTCTCCTTTAGCAGAAGGAGATATGAAGAAGCCAAGGAAGAAATGAAGAACAATCTGCTTTCATTTGCTTTTAGGAAATGGGTAAGCTCACGGGTCCCATGCAGTGTAAGTGTCGGGATCACAATCTCAGCCTCTTACTGTTTCCTCCTCATGGAGCCAGAAGGCAGACTGCTTGTCTCCTCCTTCAGACAGGCACATAACCATGCAGCCTGTCAGAGGCTGTGCTAGGCCGAGACCTCCTGAAAGCAGTCTGTGCTTGTGCAAGTGGCCATTGCTTTACCAATACTCACATCCCACAGGTCTGCTCTCTCACGCCAAAGTTTAACCAGATCTGTCTGCCCCTTAGGCAACGTTGGAGAGCTTATCTATCATCAGGTGTTGCACGAAGCCTCCCACTTCATCAATAGAAACTTCTCATCCACTCCCTGCTGTTCAGACCAAATAATAGATGTATAAAAGTCGCCTTTCCTATAGCTTACTTACTTTCTATAGCTTTTTGCATTCTAAATCTCCTAAGCTTCCATAGCATTCTCTACTTATGAGCCTTGAGGCCGTTTTCTCTTGAGGGACTAGCTCAGTAATGAAGAAGAATGGATGTCTCTTATGGTCTAGGAAGAAAAAAAAGTCCTACTGTGAAGGACGCAAACAACCTGGCACACACCACATGGCACTGTTCCAAGCCAGTTTTTCTCCTATCTCCAGTTCAACAAACACGTTGATATTCCATGGGGAACTTTCCAGTTCATTATAATCATACAGAATTTAGTGCTGCCAACACACTAGCAATGTATTACCAGGATATCTGGTCTGGTGCCACCTGTACAGCCAACCAGCATTCTTGCTATTCCACCCCAAGCAGGCAGATGCAGAGCCAGTACCTATGAAAGCACATTCTGTGTATCCAACTATGTCCTGTCTCATCACAAACCCCAACTCCCAGCTGCCCACCCTTCCTCTCTGTCATGCAGACCATGGTTTTAGTGTACTTACTCTTTAATGAGTACATTACATAGTCTGAATCAGACCCTCAAAAATTGAAGGCAGGTTCATTGCATGACGCTTATTGATACCTTGTGCTCTCCTAGGCAGCTATTCCGAGTGATTAGTAGCCCAAGCCTGTGGTTCAAATGAAATTGGCTTCAAAGAGCATTTATAATTCCAGGGACAGAGTGATAAATCCTTAGATGTAAAAAATATCACGAAGAGAGGGGTACAAAAGAGGTTTGCTGTTTGTGTCTTTGTTCAAACTAAGAATTAGTCTGCCACCCAAAACATGGCAGTGGGCAGGCACTAAATACACCTGGTTAGGAAACCTTCGTCCCACTTGTTTGCCAGACTGAGTTTTTAAAAAGTACCTCTTTATCTTACTTATGTTGATTTGCGAAAACAAAAAAACTAGATGAAGAAAAGTCTAAAGGGAAATATCAACATTTACCTGACATAATACTATGTGATATCTATTATTAAGCATAAGCTAGGAGAAAATTTAAATTGGGAGTGGTGGCTTAAGACAGGGTCTATTTATGTAGACTTGACTGTCCTAGAATTCACTATATGAGCCTGCCTGGTCTCAAACTCAGAGATTCACCTGCCTCTGCCTCCTGAGTGCTGGGACTAAAGGCATGTGCTTCTAGGTCTGGTGAGAATTCAAAATTTTAAAACTGCAAAGCAACTAGTACTCAACACAGTAGATTATATTAAATTAATCCTACTTAATCCTCTCAGGAAATAAACAGTACTACCAGCTCAGGCAGGGATATTAAGAGTTCTAGGTCAGCTTGGCCTATGTAGAGTGACACGCCAGTCTGAGATACATAGGGAAGACTCTGGTGAAAATAAATATATAAATAAATAAATGTATGATCTAAGCAATGTAGAAAAGTCAATTTAATAACTGAACTTAAAAGGCAAAATGATTTTATGACAGTTGAATTATGTTTTGTTTTGTTTTTTCAAATGAATGAACTGCTTTTAAACCCTGGTTTTTATAAATGTCTTTTTAATTTTATTTTCTTCTATGTGTGTGAATGTTTTGCCTGTATGTACGTATGTCTGTGTACCACAAGTATGCCTGGTGCCCATGTTGGTCAGAAGAGTGCTTCAGGTCCCTTGAAACTGAAGTTACTGATGATTATAGCCTGCCATGTGGATGATGGGATCCAAACCTGGGCCCTTTGCAAGAGTAACAAGTGCTCCCAGCCACTGAACCACCTCTCTTGTCCTGTCCAGTTAAGTTTTTAAAGGGCAGGGCAGACAGCATGGATGCCTTTCCATGCTGTGCACGTCTGTATTACTTTGGTGTCGATATTGGGTCAGCAATAGCAGCATTATCTATTCTCTACTTTCCTTTTCTTTGCTGTTTTTATATATTGTGGATGCTTAAGGAAAGGCCAGTGTGAGTAATGCAGTCAGACTTGCATTACATATTTTAGAATATAAAACATTGATCTGAAGAGCTTTTTAATGAACAGTCATTCAGAATACTTAAGCACATATTTAAAATGTAAACTGACTTCTGTTTCTACTGAGTCCATAAAAAAAGGACACAAAAGAGACCCATCATATAGTGTCTGAGTTAGGACTGCTGTTGTTAAGAGACACCATGACCATGGCAACTCTTAGAAAGGATCTTATAAGCCATTTAATTGGGGGTAAATGTCGATTCTTATAAAGGAAAACATTTAATTGGGGGTAGCTTACAGTTTCAGAGTTTTAGTCAGTTACCATCATGGTGAGAAGCATGACAGCATGCAGACAGGCATGGTGCTAGAGGAGCTGAGAGTTCTACATCTTGATCCATAGGTAGCAGGAAACTGACCCACACTGGGCACAGAGCATAAGAGCCGTTAGAGCCTGCCCCCACTGACATACTTCCTCCAGACAAAGTCCAACAAGGCTACACCTCCTAATAGTGCCACGCCCTATGGGCCCATAGGGGCCATTTTCTTCCAAACCACCACATGTAGTATTCCCAGGGATTCTGTTACTTGCCTGGAAAGATGAAATTCCTCCTGCTCAGGACAAAACAAAGCAACAACAAAAACCCAGACTCCCCCCCCCAAAAAAAAAAGTGGGGTCAGGGGTAGGCTGGAGAGAGAAGTCACTAAGTAGAGTACTTCTTGACTTGCAGGCACCATGACCAGATTTCAGTTTCAAGAACTCCTGTCAAAATTACAGGGCATAGTGATGTCCAATTGTAATCCTAACTCAAGGAAGGTGGAGACTTTTAGATCCCTGAGGCTTTCTGGCCAGCTAGTCTTGCCTCTGGAGAATTCCAGGGCAAAGAAAGACTGTCTGTAAAAAAGGAGAGGGGAGGGAGTAAGGGGTAGGGAGGTGGAAACTGAGGCACAACACCTGAGGTTATTCTGTGGCCTCCACATGCATACACACAATGTGTACATGCACACCTGCACATAGCATGTGTTCACGACCCCATGAAGATGCATACACACATATACAAATGAGAGACATTTTCAGACAGTAGGATTGGCCTCTAGTTATATCTTAAATAGAAACCTAAGTAGAAATCACATAAGGATGTTTACACATTTGTAAAACTCAAAGGATTAATCTAAGATCCAATTCCAATTTGATTGAATACATTCTCTAGATGAATAGGGACAGATGTTACAGCACGTCTGCAGATCTGATTATATTCCTACAGGGATTAGAATTTTACAAGTAGAAGAGATAAAGAGAAGAATGCTAAACTTGGGTGAAATTAAAGTTTGGAATCTTATCCCAGAACCAAGATGAATACTATTCTGAACCATAAAGGAAACTAACTTCATGTGCCTCTGAGGAAAAATAGTTATGTCTAAACACAAAAGAAATTAAACTTTTAGCACTCTTATTTTTAAAAATGTTACAAAAATTATAATGAAAAAACTAACTGGATTTTTAATCTACCTGCCCATTTCAGACGAAAGTAGGCGGGACAAACCACAGTGGTGGCAGTTTTGAGGCGGTCCTGAATTCCACAGCACACGCCAGCTCCCAGAATGCTTCAGCAGGCCCCCAGCAGACCAAGGACCAGCAGCTGCACTGCTAGGTCCAGCCTGGGCTGCTGCCCACCAATCTGCCTGCTCATCCCCTGATATGAAGACCAAAATCTCACTAGGAACCCCAAATTTTGACATTGTTATTTAAATGGGGTCTCTAAAAAGTTTAATAAAATGATTTCTATTTGCTTTTGTGTTGATGATGGACCACTTGACCATTACTCTGGAGTATTTACAGATGTCATCTTTTAAAATAGACAACCTGGAGCAGGGTCATAATTGGTCCTAATTCTTGTCTGTGTAACTCAATGTATATTTCCCAAACATGCAGATACTAATTATTAGCTTTGGTTTTGGCTTGGTCTCCATACCAATGTGCATGTCTCAGAGTGCTGAGTGACAGACACCCTGTCAGTCTGTAGCTAGACAGGGGGCACTGTTTATGACTGTCTCCAGCAGTGGGCCAAGTCACTACAAACTTCACCAAATTGCTTGTGATCTCTCCACTTACATCAATTATGTACATTTATTTAAGTCATTAAAATAATTCATTTTAACGATGAGTAGATCTTTTATTTCTTTGGTTAGTCGGGGCTACCTATTGATGACTTAAAGTTGGTAGCAATGATTCTATAGGGGTACTTTTAAATCAACTTCTAACCCGTTGAACAGGATAGATAGAAGTTTTAAGACCAATTATCATCTAAGGATGCTGAAATAGCCTCTGACTCTAAAATTCCCTCTGGACTGCCTAGGACAGTAGATACTCAGGTAAGGAGTATCTGAGAAGAGAACCACAGGAGAAGCTGGATTAGAACAAATTTTCAATTTATATGTTGTTCACATGTATAAAACGACAATGAGCTTCCAGCAGCCACTTTTACCTTTTACATTATATACTTCTCTATTCTATATAAAACCTATGGCATATTTTTAAAATATACCAATAGACCTATTAACTCAAACAATTCACAATAATAATCATAAAAGCATGCAATGGACTGGTGGTGTAACTCCAGGAATTGGTAGAGCGCTTATCTGCTACGCACAAAGTGCTGAGTTTCATCCCCCAACACTGAATAAACCAGGGATTGTGGTCCACACCTGCAACCCCAGTCCCCAGGAAACGAAGACAGGAAAACCAGAAGTTCCAGGCCAAGTTCAGCTACATAGTGAGTTCAAGGCTAACCTGAAAGTCTTCTCATCCAGTTCACATAGCATGGCAATCTATCCAGACAACAGATACAATTGAAAATGAAGCTGGTTCAAGGTCATATGACCTGCTGAGGAGCGCCGACATAGGGAACTGGGCATATACTTGATCCACAATAGGCAGATTAGACACCCAGCACTTCTGGCAGGGGTGCCCAAATTCTCTGGCAGGAAGCCAACTCTATCTAGCTGCCATGAAGGCAGTGCCAGCTCTCCAGCCACAGAATGATGGACACAGTCTTCCACACTTAATTTCCGGCTGCCAGTGAATTCCAAGTGT
Organism: Uromys caudimaculatus; assembly: GCA_028551405.1. Taxonomy (NCBI): domain Eukaryota; kingdom Metazoa; phylum Chordata; class Mammalia; order Rodentia; family Muridae; genus Uromys; species Uromys caudimaculatus. The sequence goes on along the minus strand of CM052717.1, from coordinate 2,153,004 downwards.
TCAGCTTCAGTGATCCTCTGCTTTCTTTTTAAAACCACGTTTGGCACGCTGAACTGTAACAGGCAAAGCATTCTCGTACCATAAGGAAACACCTTCAGCCACCAACTTCTGTCTTATAATTGTCTCGCCCTTACAATCTGAAAACATAGTATTTAAAACTGCATAGAAAAATGTCCAAAAACTTAATATATTAATATCTCAAAGTTTCTAATACATCGACCACAGCACTTAATGTATTCATCAAAATTCTAAGTTTACCAATTTTGTTAATAAGGCGTATTCATTCCAGAACCCAGGAAGTGGAGATGGGAAGAGGGGGAGTTCAAGGTCACCCTGGCCCTACATTGTGAGTTTGAAGCTAGCCAGGGATACATGAGACCCAGTCTCAAAACAAAAACCAAAGCAGATCAAAACGAAACATACTCCTCTACGCTCATACCTACAACAACTCTATTAAGCTAAGGCTGCTTGTTCCTTCTGACCCGGGAGTAACATTTTCCCCATGGATTGTATGGGCATCCTTGCACACTGTCATGCCCATGAGCAAGTTATAGCACTTGGATCAGAATACCATAGCCAACATTTGTAGGTGGGCTGTCTTAATAAGATGAGATGGACAACCCAGCCTCCAGATCTCTGTACTTCCCCATGAGCACTCTCAAGTAGGATTGGCCTGTCTCTATCTGGCTTTGCAAGTACAAGTTCACCCTGATCTGGAAGCCTAATGAGTGTTTCAGTAATGCCCAGCTGGGCTCACTCACATGCATTAAAATCTTTTGACAAGTACTAAAGAATATCTGTACACAATGACAGAACCTTTTACTAACAAATCGAAATGATCCCGTGTCAACATGACACACAAGGGAGAATACCTAAACCAAAAATGTATTTCAGTCACCACAAATTCTGTACATGGGGGTTGGAGGAGGTAAGATGGCACACATGCTATAGTGTGGTAAGAGGCACTTATTGGAACTCTCTCCTTGCATCATGTAGGGCAATAGGAATTAAACTTGTGTCGTCAGGCTTGGCAGCAGGCTCCTTTACCCACTGAGCTATCCTGCTGCCCTTCATTAGTACTTTTGATTCATATGGTAGAGGGTTTAGCTCATATCAAGGCAAACCAAAACTAACCACAAATGTCTTAGCCTGTCCTCTGTTGTTGATGAAATACCTGAGGCTGCATTCTTTATAAGGAAAAATAGGTGTATTTTATCTCCTAATTTTGGAAGTTCAGGAATATCTCTTTAGCTCTGGAGATGGCCTTGTGGCTGATAAGAGCTGTCACACAGTGATCACACAGTGAGCCACAAAATGAGAGAATCAGGGGCCAGGCTCTTTCATAATAACTTCTCGAAAAACAACTCATTCCACTTAAGAGTAGCATTAATACTACTCAAAAGAAATGCTCTCATGACATATGTACCTTGCATTAAATCCCAAATCTAAAGGGATTAAGAACCAGACTTCCAGCATTGAAACCCAGACACACACCTTACTGAACACAGCTTTCTAGATTGTACTGGCTGGTTTTGTGTCAACTTGACACAAGCTGGAGTTATCACAGAGAAAGGAGTTTCAGTTGAGAAAATGCCTCCATGAGATCCAGCTGTAAGGCATTTTCTCAATTAGTGATCAAGGGAGGAGGGCCCCTTGTGGGTGGTGCCATCCTTGGGCTGGTAGTCTTGGACTCTATAAGAAAGCAGGCTGAGCAAGCCAGGAGAAGCAAGCAAGCCAGTAAGAAACATCCCTCCATGGCCTCTGCATCAGCTCCTGCTTCCTGACCTGCTTGAGTTCCAGTCCTGGCTTCCTTTGGTGATGAACAGCAATGTGGAAGTGTAAGCTGAATAAACCCTTTCCTCTCCAACTTGCTTCTTGGTCATGATGTTTGTGTGGGAATAGCAACCCTGACTAAGACATAGATCCTGAGCCTGGATACACATACTACATCAAGCCCAGGTTCCTAGCACTTGAACCTGGACACTCATCCTGTATTTAACCTGGGCTCCCAGCACTTTAGCCTAGACGCACATACACAGTGTGTCAAGTCCCCCATAGAGATCATTGCTCCCTACTTTAAAACTGTAAAATTATATACATAAAAATACTGAGTTCAAATGACTGCCTCCTCACAATGTGACACAATGAGTCATTGGCCTCAGAACATATATCACCCAGAAGGCTTTGGGACAAACTGACATTTTCCAAGCACAAGGCCACAAAGAATTATGTCACAGCTGGAGAAATGCCAAGCCACAGGGCAGTGATGTAAAAAAAAAATTTTTTTTTATTAAATTCAACCCAATAATAATTATTTACTGTACATCATAATTACAGGACTTACTATGCAGAAGATTAATCTGGCCAAGCAGCAAGAATCCCGCAAGGAAAAAAGTAATATTTTAAGCAGAAATGTTCCAATATTCGTAGACATTGCTGATGGAGTCAACAGTTATCTTTTCTTATTGAGTTACAGTGTGGTTTTTATTATGTTTTTACTCTCAGTACCATCACATTTATTTCTTCCTCGGAAATAAAGTTTAAAGTCTCCTTGTGAACTGCCACTCGGGAGAAAAGTAAAAAGCTGAGCGGACCCTGAAACACAGAGTGCAGGGTCTAAGGCAGAAGAGGCTCACAATGCCTGCAAATGGTCCTAACTGGTCATGAAAGACCAAAGCGCAGGGCCATGGAGAAGCTTCCGGTTACAAACACTTCAGCTGGATCTGAGATGAGTTTGTGTAAAATTCCAAACCAACTGAAAAGGCTCCACAATACTAATAGGGAGAATTGTTTCCCTACTAATCAAACCTTCAAAAATAGTGTTTTTATATTCCTTACCTTTCCACCCAGTGAATACACATACACACGTGTTACTTTTGAAGAGATCTTGTATCTTGCTTCCTGCAGACTGGGTATCCATGGATACTGCAAAGAGTTTCTGGAGACATGCTGCTTAAAATGTTCTCTACCAGCCTTAAAGGGACAGGGCTCATCGCTCCAGGCTGAATTGCCTACCAGGAAGGCTTGCATGGACAGCCATCCCTTCCACACTTTTCTTTTTTTATTGGATATTTTCTTTATTTACATTTCAAATGTTATCCCCTTTCCCGGTTCCTCCCCCTCCCGGAAACCCCCTATATCCTCCCCCTACCCCTGCTTCTATGATTGGGTTCCTCCACCCACCCACCCACTCCCGCCTCCCCGCTCTTGATTTCCCCTTCAATGGCGCATCCCTCGAGCCTTCGCAGGACCAAGGACCTCTCCTCCCATTGATGCCTGATAAGGCCATCCTCTGCTACATATGTGGCTGGAGCCATGGGTCCCTACATGTGTACTCCTTGGTTGGTAGCTTCGTCCCTGGGAGCTCCAGCTCTGGAGGGTCTGGTTGGTTGATATTGTTGTTCTTCCTATGGGGTGGAGAACACAACCAAAGGCATATGGAGAGGATTATTATTCCCACCAAAGAGAAATAAGAGGGAGACGGAAAATTGGTAGACAATCTACTTTTGGTGCAAATACTCTAGTAACACTCTTTATCACCACTCATGATTGTTATTATAATTAAGACATTAAATCAGAGAGGAAAAAAGCTAAAGGGGAAGGCGGCACTGGTGTTTGAAATATTACGCCCCAATTTACATACTCAGATGATAAAGCACTGGGAAAGAGGGCAAGCCAGTTAGTAGGCTTAGAAATCTACTGTCAGGGGCCTGAAGCAACACACGATAAAATTCAAAATCTGGCTCTAGCTGGGCCTGGTGAGGAGAGGATCTAGGGTGGCCTGAACCAGCCAGAGTGAAACAGCAACTAAAGTTAGCCTCGAGAAAGAGACTGTGCGGTAAGAGCATCTCACCCGGGTGACGGATCGCAGGATTAACATGCACAGTAGTAGCTTCCTGCTGCATGGGAAGAAGAATTGGGTCTTAAAAGGAATTATAATTAAAAATCCTAACTTCCAATGAATCTGCCCTTCAAGGACATAGCCTAGTAAGCCCGAGTAAAGGAATTGAAGAAATTCGAAACAGAAGCCAAAGTCTGAGGTGTTTAATATATTTTTTTTAATTCACACAAAAAGGCATTCTCCTCTCCAGTCTTCATCCCGGCATCTTCCTGACTACTTCCTGTTCGGTGCCTTCTTTTAGGGCCTGGATTATATCACATTTCTTGTTCAAGTCCAGGCAACGGAAAAATAGACTGTCATCTTGGGGAAACCCCCAGGAAACAAAGAAAGCAGCACCGTGGAGCAGCAAGACGAACTCAGGAGCCCGGCTCCGCCGAGGCTGTGGCCATGCTGGCATTTCTCTCTGCCTCCAGCTCAGAAACAAGCTGGACTATCTCAGGGTGACTGAATTTTCCTGGGGAGGAAAAAGACATTTCCATATTGATGAGAGAAGACACCCACTTCTTCAATTTGACCCCACGGCTATCGGGAGCTTAATTCTATGAGCTGGAATCATATCCCCAAGCAGGAGATTCCGGGTCCAAGGAAGGGAGAGCACTTATAAAGGTGCAAACATGAGAATCGAAGAGTCATCAGTTAGGCAAAACTGGAGGAAACACGATCAGGAAGCCCCTGAGTGCCTCCACCAGGAACTGTACGGGAAGCCTGGGTGAGCGCTGAGAGGGCCGAGACCCATTTGTTTCTTCCAAAACTGAAATGAATGAATGGAATCCAATAGGCTGTGCTCCTCGGCCCTCCCCAGGCTTCTGTTCTGGGCAGTAACCACACCCTCATCTATTATCAATCATTATAGATACCCAGCTAATAAGTCAGTATCTTACACTTACTCATCCGGTCAAGGAGCTCGGCACCAAGTCAGACGACCTGAGATCTACTTCCAAACCCACCCAGGGGGAGGGGAGAACCAGCTCCCGAGTGGTCCCTTCCCCTCCATACATGTGTTATGTCATGCCCCCACCTGCTATCAAATAATTAAATATAATAAAAGAAATATTTAAATGGTATTAGTTGTAGTTTACATGTGTCTCGTGTTTCTTTAACGAAACCTTTTCTTTTTTAACTAATAATTTTTATATTTTTAAATGAAAATATAACTATATCCTTTTCTTCTTCCCTTTCCTTCCTCCAACCCTTTCCATGTACCCGGCCTCTTTATCTTTGTTCTTACATATATGCACTTAGGAATGAGTCCTCTCCTTAAGCATTTGTCACTGAGGTAATGAGAAGCCATTTGTCCGATTGGCTGCATCTGTTTACTTACTAACTTTTTTTTCCTCTTTTTTTATTTTTTATTATTTATTTATTTATTTATTTTCTTGGTTATTTTATTTACATTTCAAATGTTATCCCCCTTCCCAGTTTTCCCTCCACAAGTCCCTTATCCCCTCCTTCCTCACCCCTGCCTCCATGAGGGTGCTTCCCCACCCACCCATTCACTCCTGCCTCATCCGCCTAGCGTTCCCCTATCCTGGGTCATCAAGCCTCCACCGGATCAAGGGGTTCCCCTCCCAGTGATGCCAGATAAGGCCATCCTCTGCTACATATGCAGCTGGAGCCATGGGTACCCCCTGTGTACTCTTTGGTTAGTGGTTTAGTCCCTGGAAGCTTTGGGGGGGTCTGGTTGGTTGATATTGTTGTTCTTCCTCTGGTAAGTTGGTTATCTCAGGTGATTTGTTGCAGTAACTAAAGCAAACAAAAAGAGAGAAGCAGAGACTGCAAGATTGTAGCAAGCTCAGAACAAGTGCAAACTGAGCGAAAAGGGAACAATGAATTCTCACAGGGAGGATGAGGAAGAGCGACAGACAGACGGGTGGCTGTAGGTCCCAGGACTTTTTAGGTCAGTCAAAAGTGTCAGGAGTTTATGTTTCAGAAAAAGGAAAGCCATAAGTTTTAAAAATAAAGATATCAGCCTAGGGGCATAGGTCTGAAGTAGAGTGCTTATCTGGCATGCCCAAGGTCCCAAGTTGGATCTCCACTCCACTCCTCCCTGCCCCTGAAAAAGGATGAGACGAAGCCTATTATCTACAAGGAAGGTCACAGTAGCAGTTCAGAATAAAATAATAACAGCCCTGTCTAGAGCAGAGGAAATGGAGCTGGGAAAAGAAAAAGAAAATTGAATCAGCTTCATTTTCATGCAAATAGTATTTTGGAGATTAGTCTGTGAGCCAGGACTTTGTTTTGGTGAGGCCACACAAGGGTCATGGCAGATCAGAGAAAGGCCTGTCCTTACAACCCTCTCAGGGATAACAGACATGGAGCTTACCATAATGGACTCCCAGGAAATGTACCAGGAGCCATATTTGAAGAAGCTATAAGAATGACCATCTGTATGTAACACAGTAGGTGTAGTTCTTTGCTTTGTAAACTATCAAAATAAAGACAGCTAACAGTGCCAAGTGTTGCTCTGAGCAGATCACAGGAATTATCCTCCTACATCCAGACACAATCCTATAATGTAAGTCCTACTAGAGTCCCCAGGTTACACTGGATGGTTGAGTCTGGGACCTTGCACATGCCAGGCAAGTGCTCTGCTACGGAACGATATCCCTAGCTCTTGTAACTGAGCCTGTCGTCAAACTCAACCCTTCTGGATCTACTTCCTGAGTGTGAGCATGTTCCACACCAGGCTTAGCTATCTCCATTGTAAAGACAAGGAAACAAAGACTCAGAGAACCTAGGTGGTTTGTGGAGATCTTCACAGTTATATGTGGCATAAGGAAGATTCAAACCCATGCCTTCCGAGGCCAGGGTTGTGCTATGAGGTACCACCATGATGGTGATGCCTGCCTAGTGCAGGGAGGTGGAAGACCTGTTTGAAGTCACTCACCCCGACCTTACAGGTCTAAAGCACGAACAGATAAGAGCCCTTTCACACTCATTATCTCCCCTTGAAAACTAACTTTGGACTTGAAAAAGGAATTTTGGTTCCTAGTTTTCAGATGAGGCATGAAGATACCAGCAGCTGGCAGGTGGCAGAGCAGAATGTGAAAATAGTGCTCAGCCATCAATGTGACAGTGCTCCCCAGTGCTCCCCATGCCACTGGCATCTCAACAATCCCCCCATTCCCATTTTCTTTCCAGATGCTCTACTTGAAAGGTCAGATGAGGGGAACCGATGTGGGCTCAATAACATACCATCAGTCCTCACGATAAGAGTAAGCCAAACCAAACCAACCAATCAAAAATGTCTATGAGCATGAGTACCCGCCGTGGAATCATAGAAGTCTTGAAGCCTCCCGGGCTTATTCTCCATGTCTTCATATTCTGAGGCCTGAAGGATCATTTCACACTGGTCCAGCTGCTTCACGAATCTGGCTTCTTCACTAGACTGAGTCTCATACTCCTAAGGAAAGGGACATTTAAAGGTTATGATTAGGCTGCCTACCAGGGGATTCTAGGGAATTTCTTATTTGGGTACCTGGAGTCAGAATCGTAGCTTAGGGAATGAATTTTCAATACCAACTGCATTTCTCCACAGTGTACAGATAATTAGAGACACCTGTCTTGCAGGCACAGATTAGCACTAGAACTCCACGCAAGGACGTTCATAATCACCCCCCAAAGGCCACTGGGTGCCCTGGGAGTCTCATTTGTTTATCTCAGACACTTCCAAATTCCTTTCTTCCTGTCTTGGTTTCAAGATCAACATTCTTTTTTTTTTCTTTAAAGAAATTTAATTATATATATTGGGCTCGTGTGTGTACGCAGATGAACATGTTTGTAATTGCTGTCCATCCTGTTTGAGACAGGGATGGGATCTCTCATCAGCCTGTGGTTTGCTGAATGGGCTAGGAGGCCAGTGACTCCCAGGGATCTGCCCATCTCTGCCTTCCTGGACTTGAGACTGCAGGCATATTTCACCATGTTTGGTCTCAGTCTACCTTCCTTCTTTCCTGCCTGCCTGCCTGCCTGCCTTCCTTGTGGTCCACCTAGAATAATTAGTTAAGACCCTCTGGGCTATAACTACTGGGAACATTAGAGAGAATCTATGAGTTTTACAGACACTACATATATGCATGTTGGTGGGAGGAGATGGTGAATCTGGTGGGAGGGGAGGAGCATTTCTACCTTTTCTTTCCCACTGTCCCTTCTGAGTGGAACAGGGAGTTGCAGGGGGCATTCTCAGAGCAGAACACGTCACCTGCCACAAGAAGTTCCAATTAATGCTACACGGGATCATTCTTCTATCAAGACCAAAGTATTCCCAACTGGTTTCTCGCAGAATTCTCATTTGTAATTCCACCCCAGATGTGTTCAGATAATAATCCTGGCATGCTTTCTTGGCAGCAAGACGCAATACAAATCACTGAAAGGCTTCCTGGTTGCATTTGAAGACTGATTCTTATTAAGGCAACCATTTGAATTTGGTAAGAGCTGAATCTTACACAGGGGAATCATTTAAACATGAAACCTAACATATTTTGCTTTATCTCAAAGGCACTTTTTAAAAAATTACATTTTATTTAAGTGTTCATTCACATTCATAGTTACATAGTTATAATTAAATAAATTCAGGTTCACAATACTCTAAGCAAACCAATGTAGAATTTCTTTTCTGCTCAAAGTAAGAAAAACAAATTAAGAGTGTTCAGAAATACAGTATATTGCTGTGCTGGTCAGTTTTTTTGTCAGCTTGACACAAAACCAGGGTCACCTATGTAGAGGGAATCCGGATTGAACTGCCTCTATCAAAATGGCCTGTAGGCGTGCCTGTGGGGAATTTTCTTAATTAGTGGTTGATTCATTCGAGAAGGCTCAGGCCTACTGTGGGCGGTGCCATCCCCTGGCAAATGCTCTGGGGTGTATGAGAAAACAGACTGAGCAAGCCAGAAAGCAGTGCTTCTCTGTAGTTCCTGGTTTTCTTTTTGCTTCAGTTATTATCCTACCTTCCCTCAATGATGAACTATTACTAGGACTGTTAGCCAAATAAGCCCTTTCCTCCCCAAGCTGCTATCGTTCATGCTGTTTATCACAGCAACAGAAAGCGACCTAATACAGCCGACTTTATAGAGAATGCTAATGAATTTACAGAATACTTTAAAAGGCATGCAATTTGTTGAATTTTCTCTTAAAAATTAATTGTAAAGGCATTCTGTAATTTTATCTTTCAATAAGAAGGCATGGGATTGGTGACATGTCTCTTCAGTCAGCAGGTAAAGGTGCTTGCCACCAAGTCTGAATACCAGAGTCTGATCAATGTAACACAAATGATAGAAAGGACCAATAACTATAAATTATTCTTTGACCTTCACATGTGCTGTGTCATACATGTGTATGCACATATGTACATGGATAATAAGTAAATTTAATAATGTTTTTTAAAGTCAGGCAGGGTTGGACAAAGAACACTGTAGACCAAGCTCTTGGGGTGAGAAGTATTCTGACAGTTAAAGAATTATTGAGAACTGTTTCTAACATCAGACCTGTGAGAGTCACAGGACAGAAGAGGAAAAAGAAAGGGCAAAAGATGGAAGCAAGCCTATGCCTACAGGGGTCCAGGCTTCCTGTATGGAATCTCAGCTTACTGTGCAGCGTGGGCATCATGGAGCTGCTGGTCTCAGGAGGAAGGGGCATATTCAGATTTGGTGTTCATAAAGATTACTCTAATTTGAAGTGGGGGATAGCAGGTAAACTGGAAGCAGGGAAATCAGGTTCCAAGATGTTGTAGCATTAGCAAAAACATTATAGTCTGGTCTAAACTCATGGCAAGAAGGATAGGAAAATGTGGAAGAATTTGAAAAAAATTATTATGAAGTGAAATAAACAAACAAACAAACTATATGTTTGTTTGCCCACTGACCTCCAGAAGCCTGCTTAAGACCGGCCCCTGTGTGAAGAAAGCATTGAGGTACAAGAAACACTTGGCTGAGTAGTATTCCATTGTGTAAATGTACCACATTTTCTGTATTCATTCCTCTGTTGAGGGACATCTGGGTTGCTTCCAGCTTCTGGCTATTATAAATATGGCTGCTATGAACATAGTGGAGCATGTGTCTTTATTACATGTTGGAGCATCTTCTGGGTATATATCCAGGAGTGGTATAGCTGGGTCCTCACAATGGAATACTACTCAGCTATTAAAAACATTGACTTCATGAAATTCACAGGCAAATAGATGGAACTTGAAAATATCATCCTGAGTGAGGTACCTCAGTCACAAAAGAACGAACACGGTATATACTCACTAAGTGGATATTAGCCCCAAAATTCGGAATATCTAAGATTCAATTCACAGCAACCATTGGACTGAGGGTGTAGTCCCAGATGGAAGAGTTGGAGAAGGGACTGAAGGAGCTGAGAGAGTTTGCAGCCCCATGGAGGGAGCAACAGTGTCAACTGGCCGGACCCCCAGGAGCTCCCAGAGACTGAACCACCAACCAAAGAATACACATGGTGGGACCCATGGTGCTGGCCACATATGTGGCAGAGGAGGGCCTTGTTGGCCATCAGTGGGAGGAGAGGCCTTGGGGATGTCTCAGTATAGGGGAATGCCAGGGAGGGAAGACGGGAGTGGGTAGGTGGGTGGGGGAGCACCCTCATAGAGGCAGAGGGAGGGGGGATGGGATAGGGGGGTTCCAAAGGAGAGACCTGGAAAGGGGAAAACATTTGAAATGTAAATAAAGTATCAAAGAAAGAAAGAAAGAAAGAAAGAAAGAAAGAAAGAAAGAAAGAAAGAAAGAAAGAAGGAAAGAAAGAAGGAAAGAAAGGAAGGAAAAGAAATACTTAGCAGGCAGTAGGTGTTCACTATAAGCCTCAAGTATGCAGACAGATACTGGGCAAGATTCTGTGCACCCTAACAGTAGATGAGCACTAGGAGCTTACACAAGGACAGTCCAATCCTCAAATACTCCCTGTCTGACCCCTGGGTCATCTTTTACCAGGACAGGGACCTATGCTGGCAAGATAATCAAAACTGAGTGGAGTAAAGGTTATCAAGATTCAGAAAGAAAAGGCCTAAATAAATATGGGAAAGGAAAACAATGTTAGGAAATCCCTAAAAGAGTCTCCATATTTCCCTAATATTACATTAAACCATCAACACACCCAGATACACACACACACAGAGCAACAGCAACAGCAACAACAACTACCCTAGGAGGGAGACCTAAATTAAGTTTCCTTCCATCAGTTCAGGAAATATAAATTCCAACCAAGATGAGCAACAGATAATCCCAGTGGTCAGATCCCACACAAACTTAGCAGATAGAAGAGAAAGTAACATATTACCCATTCACACCAGAAAGACATTCTCAGATCTAAAAATAGATCAAACCAACCACAAACTACCCCCAAAGAACTAAAAGACACACACAAAAAAGTAAGACACTAAGGAACAACCTAGAAAAAAATAGAAGTAAAGTTTACTTTAGAGAAGTTAACTAAGTGGGAATCCAAGGGCAACTGAGCATGGTAAATAAGCCTAAGAGAAAAAAACTGAGACAGAGGGTACCTTTAATAGTTTTAAAAAGTAAGATACAAAGGGTTTCCGAGAAACTGGAAAACATTGGCAGTTGGCAAAAAAGAACAAAAGCATATAGGAGTAGTAAAAAATAAAAAGAAAAAATAAAAAGAAAGAAAGAAAAACAAAAACTAGATGTCAATAAGGTTTCCTTGTAATTGTATTTTTTCTAAAGTATACTGAACACAGACACTAAATACCCAAGGAAGTTAACGCAAGTAATCAATACAAAGATACTTTCTAATGAATATTAACAGACAGAAAAGAAATTCCTTGGACTCCTATATAAGAATAGAATCTAGCATATAATTAAAATAAACTGATGGCTAGACTTTGACAGCAATGTGTTATGTTAGAAGAAAATGAGAGAAATGGACTTAATATACTCAAGAAAAAGAACTATGAGCTACAGGTTTTATATCCAGAGAAACTTAATTTTAGGGACTAAAAACAAAAAACAAAAAACAAAAAAAACAGAGAAACTGAGTCAAATGCTAGGGAACAATGCTCTGGGAGCCCTTCTAAAGAATCAAACACAGACAAGTCTCAAACACTGAACTGTTCAGGAGTCGACAAGCCTAGAAGTGACCAGTCTGGCTAGCTGTGTTGGGATGAGGCTGGAGCAAGGCCATTCCTGCTGTCAACAAAGTCAATCATTTTTTCTCACGTTGCCTTGTAAGAATTGCAACCAAATATATGAGCTACAAAATAAAAACATTAGAGTATATTACCTTCCTGTAACCTCCAAGGTTTGGAGGACAGAAACATATGGAAAAAGGAATTATGTACTATCACTGCTTTAGAGGTGGTGGGGCCTGGGAGAATAGAGCCCATAAGTGAGGTAGATCTAAAGTCTCATACAGTAGCCAACTTTATTCAGAACATCAGGCAATTTATACTCTGAAGTTTAAGAAAGACACCTGAGTAAAGTTCTCATAATTTCAAGCTGCATACAACCACAAGGACAAGCCTCATGTAGCAAAAACATGTTTGTTTGTTTGTTTGTTTGTTTGTTTGTTTAAATGAAGGCATATAAACAAACAACAATAGCTTGTCTCAAGGGAATAAGGTAGAGAATGACAGAGCAGGACACCAGACATCCTCTTCTGGGCTCTGCACAGGCATTAACAAGTACAATGTACATCAGTACACACACACACACACACACACACACACACACACACAGAGAGAGAGAGAGAGAGAGAGAGAGAGAGAGAAGGAAAGGTATGAAGAAAGATTTTTACCAGAGACCAGAGGGATGAGACTCAGTAGAGAATTCTCATGCTATCAAGATCCAGGTGACAGAGAAACAAAAGAGAGCACAGCCATATGTGATTTTAGCAAAAGCAGTGTCAGGTGAGGCTAGCAGTCATTCTGCAGTGAGCATCAAAGAACAGTTGGGAAGTATGGACAAATCTTTACCTGTTTAGTCAAGAAGGAGAGCAGGAAAATGTAGCAAATGGGGAGATCTGCTTCAAAAGTCACACGACCATATATGTACAAGCTAATACAAGCTAGAGAAGTCTCCACCCATAGAGCCTCCACTTTCCTAATTAGAAACAAACAGACATAAAAGGTGATCTGCTATAAAGTTAGAAAAGTGTAAGTAGCAAGGCAGATGCTGGAAGAAAGCAGTGGACGCGCAGAGACTCCAGGGAAGTGCCTGGGACTGGTACAGGAACAGCACAGCACACTGCCACCTGCAGGTGTGAGTGGAAAAGACAAGCCACCAAATGACTCGGGGGTTTCCCAAGTGGCAGGACTAGAAGGTAGTCCTAGGTCCAGAAGGATGGAAGGGAAGAGAAAGGGAAGACGATTAGGATTAGGGAATGTTGGCTCTGAGGGAGGGCTGCTACCTGTGTTGTCTCTCTTTCACACCTTCATTTCTCTGACCTCCTGGTGGCTTTTGATCCCAAGATTCAGGAAGGAGCCTCACATTGCTCTACTCTGAGGACAGATGAGAGGACGTTTGTAAAACGGGAACTTGTTAACCCAACTGCATCTACAATTGATGGGCACCTGACAGTAGTGACAGAAAATTTGGGGGTAAAGAGAATGCCCAGATGGGTGGTTAGGCATTTAGTATGGAGCACTGGCTCCATGTGTGCTTTGGGGATTGGAAGGATATAGTCCCAGCACTCAGGGGACAGAGGCAGGCAGATCCCTATGAGTTCAAGGCCATCCTAGTCTACTAAGCAAGTTCCGGGATTTCAGGGCTACCCAAAGAAAACCAACAAAACAAAGTAAAAACTGTAATGCTGTGGAGAGCCTTTTGGGGCTGCTTGGCAACAATCTGACATTAGACCAAGGACAAAGAAACAGGCTTCAGGCAGGAATCTGACATTGGGCCAAGGACAAGGAAGTAAGCTCAGGCAGGAATCTAATCTTAGGCTAGAACAGGGAAGTAAGTTCAGGTAGGAATCTTAATTTTAGGGTGGAACAGAAGAAGTAGGCTTCAGGCAACACTCTGATTGTGGGCATGGTCAAGGAAGTAGGCTCAGATATTCCGGTCATCCTGACACGCCCTCAGAAACAGCATCGCAGGAATGATCACGGACTTTTGCTTATTGCCTTGCTCATTCCTTGGCTATTTGTGTTTATTGTACTGTTTGCCCTTATTGCTTGCATGTAATTAAAATGGTATAAAAATGGATTGGGAAAAATTAAACCTGCTTCAGTCTCAGAATTGACTGAGGCCATGCTGCAGTATTGTCTAATTGTCTCTTTCTTCTCAATCCTCACTCCTGCGCTGGAGAATCTGTTGACTGACTGAATGGGCTTGATCATAATGCAGGTGGCGGGTAGATACTTTTCTGTGATATTCTCACAACACCGAGTATAACCATAATCATGGCTTCTGGTAGTTCTTTCAGAAACAAACAAAATGAGCATACATTCTCCTGGTTTACGAAAACATAATTTCACTTTTATGGTGAAAGACAAATTATAATCCAGAATGTCTAGCCCCTTAAACCTCTGGGCTGGCAGGTGTGTTATAATGCTGAACAGCTGTGGTGACCACACTTAAAATATCCTCTAGCTGGTATTTTCTATGTAGCTAGTATGACCCCAAGTTCTATAGGTATCTATATCAGGACATAGGTACTGAAGGCAGACCAACCAGAGTATATGGAATAGAGATGGGCTCAAACTCATTATGTTCTGAGTGTTTTACATACATGAATCACTTTAATCCCCATGTCTATATACTGCTCTATCACAGATGAATAAATGTTAACATGGAGAAATTAAATTGCCCTAAGTCATGAAGCTAATAATGAAGAAAACAAGCACACGAACATTGGCAGTCTGTAAGTAAAATACATATACTAACAATGTCTGCACATCAATTGCTACGTTTCCTTTCTGCCTGGAACCTTAAATGTGACCTATGACTATGTCTTATATGGAAATAGGGTCTCTACAGAAGTGACTGAGTTATAGTGTAGCCCCAATCTAGGATGTTTGGACACAGGTACAAGCACAGAGAGGACACCATGCAGTGGATGGTTGGAGACCAGGCTGGGTAGGGAATGCCAAGTCTGCAACTACTAAATAACAGGTGGAGGCAAGAAGGGGTCCTCCCCATCAGGGTTCCTTGATAAGATTCATCAAGTACATGTACAAGACGGAACAGCCATTACCTGTTTGGGAGTTATCAAGTGTGTTATATTTACTCAAATCCAAATTTCTAAGTAACTACAGTACTTTACTTGGATGAGACTATTTTAATTCTGTTGATCTTTCAGTGAGAATTTCAGTCCGTTGCTGGTGGTCAACTAAGAACACAATTCTGTAGATACTGCCATGCCACTGGGTGTACAATAAATAAGAGGCACAGGCAGATGGAGTCTTAGAAAGCTTTACAAGTTCTAGGAGTGTTTTGCCCTTAAGAGATAATGAAATTCACCTCATAAGCTCACATCTCCTCTTTTCCTCTACATGGATGAAGTTGAATCTTACCTTATTCTGCTACTCCCCACCTGACAGAGCATGCTTCAAAAGCTACGTAAAAGTATATGCTTTAAGACGCAGACCAGTATTCCCCAAAGACACCATCTGCTGTGGCTCCAGGCTATACGCATTCATACCATCCCAGACTGAATTATCCTAACAAGGTAATTACTAAAGGCCCACAGTCTCTCATCAGATTCCAGCATTTCCTTGTTACAGAACACCAACCCATGTACTGCACACTATGGAACACCTCTAGCACAGAATCTAAAGCAGCACTCAGCAATCAAATGTATGAATATTTCCCAATTAATGAAATTAACTTTGACACTGCAAGGGATGAGTTATATCTTTAAAAGCCTCATGGTGGTCCAGGTGCAAATTGGGTTTCTTAAGTGTAGAGGAGCAGGTAAGCCTATAAGACCCTCACTTCCTAAAAGAAAGACGGACTACTAAGACTGAAGTAACTCACATGTGAGTATGTAGGCTCAAGGTCTCTGCATCATTCCCAGCATCTTGAGGGGCCTACTTCATCCAATATTTGGGCTAACCCACAGCAGTGACAGGGCACTACCAAATCTGATACTGCAGAACATGGAGCTTTAGGGAGAAATCTGGTGACAGTTTCAGCCCCAGTCATGTCCCATTTTCTTTCCATGGGACAAACTGACCCAACATAGGAGGTAGTGGGAAGGGGCCTTACAGGAGAAAAGACCAGGGTACGGGCCTGGATACGTGGAATGGAATTCAGAGCGCAGAGGGCATAGGAGAGCGATTGGATGGGAATGAGGGATTAGAAGGGAGTGTGAGATTGGTGGGGGAGTGTGTGTGGGGGGGTGTGTGTGTGTGTAGAAAGATAGGGCTGTCCAAGAGCAGGAAAGAGAGCAGGTCAAGAGGCTCAGTCAAGGACAGCCATTGTGCTCTGGACAGAAGAAACACTAAAAAAAGAAAGACTAACAGAAAACGTTGACTCCTGCCTTTCCGCTCTTCCTGCCCAGTCCTTTCAGCCTCATCTTCCACAGTGAGGAGCAAGCAAAGGAGAGCCCCTGCATTGGATGGGCCCATTCTATGACTTTCCCCTTGACTTCCCTGTGTTCATTTATAGATGGGCAACAGACTCAGTAAAAGGGCAGCGCCCAAAGTCACAGGACTAAAGGTCAGTTCAGATCTATCCCCAACGCCACGTGGAGTCCAGAGGACAACTTCAGCTGCCACCCCTCTGGTGTCTCCCACCTTGTTTTAAGTATGTAGTTCATGTGTTTTAAGAGTTAGAAATGGGGGCTGGGTAGATGTCTCAGTCAGTAAAAGTGTTCATCTTGCAAACAAGAGGACTTGAATTCAATCCCCAGAACCAAAGTGGAAACTAGCATGCTGTTATCCTTAAAGTTCTGTGGCACTGAGAGACTTTGCCTCAAACTCAAGGTGGAGGATACCTACGGAACGACAGCTGAGGTTGACCTCTGGCCTGCACATTCACAGGTGCACACATGTAAGCACGCACGGACACAGATAAAAGAATTAGGTATGAGTACATGGGTGTGGACAAAGCAGCCCGAAATACAAGCACTGTGCACCTAGAGCTGTCCCAGGCACCATGGCTGTAAGAGAAGTACAAACGAAGACAAAGAAAAACTTCTGTAAGCGCAGAGAAGTTTCTGTAGCAGCTGGGAGGCAAAACCACAGCAAATTAGACAGACACTAACATCATCTGAGCAACTAAAACACAGGCAAGCCATATACAATTCAATAGCGATAAATAGAAAATAAGCCCAGAATGTACTCACTTCCCAGAGTTCATATAGTTCCTTCCTGAGGTCCTCTGGCAGCAGCTGGGTTATCTGTTTCATAGCCTCCTGAAATATGAAACCGTTACGTCCGTTACATTCACCTTCATCTAAGTCAGTATCTAGTCTACAAAAGCCAAACAAGGGACTTAAAAGATTCTTTTGAATAACTCCTAGTAAACTGGCCTTTACTGGTTCCATTAAAAAAATTATATTCATTTTCTACTGCTTCCATTATTGCAAAACTTAAAAGCATCACACAGAAAGGCAGTTATCGTCATCGACATAACAGAAGTTGCCCTGGTTTTGAGGTTCTGCGTCCCAGAATGCACTGCTGAACACTCTGTCCTCTCTGCTTCAAAGGACCTTATCATCTCAAGCGGCTGGCTGCCCACCTGAAAGTACTCTCCTATACTCTAGTGGCCCACAGTGTCAAACAGCAGGACAGTACCCAGCAGGGTTGAATGACATTGTCCCCAGCAACTGCTTGAGAGGATGTTCTTGCAACTCAATGCTGGCCACTCTGGGGCCTTCCCGGGATGGGTCTAGCAGAGTCTTCCCTTCCTTCCCTTCGACCATTCTACCATTCATCAAAACATCACACCTTTTAAAGGCCAACAGGCTTCCAAATCGCCTTAAATTCTTTCACCATTTCATCCTGTCTACCTCTTACTCTATTCTGGAGTTAATCAGAGGCTTAACTCTTTGAAAAGAATAAGCTGTGAAGCATCTACTTCAGTAAGAGCATGGTCTCACAGAAAATAAAACAATGAATTGGAGAAAAGGAATGGGTATTTGTGTGCATATTTATAAAACACTAGAAAGAAAAATGCTCTGTAGCTTACAGCTGCACCTAGAGCGAGCAGAATTTACCAGTACCAGCAATTTGCTTTTATGGGTGGCAGCACCATCCTGAGTGGCTTGCTCAGTCACATAATTATAGGATCGCACCACCCTGAGTGGCAGGAAATGTATTTTATACTTCCATTCTTCTTGTTTCTTTATTGTAAATCTCTGCAGCAATGAACTTGAGAAAATCATTTTATATACTGTCTACATAAGCATTGCATTTTACCATACTATTCCAGCAATACATTAATTCTTATTTTATTTTTCAGAAGTCTACAAAAGACATTTGAGTATAGATATATTGAAGTCCAATCTACTTGGAGTGCATGCTTAAACACTTGGCTTTGAATGGGAATTGTTTGTCTGCCTCTTCTTAGCTGACCGGCCTAGCACTGAACATGGCAGAGCAAAATGTAACCCTTGCCTCCCTCATGCAAGAGCCTTTATTCTCCACACCCCAAAGCCTGAATTAGCATTTCAGAGACTACACCACCCAAATACTGACCTATTAAAAAGTTTCTTACTGATAAAAATTAATATGCTCTTTGAAAAATCCTGCCCAGCCAGTCAAGAAATTTCTGGACAAATGATGCTTCTGGTTCACATTATGCACGTCTCTCCTGAGGGCAAGGAGCCTTCATTTAATTATCTTTAATGCATGTCTCAGAGAGCCAAATCTTGTGCATAAACACCATCTGTAAAAGGAATCCCAACCTTCCTGTTCCTGAACCCAGACCGGCAAAGAGGCAATGACTCGCCAGCTCTCTCCAGGTCCTGGGTTTCTCAGCCAAGAACCTGATGTTCTCTAAGAGGCTTGCTTGGTCCTTCTGTCTATGACATTTATTCCTCTGTGAATCAGCAGGAGTGGGCAGCAGCAAGGATGACGGGGGCCAGAAAGGGTTTTTTTCCTAGCCAGAATGTGGCACTCTGGAAGACAGCAGCACCATGACTGTTCAGGACCTTGTACTCTTCCCTCAGGTGACACTAACCAGGACCCATCCTGTCAGGAGTCATTGGTTTTCTCCACCGCTGGTAGCTGCCCTTCTTTTACGGGGGTCTGGGATTCTTCTTGAGAAGTTTCTGGCATGCTCTTCTGAGGAGCAAATCCTCATGCCCTTCCAGAGAGACGGTGTATCTCCTTTCCTGGCACATTTCCCCATGCCAGCTCATGTCCACAGCAATCTTCAGCATGACTTCTCACTCTAATGTCAGTATTTATACAGAAATGAAACCAATGTCCGCCAACGAGCTTCACAAGCCAGGAGTTTCTTCTCCGTCTTCTTACTCTAGATCACACTGCATTACCCATCATCCTCTGGTCCAAGTGCCAATTCCTTTCTGTAACTGAGAATTGCAGCAGATTGCTTTCTTTCTGTATGGATTCTGTCAAGCAACCTAAGAATCCTTTTTCACAACAGTCTAGACTTATACTAAGAAATATTTTCTTTTCATGATGCACAGGCTATAGTTGAACCTGCCCTTTGGGAGGAAGATGGACGGACAGCCCAGTCTTACACTATTCCTAAGGTGGTTTAGGGTGGTTTGAACCTAAATTAGTTCTAATTCTTTATGGGATCTTCTTTCTTCTTGGGGACTTTAGTCTCCATCAGCTCTGACAATAGCTTCCTAAACCTGCCTTCTCTATTAAACCATCTTGATAATGGCTTCTTCAATAAATGACTTAGGACCAACCTCAAAGGCCCCTGAGACAAGTCGTTTGAAGTAATGGTTGCACTGGATTCCAGGCCTTCTTCAGCTGTAAGGATGAAAGAGTGAAAGGTGGGGGAGGAAGTAATAAAGGGACCCTTCTCCCTGTGTTTTTCTGCCTCTGCCTCAAAAATGTCTCTCTTTAGCCCTGGCCTCAGATTTTGTAGCTTCCACTGACCTTAATTTATTATCTTATAAAAGCTATTTATTTCTGTGAGTGCAATTTTTTATTTTACCTTTTAAATCTCTAGCCTCTACAGGACTAACCTAAAATTTACTAAATAGTAATTATAATACTGATTATATTTGTGATTTCTCTCCAAATAGATTACATGTGATGGGGGAGATAATTTCCACAAATTGAGTTAAGTCCCAGCTATTTCTTCTATTCTAATGACGGCCATGCCATTTATCTACACATGTTAACAAGATTGAAGCCTGTCGACTGTCATATGACCCTGAATATGCCCAATTTTGTCACAGGCAGGCCTGGCTAGCACTTGGAAGGGAGACTGCCTGGGAATACCAGGTGCTGTAGTCTTAAAAGCCAGGTGGTAGTGCACACCTTTAATCTGAGCACTTGGGAGGCAGAGATAGGAGAATCTCTGAGTTGAAGACCAGCCTGGTCTACAGAGTGAGTTTCAGGACAGGTGAGGCTACACAGAGAAAGCCTGTCTTGAAAAACCAAAAGTAAAAAAAAAAGAAAGAAAAAAGAAAACCAACATGACTATCTGTTCCTGAGTCAAACATGGCAGCAACAGTCATGCAGTCCTAGTCTTATATTAAACAATGGGGGGAGTAAGCCAAAGCCGATTCTCTGGTCAAGAAACCCTTGCTTAGAGAAGATCATAAACTTTCTAAAAAACAGTCAGTATGGACAACCTACTTCAGGACTCTCCTGAAGATGTTTGGTTACTATTACTACAAAGTCTAAGCTATTAAGTACTAACTATACATACTCAGTTGTCTACAAACTCTATACAGACTCAACTAGTTGTCTACTAAATTCTATACAGATTCAGCTAGCTGTCTACAAACTCTATAGACTCAGTTAGTTGTCTACAAACTCTATAGACTCAGCTAGTTGTCTCCTAAACTCTATACAGACTCAGCTAGTTGTCTACAAACTCTATAGACTCAGCTAGTTGACTACAAACTCTATACAGACTTAGCTAGTTGTCTACAAACTCTATACAGACTCAGCTAGTTGTCTACAAACTCAATACACACTCAGCTAGTTGTCTACAAACTCAATACACACTCAGCTAGTTGTCTACAAACTCTATACAGACTCAGCTAGTTGTCTACAAACTCTATACAGACTCAGCTAGTTGTCTACAAACTCTATACAGACTCAGCTAGCTGACTGTCATCAGTTGAGCTCCATCTCAACACCTTGGCCCTAAACTCTAAGCACATCCTCTCCAATCTTCCCCTCCTGAGACTGGCTAGGTAGTGTCCTCCTTTATTGCAACAGGGCTAGTGAATTCATTTGCTAAGGCGACAGGTTCTCCTTGAGATCTTTTGCAGAGTTAATAACGAGCACTGACCTCCTCTCTTCTGTGCTTTTCTTCTTTAGGGATGTTATCTTGGGGTGCTATGTCCCCAACGATGCATTCTGCCATATCGTGAACCAGGGCTAGGCGTATACATCTGACCAGGCAAGAAATGTTGAATAATTACACAAAATTACATTCACTACAAGTTTCCTTTCTACATTATTATTATTTTTTAAATGTATGTGAACAAACTGCCATTGTCTTCAGCAAGAGGCCACCTGATCCCATTACAGATGGTTGTGAGCCACCATGTGGGTCCTGGGAATTGAACTCCAGTGTCGGAAAGAGCAGTCAGTGCTCTTAACTACTGAGCCATCTCTCCAGTCCTCTATACTATTTTTAAGCTTAATAATATATTTTTCTTTCTCCCCCCCACATAGAATATTTTAATACAATACTTTCTAAAGTAATTATACTCTACCAGCCTACATTAGTACTGAATTAAAATTTCTTATGAATACTTAACACAATTCTATCTATCTATATGGACTAACTCAGAGTATAGGATAAACTGACTTTTTTAAAAAATGGTTGATTTTACAAATGCTCATTTTAGAAGGTTTCACAAAGTCAGGAGATGTTTTATTTACACAAAATTTAGAACCTCCAATATCCTGTTGCCAAAATGATCAGTATCAGATGCAGCTGAACTGATAGGGCTGTGAATCTGTACAGTAAGGTGACTGACCTTACTAGCTACAGAATTTTACCAAATTAGTTACTTAACTCAAATGCTTCCTTTTGTCACCCTGCATTGTGTCCATATAAAATGGGACTGGAGAGTTAGCCGGTAGTGTACTGGCCTACCACGAACAAAGCCCTGAGCGTGATGCCCAGAATCACTGAAAGGAGTAGGGGTAGGTACTTCATAAGGGAGGCATGAAAATTACATTAAATAATGTTCTCATTCCTTTAACTCGTGGCGATGAGAATAATCATCAGAATGACCGGCGCAAATAGTGAGGCAGGTGCCAGAAGGGCTGCCATTTCTCAGTCTTAATATTCAACAAAAGGTCTCGATGCCTCCTGGGTTCCCTGCCTTCAGTTTTTTTCTGGTCCAGTTCAAAACCTCTGACCAAGTTCATTCCTATTGCCAACTGACTTTGTTTTTTGTCTTGTGGTTTTTGTTTGTTTGTTTACTTGCAGAGCAGCTGGACTCGCTGGGCTCTCCAAAAACTTGGCTGTGCTGTAGTCAACCTTACTTCCTTTTGTCCCCCAAAGAACCCCATTACCTTCCCACCACCCGGGTTTTGTTTCCAGATGCTCTGTATGCCTTTCACTACTTCTCAACCTACGTCACTCAGCTCAGATGCCATCTGACCCGTGAAGACTAACCAAGAACATGAGATCTTCCCTGCTACTAGAATAACTGGCTAATTTCCTACCCTAACTTAGTTTGTGATTTTTATTGAAGCCACATCAGGCCTGTGCAATTCATTTGCTGCCTTCTATGTAAACTCTTGTCTTGTGGTTCCCGAGCATTTAAAACAAACTTGATCATTATCTAAAGAGATGCTACCTCTTTATAGCTTCTATGTAGTTATCGTCACACCATTTCAGCAATGTAGCCTCACAAATGGCTATCACTATTCATAAAAGCAGCTAGTTCAAAGCAAAATAAATACTAAAGCAAAGAATACAATTCATACATATTCACCCTTCAAGGCCCTAACTTCCCACTTGTTTCCGCTGAGACCGAAGTACACTGTAACAATAGAAAACCTCCTGTAGTTTACAGCTGAAGTAATCCTCGCACAGTGTCCAGAGACCTTCACAAGCACCAATGTTCAAATAACTTACCTGTCCTTGTTAAGATGGTCATCTCTGGTCACCATAGCCATAACTGCCATCCGGTACATGTGATCTGACACACTTTCTGGTTTTTCAACATTTCTGTATACCCAGCCGGTCCGTGGGACTCTCTAATAAATAAGATAAGGAATTGAACAAACAAAATACCATCCCTGGAAACAACAACAAAACTGACAGGTGTTCCTCAGGAAAATGCCTGAGAATGGCCACAGAGCCACATGTCAGCCGAGTCGTGGTTTCAAAGCTATTTTTAAAAAATGTTTTATTTAAACTAATCATAGTAATCGAAGTCTGAAATCAAACTCGTGAGTGGGCAGAATGCAATTCACAAGTAAACAAGAGTCCAATAGTTTTTACTCCGCGCTAGTGAAGTGTAACTACGGGATAAATAAACAAAAAGTTTTTAGACATAAAAGCAAAACTGGTGGTAAGACTGGTGGTGCATTCCTGGAATCTCAGAACTCAATAGTTGAAGACCCGAGTTCCAGTCTGTGCTGTCCATCTGGTCTCAAAACTGTGTTGTAGTTAGGAAAAATGCAAAGCAAAGCCCCTGTATTTGTCCTAAGTACAAGAGTAGTAGGTTTTTGCCATCCAAAAACCCAGTTCATACAATAATAGAATATTTTGTACACATAACACGTGACAGATTCCCCTATTCTAACTCAGATGACTTGGAGGAAATTCCCCGGCATTCAAGCCTTTTATTCAGATCATGATGTGATCATGTGAGTCTGCATTTTCCCTGGGAGTTTTATGCTTCTAAAGAATTTCACAAACAGTAACCACAATGACAGGGAACAGCTCATCTTGGAACATAGGGGGATCTGCACAAGTTCTGCCAAGCAAGGGCTGGTGCACGCCGAAACCGAATTACTGAACTGTCATTTCCGGAAGTCACGGAGACAGAGGAAGGTCTCCGCTGCTCACGTGCTGGGGGCCCGACTCCTGCCTTCCGCTGCAGCTCCGCAGCATCGCCCACGGCCTGGGCTGTGGCGGCGCCGGGCCTGAGCGTGCGCGAGTCCCGGATCCAGCCACGGCTGGGTACCTGCCAGCTCCTTCCCGGCACATTCAGGCCACGCAAGGCGGGACTGAGCGAGGGAGGTTGCGTGAGGTCGGAGCCTGAGATGGAGCGCGCAGCCTCCCGGCCATGCCGAACCCACTCGCTCACCTTGAGCTGCCCGACTAGACGCAGAAAACGCAACAGCCCGGCCCCGCAAACGGGTGAGGCCGAAGCCATGCCGGAGTGCACGAGAGCTGGGTGGTGTCTCCCCTAGGCCCCTCCCTATCCTCCTTCAGCTCCTCCCCACCCTTGGGCTCCTCCCCACCCTTGGGCTTCTCCCCACCATCGTTTGGCTCCTCCCCACAGCCCCACTTTCTCCTCTAGTGGACCACCGTCTCTGTATGGACCGCCTGTGCTCAGACTTTGGATGGTCTCTGCTCAAGTAACCACCATCAACTTTCACGTGGATCGCACGCAGCTTGACGCTAAGGGACAGGAAGGCCTGAGGAGGAAGAGGCTGGATAATGCCTGCAAACCTTGCCTCTTAGAAGCCTGGCAAGAAGAGCTA
Organism: Uromys caudimaculatus; assembly: GCA_028551405.1. Classification (NCBI taxonomy): domain Eukaryota; kingdom Metazoa; phylum Chordata; class Mammalia; order Rodentia; family Muridae; genus Uromys; species Uromys caudimaculatus. The sequence goes on along the minus strand of CM052717.1, from coordinate 2,128,351 downwards.
GCACTAAGGAGCTCCACCTAAAGGCTGAATGAACACCCATAACCAGTTTAACAAAGGCATTGGGCAAGCCTGTGAAGGGAGGAAATGATTGGCAAGGTACAGGGAGACTTTGGAGGAAGCAGGAAGTAGACTAGTAAGAGCAAGCCCATGGTGAAACCACAAGCATCCATTCTGCCAGAAACTGATCAGCATCTTGCAGGACTACCTGACTTGTTTCCGTTGAAAATTTAATGGTACAAGCTTTTAAAGATAGTTAATGGTTATGGACCAAATTCAAGGAGAGAGAGACAAGGATATGGATAAGATTCAAGAAGAAAGGGAAATAAAAAGGAATTCCAATTTTATTTGTAACATAGTAGGTTTATTTATATACAGGGCACTGAAACCTGGTGGGTCTAATGAACCATTGTCTGTTCTTGTTTCTTATTACTTAATACACCTATCACGTCTTTCATTTGAGCCAGAATACTGTACCAGGAGCTATGCTAGAAAATGTATAGTCATCACAACATAAAGTTGGTATAGATTGTTGCTCAGTGGATTCTATAGAACCCTAAGGCAGCATCCATGAGCAGTATCCAGAATTATAAGGTCAGCTCTACAGAAAAAAATTAAAAGTTGTCCGTATAGTATATAGTGATGGAACACTTGTATGCATGAGGTCCCGAGTGATCTCCAGCACTGAGGGTAGGTGAGTAATTTATCACTTTTTGTTATCTATAAAATAAAAGCACAACCTTCGGATGCCAGCAGCACCAGACTGCCTTGCTATGCTAAGTTCCCAGGTGTAGAGGGCCCTATTCCTGTTTTTATATATAGTCCCTATCTGCTTTCTTCCTATAAATCACAATGTTAGACACTCAAATCAGAGTGTTTGAATCAGAAGTGGCTCTTTAGAATATAAAAAATTCTGGATACCATAAATAGGACTTTATGGAAGTAGAATATCTTAAATAGCACCTTGCTTACCACTCTAGCTTGACAGTATGAACTTGGGAGAGTGGGGGGGGGGGGGGTTTATTCAGAGCATCAAGCAATTTGTACTCTGAGGTTAAGATTACATGAGTAAAGTATGTAATGACAAAGACAAGCCTTATGTGGCAAGAACATGCTTTCCCATAGAGGCACATGAATAATATCAGCTGAAGTAAACTTACTACTATCTGCTATACCTGGGAGGAGCACAAAAACACATTCCAAGAACAGTTCTGGGCTTGTTTGAAGAACTGCAGTCACAAGACTCTTGCCTTGTTTTCTTGGAGTTTTCTCACAAGCACTCAGAATTCCCCTTGTTCAACTCCATTGTTGAGACTGTGTTCTGACAGTACCCATCACTTACACTAAGATTTAGCAGTGAAAGAACTTCCCTATTAGAACAGGAGCAGAGGAAACAGGTTGGTGAGCAGGGAAAGACCTCACAAGTGACAGAGGTTTTGAACCACCGGCATTACTTAAAGATCTCTTGCAAAGGGACAGAGGTTCTCAGGGATGGAAGAAGTGTGTACTGCCTCGGGAGTTTAATGCAGCTTTTTGAGAGGTGAGCAGAGTTGTAGGCCCTTTGTAGGTTGGTTACTGATCCTAGAGGAGTGAAGAGGCATAGAATGGAGAGGAGCTCTGACACAGATCTAAAGTCCAGCTTTCCACTTCAGAGTAATTGTGGACAGGGCACTCCCCTGCTAACCTCAATCTCTTCCCATGTGCAGCAGCTATTTATAATAGGTTTGAATCATACGTGGGCCAAAGCTCAGGAAGCAATGGGACATCCCCGTGGGATTACAACAGCTACTATTACCATGTTGTATGCAAATAAATTTGCTCAAGGTAGTATCTACAAAATGGCTTATTTAAAAAAAAAAAAAAGATTTTATACTCTCAAGGACTTACTCATTTCCTTAATGATTATAAGTTCTCCAAAGGCAAAGGCTCTACAGTACCAGTAATGGAATACTGTAAGAGCTAATCCCAGGGCTTCAAACACACCCTAGATACCATTCAGGTCCATAACTGTTGAACTCCTTTGTTGCTTCGAAAATCTGCTGACATCATGGACTTAAGCTCCATAACCTCCACAAATAGACCTGTGGACCAAGTGTGAGCCTTTTAAAAATTACCGACTTGTCCCTTTGAAAGTTTACCATTTAGTTGATATTTGCATACAACAGAAATTTAATAACTATTCAAGTCAATATTCAATGTATTCACTTGACTCTACAATTTATCCCAAAGAATATTGTATTAGGGATATATCAGTGAAAGTCTGATCGTTTATCTTTGCTTCTTAAAATACTATTTTTTACGTACATGGTGGTGCATGTCTTTAATCCTAGTGCTCAGGGCCAGAGGCAAAGTGATATCTGAGTTTAGGTCCAGCCTGGTCTACAGAGTAAGTTCTTGGACAGCCAGAACTATGCAGAAAACCTCTGTCTCAAAAACAAAAAAACAAAAAAACAAAAAAAACAAAACAAAAAAAACCCCAAAACTAAAAATATAATCTACATTTTTAATTTGACTAGAATCTCCATTTTTAATTTGACTAGATTAAGAAACACCCAATGGTCTCATAAAGCACAGCTCTAAGTGTGTCCATAGAGGCATTTCTGAGAGGATTAAAGCACAGAAGCTCTGTCTTAATGAGTGGATTCATCCCTTGAAGGTTTTATAATATGATGGCATTACTGGCAAAAGGTAGAAGATGGGAGCTTAGCTAGGGAAAGTGGATGGCTGGCAGTGTGCCCCATGGGCCATATCTTCCTTTGGGCACTGTAATAATCAGCTTTAATTGTCAAGGGGACACAATCTAGAATCACATGAGACAAGAGTATCAATGAGAGATTGTGTAGATTAGCTTAGCCTGTGGGGGTGTCTGTGAGGGATTGTCTTAATGATGAGGGAAGATCCAGCCAGAGAGCACTATTCCTTGTGTTTGGATAAAGTCAGCAGAGCAGCACACATGTGCACAATGACTCATTTCTCTCTTCTCAACTGTGGATGTGTAGATGTGATGTGACCTGCTGCTTTTATGGACTGTAACCTGGAATGTGAGCTAAAATAAACTCTTTCTCCCTATGTTGCCAAGATGCTGGGGCAGCCTTTTCTGTGCTTCCTGTCTGATACAAAGCTCTGGTCAACCACCTTTCCTTACCATGTTGGGATGGGTTGAATCCTCTGAAACCCTGAGGAAAAAAGAAATTTTCCTAATAGGTTGTCTTTCTTCAGTATTTGGAAACAGTGATGCAGAAGCCTGATGAATATGAAGGGAGAAAAGAACAACTCTTGCCACACGCAGGAAGATATTGGGAAGAAAATCCCAATGCACCAGGTGGTGTGATGGGACTGCTATTGTCAATTTGATTGGATTTTTAAAGCACATGGGGAATTAAGGAAGCACACGTCTGCATGTGTCTGTAAAGGAATTTCTAGACAAGATTGACTTAGGAAACAAACTGGCCTAATGTGGATGGCACCATCCAATAGGTGAGAAACCCTCACTGTATGGGGATGGGGTGGCAGAAATCAAAAAAGTGTAGATGTACAGTGCCCCCCTCAATTCTCCTTCTCCTCTTCTCCCTCTCTCATTTTCTTCTACCTTTCCTCCCTTCCCACTCTCTCCCTCCCTCCCTCCCTCCCTCCCTCCCTCCCTCCCTCCGTCACTCACTCTATTTTCTGATATTGGGGCCACACAGCTCTGATATACCCTTTCCACCATGGTGAATTAGAACCCTTTTACTGTGAGATAAAATAAACCTTGCCTTCCTTAAATTGTGTTATTAGTCATTTTGTCACAATGACAAGAAAGCTGTTACAGAGATGGTGAGGGATGATCAAGGAGGAAACAGAATAAAATAGCTAGAGTATGAATTATAAATTATACGAGGTACTCTGATAAATTCTCATTCAAAAGTGATACTGGAATAGTATTGTTGTGAGGTCCACTTAAATCTAACATAAATCAGATACCAGGTCAATGAAGATGACAAAGTTTATTGTAATCATGCTGCTACTGATATATCAGTCTGCAGCATATCAAAAGAATGAAACCATAGATCAAAGGTGAACAGGATAGGCTATAACACTTATTTTGTCATAAGGGGTTTTCACCAGCAAGGCTGTTTTCACCAGGTTTATGGGCCTGGGAACATGAACTTAGTTTGGCTATGCTAGGAAGATAAAGAAGTTGTCCTTGAGATGTCTGGACTCAGACAACTGTCTCCTTACAAGTTGTCCCTGAGATGTCTGGATTCAGACAACTGTGAGCTTAAAACAGAAGCTGTTCAGCTATAGGGAAGGTCCTAGGTCCCCTAGGGCCTGAAACCTTGAATTTAGTTTCTCCCTGTGATTAAATGGAATCTGAAAATGAAATTGTAGTGCTTAGAATAAGTTTATTTTGCTTATTTCTAATATCCATGTAAACAACTGAATCAGGATTTGAGATTTGAAAGTAAGACTGATAGAATTTGTGACACAAGAAACATGAGGTATAAAAGAAAGGGCGGAATAAGGATGATTCTATGTTGGGTTAACTGGCAGGGTGGTGAGTGAAGTCCCATGTTCCCCACCAGGCTCTCGGGCCTCTCAGAGAGGCAGGACATGGGCAGTTTGACCGCTCACACCCCAAGCACTGCCGGGCAGGTGTCAGGCTGTGAGAAGTCTCACGGGTGGGGGAGCACAGCCTGTGGTCCCGGGGATCGCAGTGAGGCCGGCTCCTTTGGGTTCCCACGCTACATCCCAGACACCGCTGGATGCCATGGAAGAGTTGAGAATGAAGTAGGGGCCACAGGCTGAACCTAGCCCAGGCTGAGGGGGAGAAGCAGGGAGGAGCAGGGCTGGATCCTGCGGGGACTATGGTTGGTGGCTTGGTGCCAGCTAGCTCACTTGATTTGGTTAGGTGGGTCATGACTGGGAGCACTGGGAGGCCTCCTGCGGGAGACTAGACATGGCTCTTTAGATGAAGGCCTGTTCCATTGTTCCCCAGTAGCGGATCCCGATGAAGAGAGACAGTCCAGGGTTTCAGGGCGTTTATTGTCATGGCAGAGAGTGACATGAGTGAATCTGTACCCTGAACATCAGGGCAGGGGTGAGATTGAAATACCTTTGCAGGGAGGAGTGGCTGGGAAGGGGAGTGGCTAAGCCTCTAGGTGCCTCATTAACATGGGAGTGTCTTGAGGCTATGTGACCATGCCTCTACCTGTGGAGGGGCTTGGAGCACTCCCTTTACGTGACTAGATGTCACAGACCTATGGAGAGCTGCGGTCACGTGTCAGGATCCTGGTTTCCAGGAACATGGCAAACACCTTCTGTCCCTTGTAGGGTTTTTACCCCCTACTGGGTTCTCTGAGGGGGGGTTATTTTAGCCTTTGCTTGATCAGGAACAAGGCTGCCTTTCACGGTCCCACAATTCTAGACTGTTTTTCTTGATAACTAGAACAGAATGGCTTTTTGCTGAGTGGGGGAAAGAATCTGCAAACATAGCTTGTGTAGGGAGTAGAAACTAGACATTTCCTTTCGTTGAGATTGAGACCTTAGTCAGAGGTTCTAACACAGAGGTAAATTTGAAAGTCAAAGGAAAGGTAAGAGCCAGAATAAAGACCAGATATAACATGCCACATAAATAAAACCGTAAAACTAGATGAGACTGCCTGATGGTTGAGGAGACGTCTAATAACTGAACCATGGAGCAGCCTAATATTTAAACCTCTGGAGACCAAAGGAGTATACAGTGAGGTAGAAAGAGGATTCAAAGACAACAGGGCACCAGAATATCTGGAATAGGAAGGAATGTGATCAACCAAGTCAATGTTGTATCAGATAAAATCCAGTTTTAACTACCAGACTTCATGTGTTCCACCAACTTTGACAAGAGCTGCTTTCAGTATGATAGAGCAGCAGGCAGACACCCTAATGAGATGGGTCTGGAAATCATGGCAGTGAGTAGCACACCTCATTCAAAATGAAGTGGGCATTCTGGGACTAGGAGAAAAGAATAGTTTTAAAGATAGATGGTTTTCTAGTGTGTTCGTTTACTGATGGGAGTGACTGAGGGAAGATGGGAAATTATTATAGGGCCAGAGGAGTGCTTAATGTTTGGCAGTGACAGCAAAAGTGTTATGGGGAGTCCACCAGAGATGACCACTCAGACACAATTTATAGACGATTGAAAGTCGTTAGCTGTCTGGGACTACACCTACACATTCGGGGACCTGGGTGTAGCCCTGAGTGTCCAGGGCACAGGGTTTTTGAAGGTAAAAGTGAAAGACCTGACCCCCTTATGAGGGAAGTTAGACCCCTAGCACACTTGGAGCCAGAAACAGAAATAGGACTGAAATTGCATGCTTGGCCAAACCCCACCTGGCTGCATTCTTTCCCCTAAGAATCGGTTGACCTTGGCCTGGCCCCAGGGCCAGATGCACAATGTTCTAGGAACTAGCTAACAACAAAAATGTTTGTGCAACTGCCTTGTGACTAACTTAGAACATTCTGTACTTCCCCATAACGCAAATTCTTTCCGTTCCCCACCCCTTGCTTTGTGGTTTTTTCCTTTAAATACCCCTGACTTCAGCTACTTGGGGTCGAACTTCTCTTCCCCTGCGTGGGTTATGAGCTCGACCCCAGTGCACTGGTTCCCCAGAATAAACCTCATGTGTTTGCAGCAAGAACGGTCTTTCATGAGTTCTTGGGGGGTCGCGTCATCCTGAGACTTGAGTGAGGGTCTCCCCAGCTCAGGGGTCTTTCAAAAGCACATGCTGGCATATGGATCAGCAGCTGCAGGTGGTGCCATGCAGAAATAAGCAGTTTAACAGCAGCTAATGTAAGCAGTTAGCTGGAGGGGGTTCTGCTCAAGCAACATGTACCAGATGAAAGGCTGGCCTTCAGAGGGGGAGAATTTACCCATAATGCAGGAGAAGGCACAGGAGGTAATGGCTAATTGGTGGGCGATGTCATGGGACACTCTAGATGTCCTCTTCCAACTACTTCCATGTTCTTACCTAAGCAGGCAGGCCAGTGTAAGGCAAAATGTGCTGTAGTAGGAGGATGTAACACATCAAAGGTTTATCTCTCTCCTGCTAGTCTGCTTCCTCTCCTCTCCTTCCTTCTCTCTTTTGTTGTGGATTTGGACTAATGTTTGTATTATGTTAATTGGGTTCCCAAAACTGCATAAGAATTCACATGTAAGATGCTGAGGGTCCCCACCCCCAGTTGGTTTTGATTGGTAAATAAAGTCACCGGTGGCCAATGGCTGGGCAGGAAAACAGAGGCGGGACTTTAAGATTTGAGGGCAACGGAACAGGGGGAGGAAGAAGGATTTAGAATCACCATGTCAGGAAACGAGAAAAATCAGGCCTGAGAAGTACAGGACAGGGAGACAGACAACATGTAAGAGCCAGGAAAGAGCAGCCCCAGGGAGCCCCAACTGGGTCTAGGGCAGCCAAGATGGAATATAGATTTTAGTTAGTGATGAGTTGGGAATATTGGAGGGGAGAGTGTGTTAGCTGTGTGGAAGTTTGGGAGTGGCCCAACCATTGAGCTGTTTAAGATATATTAAAATACAAGACTCTGTGTGTGTGTGTGTGTGTGTGTGTGTGTGTGTGTGTGTGTGTGTGTGTGTGTGTTTCATTTGGGAACTCAGAACACTGGGGGAAAGGGGTAGCCAGGAACTTGCTCCACCACTGTTGCTGCCACCACCTCTGCCACAATTTGGGATTTATCACCTACTGCAACACTGTTTTGCATGGGGGTGCATGTCCATGCAATATACACATTAGAATCTGATCTCAACTCAAGGACTCTGTGCTTCCCTTCTCTCTTGCCAACACTCAGGTGAAGAAATGCACCTTGGGTCTTTATACTTGGTCTTTAGAATGCTATGTGACTTTTCTCCCTCCTATGATTGGTGAGATATGTACTGCTTCAACTAATTTCCAAAAGATCCCATGAGATTTTCCCCCAGACAGGAAGTCAGAAGCCTTGTGCATGGAAGGGGAAGGAAACACTGAAGGATTAAGGGGAAAGAAGACATGAAGTAGTTGTTTTGGAGAGAAGTACTGCAATGAGATTAAGAATCAAGTCAGTACCAAGGTGAATGGGATTAGGATGAGGAGGAGCCATTTCATGGTGGCTTGTAGTCTTGGCAAAAGGAAGAATCAGAGGCAGAGTTGTTGGGTCTGCTGGAGAAAAAGACAAATGAAAGTTGAGGTGAACAAAGATTAGGATTTTTGATTTGCAGGATATAGCAGTGCAGTCTGGAAATGGGCAATGTGAAGCTATGGGGTTGCAAGCTGTATGCTGAGATCACAGTGAACTTGTAATGTTCTTCCCTAGCAGCCTTGCTCTCTTCTGCCCACAGAGATTTGACTTCCTTTGATCCTTTTCTTATTCACATAGCCTTGACCTAGACTTCATGGAAATTGTACCTATTATGATTTGGTTCAGAAACATCCCCTGAAGGCCCACAAAGCAAAGGCTTAGTCATTAGCTGATGGCTTCTGGGAGTCTAAAATGAGAAGGCCCTCATTAGAGGGATTATCTCCTTGAACTCAGGTGTGTGCTTGGGGAGTTGAGAATAAACTGAAATTGTCTTGAAACTTTGTTGCTTTTGAAATTTTTCTTGTTGCTTGTGTGAAGAATCAGGCAAGAGGCTAAATAGCAATAGATCACTCTGAGAAAATGATCCCAGAAAACATTCATTCAATATAATTCAGGAACCGAGAAAAGAATGAAGACCAGGTTCATTCTTGTCTTCCAAAATATTCAAGAGAGATATTGCTCCTGTGAGCTAGCTCTTTCTAGATGACAGAAATTATATCTGATTGTATTTGCTAGTTTTGCCTTTGCTCTGATACAGTGCCCATCAATGACAACTTAAGGAAGAGTTTGTTTCCCTTAGAGTTTGACGGTCCAGCCCCTCATGGCAGGGAAGGCAAAGTGGCAGGACTGTGAACTGGTCACACACAGTGGAAGCAGAGGGCATTGAAGGCTGTCACTCAGCCACATTTAAGGTGGCTCTTCTGGCCTCCATTAACCCAAACCAGAAACTTCCTCACAAACATGCCCAGAGGTATGTCTCTCCCTGAGTCTTGTCCTGTCAAGATGGTGATTAAACTCAACCATAACACAGTTATATATCAGTTGTTCTTACCCTAGAGTATTTTCTGTCCCATAGAGACAACTGGCAATGCTTGAAGACATTCTTGTTTTTCACAAAGTGGGATCCAGTGCATAGAAATGCCTCCCACAACAAGAATTACCAAGAGTGCTGAGATGAAGAAACTACATTCTGTGTATTCAAAAAGTAAGATCTTGAATTTGCATCTTCTATATGGTTGATGAGGCACTCAGCAGAAAACTGAAGTCCTATGTCTATTTCAAACGAACAAAGAAATAAACAAGTTTTGTGTGACAGTTCTCTTTGAAGTAGTATGGAAAGGCTCTTTCCCCTGACAGAGACGCTGGGAAGATGAAGGGAGCTACAAGACCACTTTGATCATTTATGCAACTAGGTTAGAGAAGCACAACTCAGATGAAGAAGATGTAGGATAGCGGAGCCTGGGAAGGAAGGACCATTACAAAGGCAGTGTTTGTTCAAGGGGGAGAGACGAGAGGGACTGGGCTTCTGCTTTCCCACTTTCTTGCCTGTGGCAAAGCACTGCAATTCAGCCTAAGAACTCAAAGGATACATGCAACTCCCCCATAAGTCCAGTACCACATGGTGACTCTTACTCATTACCAAGTCTGGCTGCAAACACAAGGTACAACCAGAAAACACTTCCCAGAAAATCTCACCTCAGTGATGCAGGTCTTTTCTTAATCACTGCTAATTTCTTAGCTCCAGCTATCCAGCATCAATTGTCCCAGTAATGTAAAAGTTTCACTTCAGTAGTTCTGGTATCTTGTTAATCACAGCTGATTCTTCAGCTTCACAAAATCTTAAATCAAAATAGCAATTGCCCTGAAAGAGTCTTTAATCTTCTCTCTGAAATTTTACAAACTAGGCCTCCATCTTCTGCACTGCTTTCAACATTCTTAACCTCCAATGTCCAACAGAACATTCCACTGAGGTCTCAACCCCTCAATGGTTTTTCTAGCCCAAAGTTCCAAAGTTCTTCCACAATCCTCCCCAAAACACGTCAAGTCTGTCTTAGCAGTCCCCTACTACACTGGTACCAGCTTGCGATTTATTTAGGACTTTTATTGCATTGAAGAAACACCATGACCACAAAACAAGTTGAGGAGAAAAAGGCTTATTCAGCTTACACTTCCAGATCATAGTCCATCATGAGAGGAAGTCAGGACAGGAACTCAAGCAGGACTGGAACCCGGAGGCAGGAGCTGATGCAGAGGCCATGGAGAGTGCTGCTTACTGGCTTGCTTCCCATGGTTGAGCAAGCCATGGGAACCCAGGACCACCAGCCCAGGCATGGCACCATATTCCATTGGCTTGGCCCTCCTTCACTGATCACTAATTGAGAAAATGCCTTACAGCTGGACCTCATGGTGGCATTTCCTCAGCTGAGGCTCCTTCCTTTCTGATGACTTGCGTTTGTGTCTGGTTAACACAAAAGCAGCCAGGACACTCCTGATGCTTCAGGTCATTCACAGCCAGCCCTCACACTTCAGAGGTAAGAAGTGAAAGGCTCTCTTTGTATAAATACATTACTATTCTTTTGCTTGTTTTCAATTTTATTGAAATGAATCGATAATCCCCTCTACCGGTCCTTGCTAAACCATCAAATCTTCCCCATAGATGACCTTCTTTTGGCATGAAGTTCTTTCTCGTTTTATGACTGTTAGACAGAACATTGCAGTATATAGCTAACCTTGATGTTTAGTTTCTACTAACCCTTAAGTTAAAAACATGCTAAAGATAAGCCAGCCATGGAGATAAACAAATATAATCTTAGCTCTCAGGAGGTTGAGGCAGGAAGATCTCAAATTCAAGGCTCTCCTAGGCTATATATGAATACTTGTCTCAAAAACATCAACATCCACAACAAAAAAATGCAAACCAACATCCATGCAACTTCTTCCATAGTGGACTCCATCATCCAAGGTAGCTTCAGACTGCATTCATAGGCTGTGGTCACTCAGGCATTCTCAGAACAGACCACCACTTTGTAGTTTTCCTTGAGGTACAGCTGCTGTGTTAACTGGGGTTAATGTTGCCTATCATCTCGTTCTGGGCACACGGGTTACACTTGAAATTTATCCTCTAGGGAAACCAAAGCTTACTTACTTACTTAGTGTGGTTCTAGGATTGAGCTTAGGGCTTCTCACAGTTCTGTAGTTTTAGTAGCAACTCCACTTGTCCGATTTCCCTGTGTCAGTCTCTCTTGCTACAACTGTGGAGCTCACTGCTCAATGCTTTTGATCCTTGTGGTCCTGTGCTCTGGCTCACTTCTCTTTATCATGTCTTCAGCTCTTGGCTGGCAAGCTGATGTGGTTTGCTTTTTATGTTCTCATAAGATATTGATGTGGCTTCTTTTCTTCAGGACACCAAATCAGAGGAGCAGTAAGTGCCAAGTATCTTGTCGGGCCGAATCCAATTAGGATTTTGCAAGCTGGAAGCTCCAGATTTACATTCCCCTTGGTTTTTCCTGTTTTAAGCTTTTTCTACTTTTTAATACTGTAAGTTCCACACCATTCCAAATTCATAAAGTTCTTGGAATTTTGGCCTCTGGGATAACTAAGGTTTGCTACAAACCAATTCTTTGTCAAAGTTCTACCCTTTACTCATTAAGAGATGCCCTAAAATAGCAGCAACCATTGCAGTTCCTTTTGAGTTACTGAAGAGGGAAAGGGGACTCAAGGGGGTGTATATAAGACATATCTGTGTAATGAGGACTCTGTTCCTTAAAAAGTACTTCATTCGTGCCAGGCACTTTGCTGGAGGAACCAGAGGAACAGAGAGGTTGCTTGCTGTGAGGCTGTGCCTCCGAGAAGTGTCAACAGCTACACCCATAAAGTCTCACCAAGATGGCTGACCACACTTGAACTGAACAAGCACAATACCAATAGACATGCTAATGTGGAAGGGGGAAGCCCGTGAGATCTCAACCCTAGACAAAAAACTACAGGCAATTAAGGAATGCTGAGATCGGGAGAAATAGTCTTCCCTGGGAAGAGCACACCAACTGCTCATCCAACACTAAATGATCAGCCTTGAAAGCACATACAAGTAACATTATACAGACTGAGCAGGTTGTATTATGTTTTAGGAATACACACACACACACACACACACACACACACACACACACACACACACACACACCATCACCACCACCAGCAGCAGCAGCAGCAGTTAAAGAAAAAGGGGCCATAATAAGTTTGAAAGAAATCAAGGGGGTGGTATATGGGAGAGTTTGGAGGAGAAAAGGCATGACAGAAATGATGTAATTATGGATTGATAGATAGATAGATAGATAGATAGATAGATAGATAGATAGATAGATAGATTCCCTTACTGCCATGCCCACAGGCTAGCCTTATAGAAGATTCCTTATTAAGATCCCTTCCCAGGTGTGGAAATACTATAATCAAGGCTACCACAGTAGGTCACAGTGCAATGTAGTACTTACATGTTTGTGGCAATGCTGGTGTATACACACCAGCAGCACAGGCAATCGTGCAAGTATTGCAATGCAAAGATGTGTGATCTGTAACACCAGGTAAGGCTAACAAATGACTATGTTACTGGCTTGTAGATTTAGCGTAATGCTGTGTGCTTTATCATTCATGTATCTCCTACGAATAAGAAAATGTTTACCACAAAATGTACACTGTAATTGCCAGGAGAGCCTCCTGCATCAATTCATTGTATGAAGAGGCTATGTTGGAGGATTGTGGTTTGTACCACCTAGAACTTTCTTAGGGATAAAAAGACACAGCTGTGTCATGAATATTTGGTCCATCATAGTTAGAAAGACCAATCTTTAAGTTCATAAGTGGTGTCAAGTCTGTTCCCTTTTTGATGGACACTCCTGTCCTTTCAAAGTACGGATCATTCCCAAAGCTTAGGTGTGACAGGATTCTCCCTGTCCAATCACATTAAGACGTTAGTATAGCAGGGGCCTGTGATTGGACAGGGAAAAGGGAGGCGGAGCTAAGAGTTGCAGAGACAGAGAGCGTGAGGAGGAGGGAGGCCAAGATGGAGGCAGACGTGAACCAGCGTGACTTTAACCAGCCACAGGTAGTTAATGGTTAGAATTTGGAATAATTTGTCTAATCTAGGTGGGCAGCTTTTATCATTATCAATTGGCTCTGAAATTATTGCATTGGCATCTTGTGTTTCGAAAATGTGTTGATATATACATTTGACTGGTTAACTATAAACTTTAAGAGTTTTGATTTTACCGGGTGATATCTAGGTTGGCCATTCTATTTGGTTACTGGAATGTGGGACGGCCGACTACATGGGTTTATGGCTGAGAAAGAGCTAGCGTCTCCAGGAACAAGCGAACTAGAGCTGGGAACACAGAGATCAGGCGATGAGGGGGGGGGGGGGGGGGAGTTGCCAGCACAAGCGTGGGAATGTGCGGGCTCTTTTTTTTAGTATTTCCCGAATAGGAAACCCAATGGCTAACTGTGATGTCACAGAAAAATTGTCCAATGTTTCTGTAAGTGTATTTCTAAGTGCCCGAAGTGTTTCTTGAGAAGTTTTATCATGTTGATATGACACATACAATGTCTTGGTGGAAGACATTGCTTGAGCTATCTTATACTCCCAGAATCTAGAACCTCACAGAGCAGTCCTCTACCTACAGTGAGGATAAAATGGTGGGGGTAGATGTAGAAAGGAAATCCATTGGAAGGAGAGAATTATCTAGGGCAAAGGCACGGAGGGGTAAGCCATCAGTATTTTCAGAGTGACCCAAATATAAAAAAAAAAATAAAATAAAGATACGAATGTAGTGCATAAAACCATTCATTTCTCCAAGAATAGATGCGGTTGGGTTTCTGCACGTCATAGTTATGCAGATGCTGACACCATAGTTCTCTTCTTCGGTCCTTTGTGATACCGAGGATGCGGGAAGTAGGAGACAAAGCATGCCAGACTTGCATATCGGTCCTTCCTTATATCCAAGGCCACACTCCATCTCAGCCAGCGCCGCAGCTATGCAACATCTGTTCTTAACTTTCTGCATCTATGAGTTCTCTCTTTCCAGTGGAGCTTTTACATTTCCTTTAAAACGGGAGTCAATGGGCCTTTACACGTTTTTCAGCTGTTTCTAATTCTCTCCCAGGCCCACTTTCTCCCAATAAATGACACATTGTAGAAGGTGTTTTACAACCTGATTCGTTAATAGATCCAGACCTCTCTTGCAACAAAACCAAACAAAGGAATTAAAGGTTAAAACACAAAGTCACAGAAACACTAGAGAGATAAACTTAGAGTTATTTACAACCTGTGAAAGGAGCCAGACAATCTAATATGGAGAGTTCCTTTTAACTCTAGAAGTGTAACCTTGCAAGAGAATGTCCTCACTGGAAGATCTCACTTTCCACAGAGCACTTGGTTCTTCCTCCTTCTGCTAGACACAGTTTCTCTTTACGGATTCCATCACAGACCTGTGAATGAATACTATAGAGATAACTAAATCTACCCACTTTCTCATCCTCGGGCATTCAAGACTGAATCACCCACTGGTAAACTATTTATATATTCCTTCCAGAACAACACTGAGCTAGAAAGGCCACAGATGTCCTTAGGTAGCGGTGGGGCTCACCATTAGATGATCAATTCTTCTTTAAGCTTCTGTAACACTGCTTCCCCTTTCAGATGCAGAAAGTGAATTCTTACAGGTGGTCAAGGTCATGTTTAGATTTGCAAACATCCAAAAGAATATCATTATTTTGTTACATTGAGGTTGATTAATACATTCATTAATCTCTGACTAGTCACCGAGTATGAACAGAGATGATCTAACAATAAAGGTAATAGGAAAACTATAGGTCAGCAGTTTTCAGCCTGTGGGTCCTGAACTCCCTTCCCCCCGACATGGCTCACATGCCAGATATCCTGAATATCAGAGATTTACATTCTAATTCATAACAGTAGCAAAATTACAGTTATAAAGTAGCAACGCAATAATTTTATGGTTTGGGGTCACCACAACATAAAGGGCTGTATTAAAGGGTCACAGCATTAGGAAGGTTGTGAGCCAATGCTGATGAATGTATTGTGATTGTTGTCCATGGTTCCTCTCAATCTGGGGAGAAAGAATGGATTTGGGAAAGAAGTCATGCACTGGAAGGCAATTTTCAGGGCATCACCAAGAAACCACATGTAGTTTTGAGAGTCAACCACTAGGTGGCACTATCTCATCACCATTACCTTCTCAATTCTGGAGCATGGATTACATTGTGTCTTGTTTCCTGACTGGATTGAATGAATATTTATATTCTCACTATTTCTGCTTCTGTCCTTCTTCCTTCTTCACCCTCCCATCATTCTTCTTACCTTTCACCTGTAATAGTAACAACACTCCCATGTGATTATATTTAGAAAAGGTGTATGAATGCCTAGCACGCCAGGAGTATATTCTATGTCTCCCTAAGGTCCTTACAAATGGTCCAAAACGATTTTTCAAATAGTTTTTCAAGGCTGAAGAGGCTTGTGTGGTAATTTATGTTTTTATGGAAATCAGTACCTATAGAATATTGCATATAATAAAGATCAAAATTTTATTCGGATACAGACAAAGACATCACAATTAAATTTTCATATAGCCACATTTTTATTTATTCTGTTGACCTCTAAGTTATAAAAACACAGAGAGCCCATGTTGGGGAGGAATGTCATTCACCCAGAGGCCCCAAGGTGGGAGTCAGTTGCTGGGATGTGAGTGGCTACATGAAGCCACTGCTTAACTGTGAAGCACAGATTCCTTGCTCTAAATAAGAGAGGGCAAGCAGAATTCTAAAACCTCTAAAACAACAAGGAATTCTCCATAGTCTGAATCAAGTTTGGAAACTTATTCTATAAATCATCCAAAAATGTCATGATTGATCCAGACTAAAAAAACTACTCTTGCCAATTATTGTTTTAAAAAATGAATTTCACATGGTGAAAATATAGAAAAATCGGGCTTATGTTTTTCAATTCCCAGAGATAGCCACATTTGGAGGCCTTCATTAAAAACAACGTTCCAGGGTCTCAGGAGTGTCTCCAGTGTGCTACCTGAAGGGACGCATTTGTACGTGGTTTCTGCTTGCCTGGCTGCAGGAGGCAACATTAGTATCTTGCTGAGAGATGGCGCTCTTGACCAAAAGATCATTTTACCAAAGCTGAGTGGCCAGCTTTCCAGTGGTCCCTGGATTCTTCCTGCACTACTGTATGTATTACTTCTTTTTAAGAGGTGGCATATGTTCACGAATGTAAGTAAATAAGGCCACAAAAATATCCATTTGGATGACAAAGTCAATTAAGAAATAAAATGGAGGAGACTGAGGACTCTTGAAAGATTCCCTGCGTTTTCAGAAATATCATAATTCTCTTTCGTGCCTTAGCTAAGTGGACTTGGTAATTTAGATTCCAAATTGTGATAAGTAGGAAGGATTAAAGCAAGGTGGTGTCTCTAGGCAGAAGGAATTCACGCTCAAGGACCTAAGAGCCATAGCCCTGGGGGGCAGCAAATACCTTCATTCACATAATGCTTCATGCTCTCAGAGAGTTTCCAAGCCACAGTAGCCAATCACAACAACAAAACTCCAAACAAAGTACAAAATTCAACTTTGGGTTTAATGAGCCATGGTTCAACATTGCTACGAATTCTCGGAAAGAGAGCAGAGTATGAGGATTCTTTTCCCTAAACTAATGCAGTGGAATGCATCCGAGACCATGCAGGTAAGGAGCCTCTTCACAGTAATGAAATAGACAGCACTGCAATTGTCATTAGACTCAGAGTCTGGTCATCTCTCCAGGGGATGACACAGCATCCTAAGTGCATACTCATGCTCGTAAGCCTCCAGAGATGCAGTGCTCACATCTACCATGCCATCCTGTGCCTGACTATTCTCTTATTACACTGTTCTAATTACAGTGATATAAAATTTGTTTCCCTAAATCTTTCTCCTGAATTAAAAAGCAAATCAACAACAACAAAAATCTTGTGAACAAAACAAGACTTCAAGAACTCTGCGAGCACCTGCCATGTACTACCCTGCTCATGTGTTAGGAATAAAAAGGTCAGGAAATTATATGGAGTTTGGCCAATTTTGTGGGATTTATAATCTAATTCTGTAGATTGCTCAGTTACTTCCATCCTTCTCCAAGAAATAAGCTATGCTCTACCAAACACTGACATTCTCCTGCAGGACTATTAGCACTTCAGCAGAGAGAGGAACTGTAACCCTGACAAGACATCAAGTGACAACTTCACCACCATATGTTTAATTGCCATGTCCCACGTGGCTCTAAAACCCATAAGAATAGAGAAGCCAAGTCTGGTTTCAGCAGGATGAAGGACAAATATCCGATGACCATTTGGAGAAACTCTTCCACCACAATCTGTGCCTCTTTGGACTTTATAAACGTGCCACGGAATGCAAACCTGGACCGCTCTATTCCTGAATAAAAGATGGCCTCCTGAAAAGCTATTGATAGCATCTGGAAACACATCTGTGGGTTAGTGGAACTGAGTCCATCGGGCAGAACTGGTTGCTGAGAGGTGATGAGCTGGGAGAAGTCTGAGGTATAAGATGGATGTGGTTTTCCCACTAAAACCTGGCCTAAGGTGAGCAAGCAAGAGCATGAGGAAGGTGTAGAAGAGAGGGGAGAGAGGAGGGTAGACGGCCCCTTCTTGTCCTTTTTCATTGTAAGACATTACAATAAATTGTTCGGTGAGGAAGTTGAAAAGAACATAGAAAAGAGGATATTCTGTTCTGATTGTCAAAACTCAAGATTTAAAGAAAGAGGCAGAGAGAGGAAGAAGAAAAAAGAAAGCTGAGATAAAAATCATTGTGGGGGGGCAAGAGCTGGAATGCTTATAATGCAAAGAGACAGTTGCATTAAAGGATTAGGCCCCACGGCCTGATTAACATCATTTGATCTTCTGCTATTGAAAAGACCCAGTGTACTTTCAAAGGCAGTGGGCTTTTTAAATAAAACCAGGAGTCTGAGTTAGAAGAGAATGCTAGAAGAAACAGCAACTCAGTTTTTGGTTACTGAGCCTTATTCTTTTTCCTTTTTCTTTTTTGGTTCGACCCGTTTCAATGTGTTCAGTACCTTGCTCTCTGCCAGTAGGGTCTGCATCTATGTCTTTAAATTTGGGCTCTGCAAGATTTGATGTGATTAAGGCAAAAACACATAAATGCTTTATGACCTACCTTGGTCGGCTCAGAGTTTGGGCTGCTCATCCATGAATATCATTACCTGGGAGTGCCTTCTATTTTATTTCTGATTTTTACCTATAAAATATTTTCCTCCCTTCTCTCTGCTATTTAGCCAATCAAAAGCAAAATTTCTGTGAGATGGGTTAGCACACCACTACATCACACTTTCTATCTTCCTTCTGGGTTCTTTTATGCAAATTATGGTGCAATTGAAGCTTTCCCCGAACATGAGTGGTCTTTGGCGGGCCAAATTCTCCATCAACCAGCTTGGTGCAGCATATGGTTCGGAGAGTCAAAGCA
Source organism: Uromys caudimaculatus (assembly GCA_028551405.1). Classification (NCBI taxonomy): domain Eukaryota; kingdom Metazoa; phylum Chordata; class Mammalia; order Rodentia; family Muridae; genus Uromys; species Uromys caudimaculatus. The sequence continues at coordinate 2,109,724 of CM052717.1, read as the reverse complement.
GCCCTACCTTCATGTTTTACATCAGGGTGGCCAGGCTCTGAGGTAGAGAGGGTTTCTGGTTGTTTCAGAGAACCAAACATGCTGCTAACTGGTTGAGTCTCTGTGATCCATTCAGCCCCTGCATCACTGCCAAGTCGGCTAACAAAGGAGGATTGTAATCTTGACGGTTTTCCCAGCAATGACTGGACAGGCATAGACCACCAACCAGAGTGCTGCATGTCTGTTGTTCACCAGCGAGACCATGAATGGAAACACATCAATGGCAAGAATCCCACATCCTGATGAACTCTGGTCAGGTGCTCTCCTCGTCAGAGGGTTCACTCTACAGCTGGTAAAGTTCATACATACCACCTTCTCCTCCTCCTCCTCCTCCTCCTCCTCCTCCTCCTCCTCCTCCTCCTCCTCCTCCTCCTCCTCTTCTTCCCCCTCTTTCTCTCTCAAGTCCAATTACCTTGGGTACTACTCCTCATTGAAAGCTACCAGGTTAAGTTTGTCCTTTGAGAACAAGGACATGCATGCAGTACTTTGGAAGCACAGTGAATCTGTAAAGCTAAGTTGAGATAAAGTCTGAAGAGATGACATGGTCTTTCCAGCTAGCTGCAAGGATGGGGAGTTTGAAACTGAACTTCTAAATACAGACTCCTTCGTCATAAAGTGGGACAGCTTAAATGAAATTTAAAACCTTTTCATGTGAAACTTGAAGGCTTCCCTTCTGGAAGGAGATGGTGACGTCTCAAATGCTGATTTAAAAATAGCAATATGCTGGCAAAATGTCAGGCATAAAAGTCCGAGGTATTTATCATTGCTGGAAAGTCAGGCAACACTTAACACGTTCAGTTGAGGAGCATGAGGTGATAATTTGTGCATTCATTGCTTTTCACGTACAAATCACATGGACAGGACATCAGACTTACCTATTTATTAATAGGGAGTTAACATGTGATAGTATTCCACCTGTCTGGAGAGGAGTAATATGGGACTGTGAAGTTTAAACTAGATCCAGCGTTTTAAAAAGCAGCCTGTCAAAATCTCAATAATCTGTTTCTTTGACTCTGTTACCCTAATTCTTAAAATGTAGTTTATACATATACATGTTTTATATGTAGTGTTTCGTTAGAAATAAGATTGGAATAATAAGTATAATAACAACATAGTGAAATATCACAAAAGCACAAAGACCCCAAGCAAAACGAGTATAGTGGGGTAACAGACAAGAGACTTGCCAATCACAATCTAATTGTAAATCTCCATGAATGGGGTATCATGTAGAAGTTTCCCAAAGATTCTTAATAATGGGATCAAGCATTAGGTGGAAAGAGAGGTTATAATCGGGTGGGAAGTAATGAGTGAGTTTGGCATATGAAAGCAGCAGTGAATCAGGGGAATTAAAGCTAACTTTACATTGTCTGGGACTCGAGATTTGATGACGTAAAATTTTGGGTGATTAAGTTTCCAAACTTATTCTCAAAGAGAATGTGCCACTTTTATAGTTATCAAAGAAAAATTGAATTTTCGCTTTTTAAAAGCTTCCTTTTTGATCTCTCTCTCTCTCTCTCTCTCTCTCTCTCTCTCTCTCTCTCTCTCT
>CM052717.1:2095665-2107639 GCA_028551405.1 Uromys caudimaculatus | reverse complement strand
TTATTCTGGAGGACTAGTTCTCTTACTGAGTCTGGAGATCCAGGTCTTTGCTAGACAGGGTAGGCAGCAAGTCCTATGGATCCACTTGTCTGCCTCCCAGTGCTGCAGTTAGAGGGGGACATGTGACCACACCAGACTTTTACAAGGTCTGAGGGCTCTGAACTCAGGTCCTATGGTTATTCAGCAATTACTTTGTCTCTCTACTCCCAACCCATTAGCCATAAACCCACGTTCTGCTTTTGTTTTTGGAGATATAAAGGTATTCTAAAGTTTTACCCCCCTTACTCCTAGGGACCCTTTTACTTAAACACAATTCAAAGAAATAAGTACCTCTGCCTGCTCCACTGGAGGCCCTGCGAGTAGTCAATCAGAGGATACTTTGCACAAATGGACTTCAGTTCCTTTACTTTCTTCTCCATCTACCCACTTGGCCTGCTGCTGCTCTTGTGTGTCCTGTGTCTCCAGGGCTGCAGCAGGAATGAGTGGGTGGGATATGGAGACAGAGTTGCCTCAGCATCTGGAGCCTTGCCCTGTGACCCATGTTACTGAATAGCTAAGCTACAGGTGCTCTTCATGGACAGGTCACCCATCAGGCAGAGGTGTGAGAACTGGTACCATCAGCTCTTTTCTTCCTTTGGCTAGAAATAGTTTCCAGTTTTAATTAATCTGACATACAAGACTTTTCTTTCTGAACTTTGAAGGAGGAGCTGCTCCATTTCTGTCTCCCTTGCTCACTGCTGCTTCTCCAGTCTCCCTTCAGCTCTCAATTTGTATAATGTGCTTACTAGAACTCATCTAGGCTAGAGGTAAGAGCAAGAACCTTGGATTTTGACATATATTAGTAGCACTAGTGGAGGACCTAGAGACCGGTACAGGTGTCCATGCTTTAGAGATCCACATCTGGCCTCTAGGCCTAGAATCAAATTATATGCAGGCACCTGGAGCTATGTTCTCAATACACACTTGCCTTTTATGTCATAGTCCAGTTACCTGAGACCACGGGGTTCTGTCCCAAATGGTCCAGCGTTATTCCTGACTTCCCGGGTCTCTCTGAAAGTGCACCACAGGCTCAGGTGGGGCAGGAAGGGCACAGAGAAGGTATCTTATCAGGGATTCAGAAGGGGCTTGCTTGTACAGCCCAATGGGGAAGTATTATGTAGACTAAGATCTAGCACAGTGCCTCACACACAGCGAGTGCTGCACCAGTGCTCCTGCTAATCCATTCTCTCTGCATGTTATTACGCAACATTTTTCTGCTTGAGAGAGAAAGAAAAACAATAACCATGAGAATTCAAGCTTCTAGGGCAAACTACTTTTATTTTAATTTTCAGGATAATTTATAATGGAGTTCTTTCTCTCCCCCCGCCCACCCCCAATAACTGTGTTATTGTCCTGGCCAAATTCCCGTGCTCTGTATTCAAGCTAACTATATTCCTCCCCCACTGGATACATTATTCTTCACTTCCCCCATAAAAATCATCATGTTATACTTGTGAGACAAAACAGCTTTTGTGTTCTACTGCACATGCAAAAAAAAAAAAAAAAAAAGTTGCATTTTAATCCGTAGTAAACTTCTCTGTGTGAGGGATTTGAGGGCTACTTCAAGAACTGTTACAGGAAGATTTAATCCAATGATGCATTGAATAATGATGCACTCCCTATTAACTGGAGCAATATCGCACAATATATTGTCCTGGCCACATTTTAAAAATAATTACTTGGGTTGACAGTCCTTGGCTGCCTAGGCTGACAGTTCTTGCTTCCCCAGCAAGTCACTCCCTTCAGCCTCTTGACTTTTAAAAAGCCACCAGACCTGAGGTTTCACAAAGTGGCTTACCGAGCACTTCATGATCATCCGGAATACTTTAGAGATGTGATTTTTATGATAAAGCGGGGAAGACGAAAATTCAGGGAGCGGAGAATTCATTATTCCTGGTTTTCAGGGTGAGCTCAATTGGGGTCTAAAATCCCATTTTTGGTATTGTTTGTGAGTATAAGTTTCTTGTGTTTGCATCCCTTGGAATTGTGGAAGTATCTAAATGATGCTGGCAAATGTCTAGAAGGGAACTGATATTTAGTGTCACAGCATGGTCGGGGATATAGCTGGCTCCTTTTACTTTTACTTTTTTTTTTTTTTTTTTTGGTTTTTCGAGACAGGGTTTCTCTGTGTAGCCCTGGCTGTCCTGGAACTTACTCTGTAGACCAGGCTGGCCTCGAACTCAGAAATCTGCCAAGTGCTGGGATTAAAGACTACTTTTACATTCTAAACTTTGAGTCTGAGGTGGGCATGGTGTCGTGTGTGCCTGTAATCCCACTATGGAGGAGGCTGAGGTGGGAAAATTAGGAGTTGAGAGGCAGCTTGGGCTACAAAGCTATACCCTGTCTGACAAAACAAACTAAAACAAAATTTCTTGTCTAGAGATGTCATATAATTCTAAATATCAACAGCTAATGGCAAGTTAGAAGGACAATTATGTGTTGCCTGGGCCCAAACAATTGTTTGGGAATGGAAGTACTTGAGAAATTTTATGACAAATTGAGAGTTTACCTGATTCAATCTAGAAAAGCATCTACAACATTTGCCTTTTGGTTTGTGTCTATTCAGGCACAGCTTTGTTCATTATTTACTGCCTTTGAGAGAATAGAGGGAATATGGGACATCAGGTTTCCATCCAGTTACTGCCATCATTATGTGATAGGCATAGCCCTTTCTACAAACTGGATGCAGAGATTCCAGAACTGAGGCCCTGATGTGATGAGGGTCTCAGTGGTCTTCTGCATGATGACATTCCCATATGGTTTGGGATGCTTTGCTGTCCATGAACCAGGGACGTGAAAGGAAATCCCTGCTTCCAATTCCTCCAGCAGACTGAACCATTTCACACACTAAGTGTTCAATTGGCTTTACACTTAAACAACAAGGATTGAAGATTCCAAATAAATTGGTTGGTTACTTGTTCAGTTAAATAGTCAGTTGATTATGATTTAGTTAAATACTATCAAAAGATAATTTGATAGAGAAGATCCGAGCAAAACTGTGGCTAAGTGAGACTCACAAAAATACCAGAAAAGTGAATCCCAAAGTTGCTGAGGTTTGAATGTGAAATGTGCCCCTGAAAGCCTCATGTGTTGGATCCGTTTCCAAGCTGGTTGCTGAAAGGAGATTGAATCATGGTGGTGCTAATCTCATCGATGGTTTATATCCACTGGTGAGTGAATAGCTGAATGGCTTATGAAGAGTCAGAGTTTGGTTGAAGAACGTTAAGTCACTGAGTGTGGGCCTTTGAAGTGCACATGCTATCCCCATAACCTTTGTCTCTGTGTCTCTTTCTCCTATCCACCATGAGGCAAGTCATATGGGCCTGCCATGATATTCTATCTTACTATGCATGAACCCAGAAGCAATGGAGTCAAGCTGAACCCAGGAACCCAAAGAAATCTTTCATCTTTGATTTCTGTTGAGTATTTTGTCACGGCAAGAAAAGTATAGACAGAAAAGAGATTTGCTATCAGGAGAAACACACACTGGAATCAGCCCAACATCTGAACATGGGAGGCTTGTTTACTAGCTCTGGGTCGTGGGCCAAGATTCTTAACATTTGATACACATCAAATGCCGAAATTTTCTCATCAGCAAACTGAAGGTAATAGTGGCTTCTCATTACCATCACATTTATTGCTACTATGTTGATTTCTGTAAAGTGAGTGAAATATACATGCTTCAGAACAAAACTACTTAACGAATGTAAGCTATTCTTTTTAAATTAAGAAAGTCATATAAATTGCTTTTATATCCCCTGAAAAGTAATATAAACAGATTACGTCCTAGTTTGGGGCTCTGTGGCTGTGATAAAACACCATGATGGGGAGGAAAGGATTTATTTGGCTTACACTTCTGTGTTGTGGTCCATCACTGACGGAAGCCAGGGCAGGAATCTGGGGGCAAGAGCTGATGCAGAGGCTATGGAGAGGTGCTACTGGCTTGCTTGTCATGGATTTGCTCACCCCAACCCCCTCTGACTGGGCATCTCTGTTTAGCTTTGGCTGCCCTGAAACTTGATCTGTAGACCAGACTGGCCTTGAACTCCACCTGCCTCTGCTTCCCAAGTGCTGAGATTAAAGACATACCACTAGCGCCTGGCACTCAGACTGCTTTCTTATAAACCTAGGACCACCAGCCCAGGGATGGCACCACCCATGATAGGTTGGGCCCTCCCTCATCAATCACTAGTTAAGAAAATTCCTTACATCTAGATGTAATGGAGACATTTTCTCAATTGAGGTTCTCTCCTCTCCTAGCTTATGTCAAGTTGACATAAAACTAGCCAGGACAAGATTAAATATCTGCTCTTCTTTAAACAAGTAAGTCAATCTATGATGTATGGATGATTATACAGGGAATTCACATGATGAATTTAACCCTCATCGAAGCCTAAATTCATCTGGAGATACATTTAAATTTTACTTGAAATTTATGGACTTTGCTTTACTGAACTACTTGAGAAAAAGAAGAATGGAAGGCTACAGGAGACACTGTGAGTGTCAGGCTACAGGAGACACTGAGTGTCAGGCTACAGGATGGCAGTCTACAGGAGACACTCTGAATCCCATTTCAAGCCTGCTTGTTCTCCAGCCCCTGTGCTTCGGTAAGATTTGAAGGTGTACTTGTTATATGTCTAATTGCTGTTACAAAATACCCAACAAAAGCAACATATGGCAAGAAGGGCTTATTTTGGCTTCTGTTTGTAGGGCGGGCTTCAGTAGAGCGGCTCCAGCTGTGGAGCTATCTGGCAGCTGGTCATATCGCATCAGTCAGGAAGCAGAGATGTAAATGCGGGTGCCCCAGGGGCTTTCCCTTTTATACTCAGTCTAGGACCCTGCTCCTGCAGTGTTGCCTCTCACATTCAGGATGGGGGTCTTCCTTCCTCAGGTAAAGCTCCTGGAAATGCTCTCACAAACACAAATGGAGGTTTCTTTCCTAAGAGTTAAAATCCAATGATGTTAACAATGAAGAGTAACCACAGGAGGGAGTTAAAATGATAGAACTTTTGACCATCCCTTCCTCTTCCTTGTAAACAGACCCTCTCTCCCACCTGTGATAACTTGGAAGTCAATTCTTGTGTCTGTTAGACTGCATGTCTAGCTAAACGGTTGGAAAAAAAAAATGGTGGAGTGTGCCGCTTACCACTGGCTTCCTCTTGACCGAAATGAAATCAGAAAGGGACATGTTTGCCAATAGGGTTGAAAAGGAAAACATTAGTTCCAATTTTGAGGCATCAGAATATCAGAAAACTAAATTGCTGCTAAATAAATAAACATTTAGATATAGGATGAAAAGTCTCCGAAGGATGAAGAACCAGTTAAACTTTTTGATTAAACAAAATGACCTGGACTAGGGCAAAGGTTAAATTAAAATATGGCGTGCCCACCTCTTGTGGATTACCTTGGAGAACAGTGAGTACTGGAAGATAGAGGCACCCAGAGAAAGCTTGGTCGTAAGTCAAGCTTGAGAGCCATGTTAGGAAGGAACCTCGAGTTTGTGTCTTTGCACATGGAACTGATTAGTGGCAAATGGACCAATAACTTCCTTAGTTCTTATGAAAATTAAATAACTAAGGGGAGGCTAATCCTAGATCAAAAACCCAAACCTTTCACTGTCTAGGTCTCAAGATTTCTTTTGTGCTCGATATTGCCCAACTAGGAAGTCCCCAGTGAGGTCATAGTCCCCATTCCCAGATATGACCATGGCGATGAAAGACATAAATACATCAGGAGGAAGAGCCAGGAGTTATAGTGAGCAGTAGAGAAGGAACTCATCCATTACACTGAGGAGCAGGGATGTCTGAGAAGATGGACTTTACAACATGCTCAGCATGACTGAAGAAGTTTGACCAGGAACTTGGAGGGGTCTGGTCTTGCCTTTTCCAAATGGGAGTCTGTACTATAACTATCCTGTACCTGCCCAGTATTTAATATTGCTTGACATTAGATAATTGTCGCTGAGATTATGGGCCACAGTGCCAGGCAGAGAGGCCTCTGTTTTACTTAGAAGTACTGAGCTTTAATTTATGGGGAATTCTCACAGGGGAATGAGTACCATTGTCATATTTCAGAGACTGAGTGAGGTAGGTATTTGGTGTCCACTGTTTGTCAGACTATTTTGTCTCTTGCCTTGGATACAGAGCTGTTGTATATGTTCTGGTTTCCTTTGGTTAAGGACAACCCTGTAGTTGTAGGTAGCAGAAAATGAACTGAAGAAATGTGTACCATTCTTAGATTAGGCTCATAAAACCAACTCCAGTATTGCTTTTTGTTGCCTCTCTTCTATCTGGCAGCATGTGCCGCAGGGAATAGCCATGAACTCCAGTGGTTCACGTGCACTGAGGAGCCCTGATGGAATTGAGCATGGGCCTGGCTTGAGCAAAGAAGGTTATGGAAATGCTGCCCAATCAAAAGGACCCTTTGGGCTTTTTGTAGGAACAAGAAATACCTTTTGTTTCATTGAGCTACTAAAATTCGGAAGTTGTTTTAGTAGTAAATTAGTAACTTCACTTAATGTATGTGTTGTGCAGAAAAACTCTGGAGAGAGTCATTTCTTCTAAAACATGCTTTTGAGATAGTCATTTTTATTTCTTGTGCATGAGTGTTTGCCTGAATGTATGCCTGTGTACCAAGTTCATGCAGTGCCCATGCATGAATAGGGTGCTAGATCCCCCGGGACTGGAGTTACAGTGGGCTAGGAGCAGCCATGTGGATGATGGGCCTTGAACCCTCGCCCTCTAGAAGAGCAGCCAATGTTCTTAACCTCCAAACGATCTCTCAAGCAGACAGCCATTACTTCTGAATATCCAATAATTGGGGAAATCTTTACAAAGTAACATTTAGGACACTAACTGATGGAACAAAAAGAAAGCCTAGAGGAACAGCATTCCACACTGAGAAACCAGCAAATTCTATGTCTAATGAATGGATTTGTGGATACCCTCAAGGAAGAGCAAGGAGACCACCATTAGGCTGGGGGAATTGGGAGGAGAGGGCACCAGAGAGGGCCAGACAGTAGGAGGGACTCAAGGGCAGTGTTAGCACTTTTGATTTTATCCTCGGTGAGGGAGGTAGCTGTAGAGCTTTGATTAAAAGGATGGTGTCATCCTATATTTGGTTATATACGTTAACCCCTCTAGCCACTGGTGCTGGGAGAGAGGAACAGATGGTGAAGGATAGATATAGGTGGCAGAGATGGTTTCAGTGGGGAAAGGTCCTGTCACCAAGTATAATGACCTGGATTTGATCTGTGGAAGACTCATGGTAGAAGGCCAGACTCGACTCCAGCAAACTGTCCTCTGATCTCCACACGTATACATGCCCGCTGTCACGCACACGCACACTCACACACACGGTAAAACAATAAAAAAGGATAGAAGCAAAGAGGGGGTTAGCACAAAAAACTCAGATACATAATCACAGCAGAAGTGGAGATGGGTGATAAAGAGTTGGATTCTGTATGTGTTTTAAATCAGGTTTTGTTGCAGGACTAGATGATAGTGAAAACAAACAAACACCAACCAACCCACCAAAACAAAACAATAAAAACAACTGCCAAACAACTCCACGATGGACAGCTCTAGCAGCTGACTATCAGGAAGGAGTTGTTTTTCCAGAAGTGAGAAGATAGGAAGAGAGCAGGTTCTAAAGACAACACTTAGGCTTGGGCTTTTAATACATGAAGCTCGATATAGACTTCTCTATCACCCATGTTCTCCTCGATGTTTCTGTCTTTCTAGTCAGCTTCCTCCACTGTCTGAGAACTGCTTCCTATTGACTCCACTTTCAGGCTAGTTTCTACAGTCTTAACTCACATATCAAGAAAAGCCCACCATTTTCTTCAGCAGGCAAGCCTTCCTTCACCCTGAGCCTGGACTGGGTATCACTGATGACTCTTCTCCATTGTAACTCCATCTTCATTCCTCTGGGATCATCTTTTTCTCCTATTGAATTGCATTGAACTCCATTGTTTGCCCTCAACTCTCAACTGAGAGCCTGCCAATGAAATGTACTTAAATGTATTGCTACAAGAGCAGAACCAGTGAATGAATGCATGCATGCATGAATGAATGGGTGAACACACAGCAACTTCTTCATGCAGGGAAATCCCAGAAGAGTCTCAATGAAAAGTAGGTAAAATACCAAGTAGACATCTTTTTCTGAATGATTTTTATCGTAAATTCTATGAGTGAAACACTGTACTTTTTATATTAAATTACAAGGACGTTCTGGGCAAATTCACAACCCACCAATTGTCTGTGTCGTAGATCCTTAGGAGATGTTAATTTTAGTCTTTTGTTTGTTTGTTTTTTTCATTCTTATTTGTTTAACTTTTTATTCTGTTACCCCATCATTTATATAATCTCTGCAAACTTTTTTTATTGTTTAAAGGATTTCTTTGTTTTCATAGTCTTTTTGTTTACAGAACTATTATTATTCCAAATTTAAAGCAGGCACAAGTGTAGAGGGAATATGATAAGCAGCCTGCGTGTGCCAAGCTTCAGTGATTTCAATTCAAGTCTAACCCTTGATCCCTCCACTCTTCCCTTCATTACTGTGAAACAAATTTCAGACATCATGTGAGTTGTAAATACTTATGAATGTCTCCAAAAGATAGAATGCGTGGCTACAATGTTCTTATGTCTAAGAGTGTCTTAGTCAGGGTTTCTATTCCTGCACAAACTTCATGACCAAGAAGCAAGTTGGGGAGGAAAGGGTTTATTGAGCTTACACTTCCATGTGGCTGTTCATCACCAAAGGAAGTCAGGACTGGAACTCGAGCAGGTCAGGAAGCAGGAGCTGATGCAGAGGCCATGGAAGGATGTAACTTACTGACTTGCTTCCCCTGGCTTGCTCAGCTGGCTTACTGAGCTTGCTCTCTTATAGAACCCAAGACTACCAGCCCAGGGATGGTACCACCCACAAAGGGCCCTCCCGCCTTGATCACTAATTGAGAAAATGCCTTACTTCTGGATCTCATGGAGGCATTTTCTCAACTGAAACTCCTTTCTCTGGGATGACTCCAGCTTGTGTCAAGTTGATATACAAAACCAGCCAGTACAAAGAGTAACTAACAATCTTTTATTACCAAAACATCTAGTTTACACTTTGTAAATTGCTATATGGTGTGTTTGTGAGTGTGTGTGTGTGTGTGTGTGTGTGTATTTAACAGCTTGAATCAAAAATACGTGTAAAGATTCTGCATATAGATTGCTTAAAAGATACTTTACATTTCTTTGAACTCTTAATTTCTTCTTTATCCTCCCTGTTACAATTCTCTGCCACCTACCTGTGCTCATTTAAAACCCTTATGACCTATTTCTTTATTAGGGATTTTCTGCAAATTATTTTACCTCTGCACGGGCAAGATGGATGCTTTTAAACTTATTTTCTCACCTAATTGCCTTAGTTCATTCTTTTACTGCAATGGTGATGAAGTAATGAGAGAAAATAAGCTCTCAGGTTTCATGGGAAACAGTTTGCATTTAACTATCAAGCATAATAAGGCTGTGCTGAGTCTTTCTCATAAATGTCCTTCTCATAAATGATTGAGTATATTGGTTACCTTTTTTTTGTCATTGTGAACACAATACCAGACATAGACAACTTAAGGTATCTGAGGGTTCATTGTGTGGTTGCTCAGCCCAGAGCCGATGTGCTTGGCAGGATATCATGGTGGCAGGGGCACATGGCAGAGAACTTTCTTCACCTTCTAGGAGTCAGAGAGGAGTTAAGCATAGAGCATTCCAAGAACTCACCTTTAATGACCCACTTCTAGTAAGACCCCACCTCCTAAAGTATCTCCCAAAGGAATACTGCTGGCTGGAGACCAAATGTTTAAAATATGAGCTGTTTGAGAAAATACTTCTTATCCTAATGAAATCATCAGCTTAAGGATGCATGCTCACGTCAGCATAAGGATGTGTGCTTGCTCTCTTGTCACTCACCCTCTTCTGTTTGTTTATAAGACAAGGTTCCTAGGTCTAGTCTCCAACTCAAAAACGCTTCTGCCTTAATCCCCCAAATTTGTATCACCACTTCCAGGTTATAATCTTACTGCTTTTATTTATCCTTTGAGACTGTTAGAACAATACATTTTGTTCAATGATTGTCTCCCCTCCCTCAGCTCTTCCCAGATCCTCCCCCTCTGACTTCCTGTTCTTTTTTTTTTTTTTTTGCTCTTGAAAATAAACAAATAATAAACAAAACATACAAACAAGAAACTACCCTGCCACTCTCTCCCCCCGAAATCAACCAGAAAACAACAAAATAGAGTCCATTTTGTGTTACCCAACTACTCATGAGCTTAGGGCTTTTCTGGAATATGGTTGGCATACCGAGTATCACTCCATTGAAGAAAAGTGATTTTCCCTCTCCTGCAGCTGTCAGTTTTGAACAGCCTCTTGGGTAGAGGTGAGACTTTTTGTCTATTTCCCTTCCTCTGTGCTGGGATTTGTCTGGCTTGAGCTTCTGCAGGTCTTGTACATGCTACCACAGACTGTTGATTCATTTATACATCTACTCGGTTCTGTCTAGTAGAAAACAATGCTTCCTTGAAGTCATCTACTGCCTCTAGGTCTTATAATCTTTCGCTCTTGCTTCTCCATAGATCTCTGCACTTTGAAAGGAGAATTGTGATACTGACTTCCCATTTAGGGCTGAGCTGTCATATTCCCAAAATCCTTCTAAACCAATTTGAATCCTTTATGTTGGCAGTCAGGTAATAAAATAAGCAGAGACACAAAACACGAAGTTCTACCATATATAAATCTGTTTATTACATATTCATAACTCATTTATTACAAATTCACAATTCAATTATTCAGTTAAAAAAAGGAGAAATATAACTTTGCAGTTCTTACTTGGCTTGTTACTTGTTTGGAGTCAGTGTTGTGAATTTTACTCCTTCCTGAGTTCAGGGAAGGACCATGCTATAAACACATTTATCTATTTCTTTCTCCTTCTCCTCCTCCTTCTCCCCCTCTTCTTCCTTTTCTTCTCTTCTTCCTTCCTTCTTTCTCTTCTTTCTAATTTCCCCTTCCCCTATTTTTATTTTAATTTTTTTGAGACAGGTTCTCCCCTGCCCCCTGTATCCTAGCGTGATGTTGACCCTGATATGTAGCCAAAATGATCTTGGACTTCGGAATCTCCTGTTTCTATTTCTCCAGGGCTGAGATTACAGAAATAATCCACCATATGCTGTTTGTTGCAAACATTTCTTACCTGTTTCTTCCAGCTGTGAAAACCTTGAGAACCTCTTCACTGGATATTGGAAATGGCTGGTTTGGGTCATGCCAATGTGTGTGTATGAAAAGATAAAAAGTTGTTTTCCCCATTCTACTTTAAGGTACATCATGGGCAGCCCTGCAAACTAACTTATATGACTATTTACTGTTCTCCAGTATAGTCCTTTCATTTGCTTATGAGTTGAGATTGGAGGGGTGCAACTAGACGGATATTATTTATTTCTTCCTTGTAGAACTCTTTATTTGAGTTGTAATAAACCTACACCATTTTTGTAACTAGGAATATCTCATAAAATTTAAAAATATGATGGTGCATGATCAGAGAGGGCCGGCTCAATTTGTGGAAACAAAATTACGTCATTTGGTATAAACTGTCTGAATACGACGAACATTTGAGGTGACAAACTTAAGGTTCAAGTACAAAGCAATTAGCCTGTTTTGTTTGTGTTTTAACTTTCACAAACGGAAGTCAAAGGTATTTCCAAAGAAACAATTTCATAAGGCTTTTAGAGACTACTAATAGCATTTGAATAAGCATACTCTTACAGAATTGAAGGAGGTGATAGTTTAGAGTCAGGGGGTAGAAAGATGGCTTTCTGCTCTTTCACAGGACCCAGGTCCAAGAGCCAGCACCCTCATGGGAGCTCATACCCATTCATTACTCCAGGTCCAAGAGGTTTAATAAC
>CM052717.1:2039582-2095565 GCA_028551405.1 Uromys caudimaculatus | reverse complement strand
GTGTAGAGAGCCATTATAATTTATATGAATTGAAAAGGGGGAAAAGAAATATCAGTAATGTGTCTCATGACTAGAGAGTTCAAATTCATTCTAATTTGCATTATTCTCTTCCATTTTTATGTTAATATATCATTTTGCTCTGTTACTTATTTTGCTTAAGCAGTCTTGTGACTTCTCACAATTCCAATGTCATTTAAGAATATATTGACATACATTCCCTTGTCATGCTGTCCTTGTGAGGAAAGCATTTTAAGTGTTACAAGGAGGTGCTGTTACTATTACAAAGGTTATTATAGGCGGGATAAAAGGACTCCATTGGGAACAGTAGCCCCATACATGAGAAAAACAATGTTACACAGTTCCAGAGGTACTGTAAGGGGAGTGGAGTGTACAGATTAGCGCAGATAATACAGGGAAATATGTGAACCCAAGTTCCCTCGATGGAAATAAACTGAGAAATACAGAGAATCTGCAGCACGATGTACTGGGGCACAGCAGGGTGCAAACGGATCCTGTGACTGGTTATCTACAGAGCACTGGGACTCAGTCCAGCTACTTTGATCCTCTAGAGAAGCAAGACGGCTTCATCATGTAAAGCTAATTTGGTAGAGTTCACAGGGAGTGCAGAGTTGTGTCTTAAAGCAGGCTGCCTGGGTGACCTCACTGCAGGGCACACAATGGCTTGGGTGCCTGCCAATCTCCTAAACAGAGATCTTTGACACTGCCTTTTTAGTGTTCTTTTTTTTTTCCCCCTCCTGAGGTATGACTTGCCAGTTGAAGAAAGAATTTATGGCAAATACTGAACATCAGAACACTATGCTGTTCTGATCTCTCAGGAGGTCTCAATGTAGCTTCTTAGTTTGAAGCAGTAGTCCTTCAGACAGTGGCCCTCTGTCCCTCCCAGCAGATGGTAGTGTGTTTGAGAAATCTTTGCAGCATTCCAGTGGAATCATCACGACTTTGATGAGTCATTAAATCAAGGCTAGGAGCTATGGAGCATATTATCCTGCCATGAGAAGCCTGCCTTGCATGGCTTTGGCACTTACAAAAGTGGTCCTCACCCTGAGAGTCTTGGAACATTTCTTACTTGGTAATACATTACATTACTGACACCCCTAATGACCTCAGTGAGGGATGAATATAGCCAAGAGCAGCTACATGTTACTGTCAGTTAGTTAGTGTCCATGTTCATTAAAAGTGGGAGTGAGAGCCCAGAAATGGTCCATTATTCATTGTGTAAGGAATCATGGGACAGCATAAAGACTGTCCAAACAACCACTGAGAACATAAACCAGGAAGCAGAATAGAGTTCAAGGAATGGTACTTAGTACCCTATTGCCATGTGCCTGCACTTGTAAGTTCACACACATTTCCAATAGCATTCATGGTTCATATGATAGGTTGAATTGTACACACTCTCAGGAAAGAGATGTTGAAGGCTGAGTCTTCGGTACTTGTGAATGCAAAGTGGTTTTTAGAAATATGGTCATTGCAAGTGTAATGAGGTAGATGAGGTTATCTTTCATTAGGGCAGGCTTTAATCCAATGCGACTGATTTCCTTTTAAGAAAATGGAGACATAAGGAGAAAACTCTCCCATCATGAAAGAGATATCTAGGTACTGAGGGAAGCTAGAGATGTGACTACAGGAAGGGTGGAGTTATGCCGCCACAAGCCAGAGAATGCTTGATGTCACCAGAGACAAAGGGTGATCCTCTCCTAGAGTGTTTTGGAGGGAACATGACCCTGCTAATATCTTGATTTTGGACTGTCCGCTACACTGTGACACAACACGGTTCTGATACTTTAACCCACTCGGATTTTAGCATTTTATATGGCAGCCCACGGAACTGAATAGAGCTCACTACTGGTGAGTGGATACTTCACTCTTTCACATGAACTTCTCCTGTCCCACGTTCAGGGTTATAGATTGCTCCAAAGAGCTCAAAGATCAACACAGGAGCTTGTGCATTCCAACTTCAAACAGTTTAATGTCTGACATTGTGAGTGGGATAAAATAAAAGATGAATCATGAGAGGAGTGGCTAGTATTGTGTGCACTGTTTTGGAAGCAGAGGAAGTGAACGCATTGGTGTATGTTCATGTGTGTGTGAGTGTGAGTGTGTGTGTGTGTGTGTGTGTGTGTGTGTGTGTGTGTGTGTGTGTGTGTGTGATTCTTTGACTTACAAAACAATTATAATAGAACCATAGCACTGATCTTGATTTTGGATATTTTGAATAAAGAAACCATGGTACATGCACACAGTAGAATACTGTTGAGCCATATGAAAGAGTGAAATGCTGAGCTGAGGAGATGGCTCAGTCAGCTAAGTGCCTTCCAGACAAGAATGAAGACTTAAAGTATGACATACTTCAGCACTGGGATAAGGAGGGGAGCAAGAGGAAAAGGCGAGATGGGCAAAGCTCTAAGGCTTGCTGATCAGCCAGTCTTACCAATTGATGAGTTCTGGGTTCAGTGAGAGTTCCTGTCTAAAAAAAAAAAAAGTACAGTGGACAGCAATAGAGGAAGATACCCTAATATCAACCTCAGGTCTCTACGTGTATACACATGACATGTGCGCATGTGTGTGCATGTGCTCACACACACATACACACACACACTACACTACATACCTACACACACAAAGAATAAAGTTCTATAAATTATGACAAGATGGATGGAGATTGTTACATTAAGGCACAGAAAAAATAGATGTAGGATGATCTCATGTCACGTCAAAGCAAGCTATTCTTAACAGCTGCAAAAGAAGAGTGATTATCAGGGACAGACGGGGAAGGATGAAGAACGGTTGACTAGTGGGCACTAAGTTATAGGTAGATGGGAGAAGTCATGTCTGGTGAGAAGGATGGTTATGGATGACAATAAAGCATATTTAAACACAACCTAGGAGAGTTTTAAGTGATTTCCTATAAGGAGGTTATGATTAAGAAGACAGATACGTACTATAAACCACCTACAACTTTTATGTATCAGTTAATAAAAACAAATAAGTAAACCCAAAATAACACATTCGTTTCACTACTTACATAGTGTAGGTACTCCGATAAAGATTCCTGAAAAGAAAGGTTTGTGGAAAGTTTTTGATTTTTCAATTTCTAAGCAATTCAAAATTTTGGTAAAAAAAAAATAGTATCAAATGTTCATACCAAACTTAAAATACACAAATTGCTGTCATTTCTCCTCTTTATAGCTGATAGTGACATAAATAAAAATACTTCCAAGCAAACATGTTTTTGGCATCCTTAAAGTCATCTGTATAATTTTACATTACATATATTTGCTGTTTCCATTCTTCCTGGTAGCTTACTTCTGTGGGTTAGACTTTAAGGCATGTAAACATAATACAAAATGTCCTTTTATCAATTGTTCATATGTCCTAATCAGAGCTCCTGAGTTTGTAATTCTTCCTCATCATATTTTTCTTTGAGATCCTGCTAAGGAATCCAATTGTCTCTTTCCACACCTGTACTCGGATTTCTTAAAGGCATTCAAACTTAACAACCTTTTCAGGATTTGTGTGTTGGTATGTGTGGCGTGTGTATAGGTGTGTGAGTGCACACGCATGTGCATGTGTGTGTGTGTGCACATAACATGCAAATGCTTGTGCAGGGTTTGAGTCTGTGTGTGGAGGCCAGACATTTGTGCTGGTTTTCTTCCTCAATTGCACTTCACCTTATTGTTGTCCTTAAAAATTTTTTAGCTACCTGTCTGTCTGTCTGTCTATATATGTATGTATGTATCATCTGTTTACTTAGTGTATGCGTATGTGTGTGTGTGTGTGTGTGTGTGTGTGTGTGTGTGTATGGTGAAAGTGTGTGTACACATGTATGTGTGTAGTACACACTCATGTTTATGTCGATGCCTACATATGGAAGCCATTATAAGTCCACCTTATTTTTTTTTTTTGAGTCAGTGGTTTTTTTTTGTTGTTGTTGTTGTTTGTGTTTGTTTGTTTTTTACTGAAGCAGAAGTTCATTAACTTGGCTAGGTTGGCTAGCCAGTGGACTCCTGGGATCTGTCCCTGCTTTCCAGCACTGGGTTTGCAGGTGCACGGTGCTATACCCAGTGCTTTTTATGTGTCTGCTGGCAATTCAGTGAAGGCACTCTTGTTTAAATAGTAACTGCTATTACCCACTGAGCCATTTCCTCAGACCTTTCCACCTTATTTATTTACTTATTTTCTGAAACAGGATCTTCCCTGAACTTGGAGCTCATTGATTTTGCTAGGTTGACTGACCAAGAAGCTCCTGGGATCCACCTGTACCTACCTCCTCAGAGTGGAGATTACAGTTGCACCAATGTGAACTTTTACGTGGGTGCTGAGTGTCCAGAACTCACACCCCAATATTTGTGCAGCAGGCACTTAACAAAGGAGCCATTTCCCAGCCTTGATAACATTTTTTTAAAAATAATTT
This sequence comes from Uromys caudimaculatus, assembly GCA_028551405.1. NCBI lineage: Eukaryota > Metazoa > Chordata > Mammalia > Rodentia > Muridae > Uromys > Uromys caudimaculatus. The sequence goes on along the minus strand of CM052717.1, from coordinate 2,091,130 downwards.
CTTTTCAGTTTCTCTTTTTTGGTGAATGATACCTCATCCATCCAATTACATGTGTGTTGCACTGCCTAGCTTCCAGCTTCCCTCTCTGCTTCACGTGTGGATAAAATGTGACGAGCCAGCTTTTGTTCCTGCTGCTTGCTGCCATGCCTTCTTTGCCATTATGGACTCTATCCAAAATCATCTCGTTCTTCCTTCAGTAGCTATTATTCATGGTGTTTTCTTACAACAGAAAAATGACTAGTACAGTATACCAGTAAAACATCTGCTTAGGAATAACACCCGACACGCCATCTCCCCCATATTTTGTCATTTCATTCTTACCTAACAAAACATTATTTGAAAATGTATTCTTTGACAGCTTATATAATTTACATTTATAATTACAGCTTATACTATACACCTATATAATGAGCTTTAATCATCTTTACCCTTTATTATCTTGTCTTACTCCCTATTCTTCTCCTGCTGAAACCTTTCTTCCCTATAAAGTCCCCTCCTACTTTCAGACTTTTTGGTCTGTTGCCCTTTAAATACATTTGTCTGCATGAACATGGCGGGAGGTTGTTTTTTGGTGTATAGGCAACTTACCAGTGACTACACTATTAAAGAAAGTGGTATTTCTTTGCTCAGTCAACGTTAACTGTCAACAATCCCTCAGGAAGGGGTGGGCCTCATGATCTCTTCCCCTTTCCATGATGAAATATTGGAGACCCCAATTATGGGCAGGTTTTGTGCAGGGGACCACAACTACAGTGACTTTGTGAGTTCAATCTCTATGACATATCTAGGAGACTTGGGTACTCTTCCCTAATCTGTTTCTTAAAATCTTTTCACTTCTTCAATGATGCACCCTGAGCTTTAGACATGAGAATTTCTAGATGACCCATTTAATACTGACCATTCCCTGCTATGACCAATTGTGACTCTCTGTATTAATGGCCATCCATTTTACAGAGAAGCTTTTCTGATGAGGACTGAAATACACATTAATCCATTGGCATAAAGATACATATTTAGTAGGCAGTTTGATATCATGTCCAAAATAATAGTAGTATTCTCACCCCTAAGGCCTATGATCTGCTGCCGCATACTTTTAGTTTACAGTGCCAAACATGATTTTCCTCCAGTGAATTGGTCCTTAAATCCAATTAGTAAGTTGTTGGTTTTACCTATAATACTCATGCCACTGTTGCACATTGCTAGGGTGGTCATTACTGTATCTTCCTTACTTCTCCCCCAGCAGCCTGCATAGTATCTTCCAGTACTGTGAAAACTAGCCAGCAAAGAGTAAGTTTCCAGGTGAATTTCAGTGTGATTTTTCCATATTGTGTGACCAAAGAGTATGGTGTTTTCCACAGAAAACAAATTCCACCAAGTTCTGATATGCACCCAAGAGCAGTGGTAATTCTCCATGTTGTTTAGGAGGGTTGTTGGGATCTCCATGACAAATAACTCGAAGGCATCTTATGTCTGGCACGAAGATATTTGTTCACTAACTTATGACTTCTGGGAGATGCATTATCTCTCTCCTCCCAGTATAGGATACCTCCATTCAAACTCTTTTTTTAAAATTATAGTTGTACTAACCTTATCAGCAGATTTACATATGGCATTTTCAGCCACACGTAGTGTTAAATACCATTTATTTTATCTCTGAAATAGCTCTAGAATTTGTCCAAATTTTGCCATCTCCTCCACCATTAGTTTAATGCAAGCTTTTAGGATCTTCCCTTTAGCAGCTCCCCAACAGCAAGACGGACTGGACTGTTGTCCTGTTGCCCTAGCCCAGCCTCTTCTCCATGTTGCAGTGTTGAAGGCTGTTTGGAAAGTGAATCGTATCTTGGTATGCACCTGCTTACATGGTTCTTCCATGTCTTTGAAAAAGAATCCTGGAATCCTTAACTCAGTCTGAAAGCCCTAATAACTTCTCTAAGCCTCAGAGGCTCTCTCAACTCCCTCCTCCTGCTCCTCCTCTTCCTTTTCTCTCCTTCCTTCCTTCCTTCCTTCCTTCCTTCCTTCCTTCCTTCCTTCCTTCCTTCCTTCCTTCCTTCCTTCCTTCTTTCCTTCCATCCTTCCTTCCTTCCTTTCTTTCATCTTTCTTTTTCTTCTTTTTATTGGATATTTTATTTATATTTCTAATGTTATTCCCTTTCCAGGTCTCCCCTTCAGAAGCCCCCTATCCCATCCTCCCTCCCCCTGGCTCTATGAGGGTGCTTCCCCCCAACCCACCCACTCCCGTCTTCCCTCCTGGCATTCCCCTACACTGGTTCATCAAACTCCCTCAGATCCAAGGGCCGCTCCTCCCACTGATGTCCAACAAGGCCATCCTCTGCCACATATGCAGAGAGCCCTGGGTCCCTCCATGTGTATTCTTTGGTTGATGATCCAGTCCCAGGAGCTCCGGGGGGGGGGGGGGGAGGGGGTGTGTCTGGCCCATTAACATTGTTGCTTCCTCTATGGGGCTGCAAACCCCCTCAGCTCCTTTGGTCCCTTCTCCAACTTCTCCATCCAGGACCCCACGCTCAGTCTAATGGTTGGCTGCAAGCGTCTGCCTCTTTATTTGTCAGTCTCTGGCAGAGCCTCTCAGGAGAGAGTGGTATCAGGCTTCTGTCAGCAAGCACTTCCTGGCATCCACAAAAGCATCCGGGTCCTCCTTCCTTTCTTTCCCTCTCTTCCTCTTCTCTTGAGCTCCAAAAGACTGGCAAACTTGGACATCATTCTGCAAGCTGGCTTCCTTCTTCCCTCCCACCCTTCTCTCTTTCCTTTCTTCCCTCTGTCCACTTCTCTCTCTTTTCCTCTTCTTCTTTCTCTTCCTCTACTTTCTCCTGACTTCTCTCTCTCCTCCATTTCACCTAAATTTTTACTGAATTATGACCCATAATTCAGGACTCTATTCCAAAACAATTCGTTTTTCTCAATACAGTCAATGGTTTTTATTTTACTTAAAATATAATTACATTGTTTCTCTTTCCTTTTCCTCCCTTCAGTCCTGCAAATATCTCTTCCCTCCAACCCCTTCCATTGCTATACCACTCTCTCCCACATCAATGGCCTCTTTTTCTTTGGATAAAATTGTTTTACACACACACACACACACACACACACACACACACACATGCACACACACTATTCATAAATATATAAATACTATGTGCTGAGCCCATTTAGTTTTGCTTTTGTGTATATAATTTCAGAGCTGACCACTTGGTATTACATAAGGAATTAGTACTTCCCAGGGATGAGCCCCCTAATTGCTTATCCAACACTTGATTAAGAAAAAATTTCCTGACACACAGGAATAGACGGTGCTCCTTGCTTGCATAATTCCCTATTTCATTTTGCAACTTTTGATCATCACTTACTGTCAGGAATATTTGACTGAATTACTGGACCTGAACATAAGGCCTCTGCCCACATAGCTTTCTGAGAGAATAGATAGCTTCTTTGGAGGGGAGATATAAAATATAAATAAGCAAACAAGAAATCACCAGGCACCAATAATTCCAGTGACAGAAAGACTCAAGAGAGCTCTCTGGCTTCTGTGAAAGGTTACAGTTACTCTCAGACCTGAGAATCAGGATGGAGTGTGGGGTAGGAAATGCAATATATGGTAAGGGCATTCACTTGAAAGCTCTAGTGTGGAAGGGAGTTCTCTAGGAAAGATAAAGATGATTACAGTGCAGGAGTAGGGGGTGACAGAGTGTGTAGAAGAGATAGCTGAAGGCATTTCAAGATAAGATGTTTAGATTTTATTATTGAATACAATGAACATTCCCTAGAGAAGTTTAATTGTGGAAATGATGGGTTTAAATGATTTACAATTTCACAAGTTCAAGTATAAACATCTAAATACAGTTTTCAAGTAAGGGCTACTACGGCAGTCTGGGTGAAAGAGAAGGTGGTTTGAAGTCATATGGCGTGTCCAGGAATGGAGAGAGACACAATAGGAGGGAGGTGGTGAGTAAACAGAAGAGAGATTGCTGGAAGATTCACAATGGGATACAAAACAACATAAAGAGTAACTTTCCAACCGAGTAGCTAAGTTAATGATGGCAGCAGTAACTGAGGCGGAGAGCCGAGAGACAGCAGGTTTCAGATGTGGATGCTTCCTGTCTAAGGTGTGGGAAGTGTAAGTAGTGTATCAGATACTCAAGTGGCTGGGTCAGGTAGACTGTGGCTTCTAAGAATCCGGCATGCATTATTGGTGGTGTCTAGAGTCCAAAGTTGGCAAAGCACATAGATATCATTGAAACCATAGGCCTTGATTGAAAATGATGGGGGACCAAGACTGAGCTATTAGAAACCTTGTCATTTGGAGTGTGGCAAGGGCCAAAAAGACAGTCAAGTGTGGTGTTAAAACAGACAAGAATGGAAATAGTCCCACAGACTGACTTCTGCCTATACTCATCTACTGGTGTTGCAACATCATCAAAGAAATCTAAGCAATGTTTCACATGTGCTTGACAGAGCATAAACTCTGCTCCAAATACAAAAATAAAGTTTATTGCTCTCATAACTCTCTTTGAATAACAAATTCCATTGCCATTAGTAGGTGGATATACTTGACTTGACTCTCTCCTGATGCCTAGCCCAATCTAGGATCTCCTAGACTCCATTTTTTTTTAAGATTCCAAAGACAGACCAGATTTAAAAAATGAATTAAAAACATCTCAAAAATAACAAATACAGATCTAAGGAGTCAAATACAGTCCTAGCAACATGTAGACACACTGAATATTGAACTTGAAAACAAGATACGGGATCCTACCATGTAGTTGGTAATTTCACAATTATGTTGTGAATACACAACCACTATATATAGTCTAAAAAGTAAGGGAACAACAAGGAATGGTTAACAGATAGATATAATCGAATTGTCATATCAAGGCCATTGTGAAACTTGGGTTATATGTTTGCATAAACCTGAGTGTGTGCTTCAAGGTCAACACCTGTCATGTTCATTTGGGGTTGTAGAAGTTTGTAAGAAAACATTCATCAAAACACAGGCTACATTCCATTTCAACAGCCTAGGATCAGGATGGCTCAGAACAGTACCCCCATGCCATTAGACATCTGATGCAAAACTATCAAGGCATCCTGCTTTCCTCTGAGACCCCTTGGGAGGAATTTTTGCCAAGAGCTATACTCAGACCTGCTGCCTGTCAGGAATGAACCTTGCTACCAGTTTCAGCTAGGACTTCCGTTGTCAAAACAATAATAGCTGTAATTTTCTCTCCCTCTGTTTACAGGAAACAAACCCTTCCTTCCTGTCCTTTGCCTGTAGCAGAAAATAGACAAAACAAGCAGATGTCCAGGGATGGCAGAACAGTACCTGGGGCTGCAGTTTTCCTGGAGAAGGGACAAGCTGCAGGAGGCTGTAACGGGTAGTGGGCTTTAAGGATAGGCTTGGGGGGAAACATTAGCACATACACAGCCTCCTTTCTCTGTCTTAGTGTCTCTCCTAGGACTGTCAGACAAGGAACTAAATATGGCCAGGGAAATCTCAAAACAGTCTGAGTATTTTTAAACTCTTGCAGCCGCCTGTTTGCAGACTCGGTGACGTAGATAAACTGGTTGCAGAATTTCTCATGGGAATCCAGGGCGCTGGGAGATGGCTGCTGGCTTTGGTTGTGTGTGCTTTTGGCCCTGTTAATGTATCCCATGGGGTTTCATTTCACATCTTAAAGACTTGGGAAGCAGCAAAATCTGAGAGTGCCAAGAGAACATTCAAGGGGGCTATCAGAACGGTCTGTCGCTCAAACTTGGGCCGCAGAGGACCACAGGAAGCTTGCAGCTTGGATCCCTGGCTTGAGCATGAACACGGGAGAATGATCTCCAAATAGTCTAGTGTTCTAAACAACTTATTCGTCTTGGAAGTCGCCATTGTTACTGCCCTCTTTCATTGTTGCTTTTCCCCTGTATTCCGTTCATGTACATTACCCAGCTATTTTATAAATGTGGCTCTCTCCGATGTTTGTGTTTCCAGTGATTATGTGGAAATGTCTTGGCATAGAAAAATGTCTTTTTATGTTTGAGAAATGTTTCTATTCAAGCTTTTGCTTCAAAAAAAGTAGAATTATATTTGAAAATGGAATGAAGGTAGGGGAAGAGGTTTTATATTTACAAGTGGGAAAGTTACAGTTAGAATACAGAGGGCAGACAAAATCAGCACTGATTGTCATTTATCAGAGAACACTGAGGGCAGCTAGTTATCCAAGTTTTGTGTCACAGAGTTTTTGGTGTAGCCATTCATGCTGCAGAGTTGATTTCAGCATTTGAGTTGCTGCTGTAGTTAAATATTACTGAAGCGGTTTGTTTGTTTGTTTGTTTGGTTTTGTTTGTTTGTTTGTTTGTTTCCCAAGAAGTCTATATGGTTTACTTGTAGAAATTCACTTAGAAGGTAGGGGATTAAAGTTTCAATATGTTTTTTTTCCTATTGCAACTTACATAGTATAGTCAACACTATTTACATAAGGCTAGCTGACTTTAGGCTGTTTTGATATTTTTGTTGTTTTTTCAGAGTGTCAACAAAACTGTATTTATTGTAAACCCAGCAGAGGGGCCCTTCAGGCAGATGCATGCCCTTGAACCATGGTTCCCTCTCTATTTGGTCTCCAGTGAAATGAGCACAGTTTACCCTTCCCGGTGCCGGGGAGAGACAGATTTCTGTGTGACGTGGAGAGAGAAATGGGAACAAGTGGAAACTTAGGTTGTCTCTCTTGCAGCTCACTGTGGAGACAGTGGTGTGTAGGATGTGTGAAGTAAGAAGTTCTCCCATTGGGATCTTTAGTTGCATTTCTGCACTGTATCTGATGCCTTCCACTGTACACAATCCAACTTATTCAGCACTTGCTGATTCTCAGAAGACATACAATTGCTTTCATCCCATTTATCACAAAAAGGGAAAGAGTCCCATGAGGTAAAGTCACAAACGGTGGGAGATGAAACATGTTCCAGCTTTGGACTGAGTTCTCCCCTGCTGGGACTGCCACTCACTCAGATGATGCTGGGATCTTGACATAGGTCACAGGAAACAATTTTGACACAAATCAGTATGGAATGGAACTAGGACTTGTTAAGAGATAGTTGTTATGAAATATAAATCAGTGGTATAATGAAGCAAGAATAAGAGAGAACCTGGCCGGGCCATGCCAAGGTGTCCCCCTGAGAAATCATGCCATGAGTTAGGCCTAGTACAAAAGAAGTTTATTGGGGAAAGGGGGGGAAGCAGGGACCTAGAAAAGGTATATAGGCAACGATGGAGGGAGGTGCAGAGAAGGGTGGTAAGAGAGAAACAGAAGCCAGTAGGAACATGTGGGAATGGAGAAGGTAGGAGGAGGAAGAGGAAGGAAGGAAGAAGAGGAAGGAAGAAAAAGGAGGAAGAGAAAGAAGAGGAAGAAGAAGAGGAGGAAGAAGAAAAAGAAGAAAAGATGAAGGAGGAGAGGAGAAAGAAGAGGAGGAGGAAGAGGAGGAAGAGGAAAGGAAGAAGAAGAGAAAGAGGAGAAAGAAGAGGAAGAGGAGGAGGAGGAGGAAAAGGAGGAAGAAGAGAAAGAGGAGGAGGAAGAGGAAGAAGAAGAAAAAGAAGAAAAGATGAAGAAGAAAGAGGAGGAGGAGGAAGAGGAGGAGGAAGAGGAGGAAGAGGAGGAGGAGGAGGAGGAGGAGGAGGAGGAGGAGGAGGAGGAGGAGGAGGAGGAGGAGGAGGAGGAAGAGGACTGGGGTCTGCAGCTGAGCCAGCTGTGGGTGATGACAGAAGCTGTTGCTAGGTAGCTGTTGGGTGGAGCCTAGCTGAATTGTCTGTAAGCCAATAACAGTAAACACCTCAGATTTCAGTGTGAGTGTTTTAACAATAGCTGTATGAATGACTCTGTGGCTTTTGAAGTCATAATGTTAGATAGTAATGCCCAGCCAGATTTAAAGAGTATGTAAAGTTTAAAAATTAAGTTACAAATGAGTTGGTTTACTTCTTTTCCCTTGTAAATGAAATTGCAATATGCTTTCTGGTTTAGGGTGAGAGGAGAATGTTACTATGGATAAACTTGAAGATTGCTTTTCTAGCTCTTGCTTGAGATATCCCTCGGAAGAAAAAAAACATAGTTTCTGTGCTGGCAGTGTTACAGCTATTGTGGTTTCTCAGTTTTGTTGAAGTTTTTGACTGGCAGCCAGCACAAAATGTAAACCAGGTCCCAGGATGAAGAGCCTCTTTCTCTTCCCATGTCCCCTTGACTCCATGTCCTTCTATCCTGCCACAGAGGAGATTTCCCTGATCATACAACTTATGAGAATCTGTGCTTGGGCCTGTTCTTTCAACCCTCCCCGTGACATGTGAAGATTGTAGAACTCACTTGCAGCAAAATTTAAAATACTTCCTGTGTGCATTTAAAATTAGTATTTAGGCCTAGGATACAGCTCAACAGTGGAGTGCTTCCTTACACATATAGACCTAATTTGAGCCCTAGTATGGTAACTTCACCACACACAAATTCATTAATTTGGTTAAATTAATATAAGTAGCTAGTCATTAGTAGTAAGCTATTGATGGTTGCGCAGCCCTAACTGGTGAGTGTGTGAACAGATTATTCAAACACAAAGTAAAAGTGAACCAAAAACGACTTCATTTCGGATAACTTACTAGTAAATGTTTAATGAAAAAGGAATCAAGGAGTTGGTGAAATTGGTGAAGGTACTTCCTATTAAGCCTGAAGACCTAAGGTCTATGTGGTATAAGGAGAGAACCAAGTTGTCCTCTGATCTACACATACAGACATGCACACGCACGTGTGCGTGCACACACACACACACACACACACACACACACACACTCACAGACCATGGCATGTACATACCCTGCTATTTGAGAGTCTGGGGAGGTGACTCAGTTGGTCACCATACAATATGAGGGGCTGCATTTGAACTTCAGCATAAAAACTGAGCATGGCAGGGCTGTAATCCCAGCCCTAGGCAGTCAAAGACAGAGAATCCTCAGTGGCCAGTCTAGCTGAATCAGTGAGCTACAGGCTCAGAGAGAATCCTTGTCTCAAAAGAGTAGAGTAGATGGCAACTGAGGAAGACTCCTGGCCTTGGTATCTTCCCTTCACATACAATAGCACCCAGGGACACACACACACACGCACACACACACACACACACACACACACACACACACACACACACACACAAGTGCACGCACGCACAGAAAACTAACTACTACCTTATACATTGAACTACATTGCCTTTGTGTTTAATGTGGGAGACCAAGTGCTCAGCCATTTTATTTTAGAAAGAAGGGATGAAAGGAAAGCCAAGGTAAGCTCCATAAATGGACATTTAAAAAATGTTAGGCATCCAGCTGAGTTTCTTTATATTTGGTTTCTTACCATCTCATTTGCTTCAGAAACATGCTCAAGCACAGGGGTAGTTCAAGAAACATGAGGGCATATTTCAAATTAAATTATCTTCATTCCTTGTGATTTGAATGTACCATGAGAAAAAATGAGCTCCAAAGTGCTCTTCCTGGCTTCACCCTGACAAAGAGCATTCTTGTTTTCCAGCAGCCAAGAGGACTGTGAGAAAGGGCAAGGCGCCTGCTCCCTTTTCAGGAGGAGTGCCTCACTGCAGGCGTGGGCTTTCTCAGGGTTGTCACAGGGGAACTCTGTGGGTCAAGCTAGTAGCTAAATCAATTGCATGCCTATATGGGAAAAACTGTGGCTTATCAAACACTACAGTGTGAAGACATGAGTCTGGACTCTTTCACATGAATCAGGTATCCAAATTATTTCAAAACATCAGTTAAGATTATGGCTGCAAAATAGTTCGCATGCTGCTAAAGATAAATCGATCTCAGGCTTTAGAAAAGAGGTTGAAATATTCATTACCACTCAGACTTGTGCTTCCCTATTAGGGTGTGTCTGTTAGATCCCAGAAGCCTCCTCCCAGTGTTACTTCCAGCTACTGAAATGAGAGCGAACACGCTAGGAACATGCTCCCAAGGTGCTGAAATGTCTGGTTATATGATTGAATTCTGTTTGCTCCTAGAATTAACAGTTTGCAAAAATTCCAATTTATGATTTGTTTTAAAAGCCTGAACTGATTAATCCCATCACGTTTAAGTAAGCTTAAACAGATAGATTTAATTCTCAAAAAAGGGGCTGGGACCTCCTGAAAATACAGTCGTATGTCTTTATCCTGTAAATTCTCATATTTCTCATGATAAAAGCCTGTTACTCAGGGCAAAGCCAAAGCCAGCCATGGATGGGACACATGCTATTGATCATCCTACCTGTTATTTTCCTCAATTTAGTCAGATATCCTTTATCTTTGTGGTATGAGAGAATTGAAGAACCAAAGGTTCACTCACTTGGTCCAAGTTATGTTAAGTGTCTCCACATTAAGGTGTGTGTAAGTTAGCTCAACGTTAGTGAGAGAGGTCTGTCTAAAGGGACATAGTGGCTTCATGGGCCAAAGCATCACACTTTAGGAGCCCAGAAAGATTTGCTGTAGGCTGGTATGGTAACCTTGAACATCTGCTTTATGCTCCTAGAACAGAATACCACAGAGCGGGTAATTTATAATGATCAGAAATTTGTAGGCTCTCATTATGGAAGTTGGGGAGTCCAGGACTGAAGAGGTAGCATCTGCCAGGGTCTTCTGATTGTACTATCCTAATAAGAAGGGCAAAGAGAGGGTAAAATAGAAAGATGGATGAACTCAGTTTTTGACTGGGAACCCATTCTCCTGATGATGAATTCTCATCCTTCATAATAGCACAAGTTCACCTAAGAGAGCGGAGCCCTCAGGACTGATACCCTCTGAAAGCCCCTAATCATCATCATCATCATCTCCTTCTTCTTCTTCTCCTCCTCCTCCTCCTCCTTCTTCTTCTTCTCCTTCTTCTTCCTCTTCCTCTTCTTCCTCTTCCTTCTCCTCCTCCTTCTTTTCTTTCTCCTCCTCCTCCTCTTTCTCCTCCTCCTCTTCCTCCTCCTCCTCCTCTTCCTCCTCCTCTTCCTCCTCTTCCTCCTCCTCCTCTTCCTCCTCCTCCTCTTCCTCCTCCTCCTCTTCCTCCTCCTCCTCCTTCTTAACTTTTAATTGGTTCTTTGTGAATTTTACATCATTTACCTCAATCCCACTCATTTCCCTGTTCCCTCATACCTGATCTCAGCTCTTGTAACCTCCCCCCCCCAAAGAAAAAAATTCATTATTCATGGAAGCTGTAGTGTGTCACAGTGTGTCCCACAGTAAACCTTTTTATCCATACTTTGCTGCAAATATTCATTTCAGTGAGTCATTTGGTCTGGTTTGAGGCCTCTGGTTTCTGCTACACTACCAATACTGGATTCTCTCTGGGATTCCTCTCTGATGTCCTTTTGTTGCCCTTTGTCATGGAGATCCTGTAGTTTTGGCTTTGTAGGACCAGGCCCTTCATGTGCTCCAGCAGTTCATTGGATGGGGTGGGCAAACTCAAAGCCCTGGATCTGGGCCTGGGAGGTATCTGAGGTGGTCAGCCAGCAAACCACACCCATGCCAGCAGAACCAGCTCAAGAGAGGCACACAACTTGTTCACCCATGTGCTGCAGGTTAGAGACTGAAGGCCCTACTTGTTAATTATGTTAGAATGACAAGGAAATTTCAATGTGAATTTGGAAGATACAAGAATTCTAGCTACAGAGCCCTACAAATGCCCCACCTTGCTCCCTGTCCTATTGTCTGTCCTCAAAGTCATGAGAGAGTGATGTCATAGTCATGAGGGGGTGACATCATAGTCATGAGGGGTTGCTGCTACTGTAGCCATTTACTTTATAGTAGAGGGGACAACAGGAGGGTAGAATACCCATCATCCCCAAAAGTATTCTGTCAGTGCCACATAATAATTCCCCTTCATCAAATTGCCCTGAGCATCATTGCATGGCCACACCAGTGAGGCTAGGAAATGCAGTTTTTCTAACTAATTTCAAGTTCTGTTGCAAGGGGGAAGAAAGTAATGGTGTGATAGAGGCATGCGTCTCTAATGGTATAGTAGAGACTTCCTGCCATGGATGGTATTGAAACCCAAGATTGTCAATTTCCACTCATTAATCATTTAGTTATCCATTGTTTATTGGTTAAAACTTTATCTTAAACACTGAATATTGAGACTACAGTGATTGAGTTAGTGTCCTATTAATGTTGAATGGAAAAAATTTGTCTTGTTCATGTCTATGGATGATTATGTAACAGAGGTACACATAGATTTCTATGATAACAGCTAATCTAAACTGCCACACAGACAGGATGGGGGCTAGGAAGGCTTCTGGGAGATAAAGGAAAAAAGTGTTGAAAAGAATAGCTTTCCTGATATATTAGATGGAGGTCAAATGAGGTAATTATGGAAAACATGCTCGTCGGTGTTTATTAATAAAGGATCTCCTTGTGGTACATGATGTACTATTAAAAGAGAATAGAGTCCAGTAGGATAAAATATTAATGGTTAATGATGAATCAGAGAGGGAAAATGGAGGTCAGTTGAAGAAAGGATAAAGAGAAGAGGAACGACAGCCAAAGACATCTAGGTTGAGGTGAGGTTTCTTTTAGGGACATGGAAAATAGAAGGATATTTCAACACTGCCCAGAAAAGAGGGGAAGAAGGGTTGATCTCTGAAACAGAAGAAAAGAAAGTAAAATCTAGTTCCAAGTCAAATGATACAGAAGGAAGCAGCCATAAAACAGAACTGTATTTAGATGTGGTTTCTTTATTTTCTATGAAGCAGAAATCAGTTTTGAGAAACAGGTTAGGGACCACTGAAAACAGCTAGGGTCTTAAATAGCTGTTAGTGTTCACAAAGACAGAGATAGAGAATGAGCAGGCATAACATGAACTCCTTTCTCCAGTCTCCAACATCCAGGTCCCTACCATGGAGATACCTGCTGCCATTTACTCCTTCTGTATTTTCCAGAGATGTCCTATACCAACAGAAGCAAATACCCATATTTACCTCTAGATTAGTCAGTGTTATCTAGAGAAACAGAACTGATATAATGAATCTATATATGTACAAAAATGAGATTTATTACAGAGGCTTAGAAGTTATGGTCTGAATATTCTAACAGTGGCTATCTGCCAACAGAAAGTCCAAAAACTCAATAGCTGTTCAGTCTATGAGTCTGGATGTCTCAGCTGGTCTTCAGTATGTGCTGGAATCCTGAAGAAGTGGGGCACTCAGGCAAAGAGCAAGCACTTCCTTCTTCTATATCCTATATACAGGCTGCCATGAAAGGTATGGCTCAGATTTAAGGTGGATCTTCCCACCTCAAACAATTCAATCAAAAAAGATTTCACACAGATATCATCAGGCACTTGGGTTTTAGATCAATCCGCATGTGGTCAAGCTAACAGCCAAGAGTAGTCATCAATCACCCCATAACTTTTCTTTTTCTCATACTATTAAGTATGTTCACTTTGCTTTGGATAATGTAAAGATACATGGGAATTGCACTACTTTCTGTAACCGAGGCATCATTTCTCCCTGTGCATCTACAGATAACGTCATCTACAGATGTGTCTAACTTTGCAAGATCCATAGTAGAAAAGGGACTCCTCTATTGTACTCCTATAATGCATCTGATATTAAGTGTATATATTTTTAACTTCACAGACAACAGTGTTACTTACACGTCTCTTCTCACTGGTTTGTCAGCACCAGAAGGGTTTGTCCTGACTTCTTGTTTGCATTGTGTGTTGCAGGCACATGAGCATCTTGGCAGCAATCTGCAAGTTTCGCCTCCCCAGGAAGCACAGCACCCACACAGCCCTTAGTTTGTCCCTGGGACAGCGTGTATGAGTGTGTGGGACACGTCTGGCCTTGTCCCAGCAGTGTTCATGCTGTGTTAGAGTACACTGGTGGCCTGAGAATAATTTCAGAATGAAGGGCTGTCTGTCAGCTCCGAGGAAGTGTTACCAAACAAATAAACGGGCTCCCGGACCTCTAGGTCAGCCTACTGTGTCAGGTCACTGCTCCAACAACTAATTCTCCTGTCCTCTCTTGCCAGTGTTAGGCAAGATAAATGCTAGGGGCAGGTGAGAGAGAGAAGATGTGGGAGCAGAGAGGGGTGCTTGGTGAAAAGGAGAATGTGAGAGTACTACTCAGTCTCCACAGCTCAAACCAAATGACTTCCTTCTCTGGGGCTAAAGACAGGTCATGAGGGATAAAATTACCAATCCAGGAAAAAGGAGATGTTTATAGCTTCTACTACTTTTACAAAAATAGATGAAAGGAAGGATTGTTTTTTTCCACCCTTTGCAGCCTGTGAACTTCCTTAGCCTGGTGCATAACTTGTTCATTTTTCCAAAAATAGGAGAGTCTAGTGGCATGGTCTGTGTTGTTGTGGAGTGCATTGGGTTATGCATAGCGATTCCTGGGCTGAGCCCTGCGTCTTCAGAGCTGTTTCCTGGAAGCCACTTTATAGTCTTCCTTTTCTTTCTTTTTCTTTTTTCCTTTTTCTTATTCAGTCCCTTCTCCTTCTCCTCCCTCCCTTCCATCTCTGCTGTAATTTGCATGATGTGGATTCAGTTGTTTTACACAGACACTTCAATCATCTTCATGTTTAGAGCACTGTACAACTGTCAGCACATTCGTGTCTGGGAACACTTTTTCTCAGCCCTAAAGAAGTCCTGATATCTATTTTTCACTGCCCTTTCCGAACTCCAGGTAATCAATTCTCATTTCTATGGATTTTCCTTTACTGGGCATTTTACAACAATAGAATTTTTTTTTTTATTATTTTTGTGTGCTTTGACTTTTTTTGCTTAGGATAATATTTTAAAATTTCTTCCCTGGCTGTGACATAAGTGTGTAACTTGCTTGTATTTATCATTGAATAGTGTTCCTTTGAATGGACTTACCATGTTTTGTTGATACAATTTTTGATTAACTGACATTTGAATTAAGTCCACTTTCCCACTAGTTTGAATATTATAGGTATCAGCTACTGTATAGAAATCTTTTTTTTTTTTTTTTTGGTTTTTCAAGACAGGGTTTCTCTGTGTATGTAGCCCTGGCTGTCCTGGTACTCACTCTGTAGACCAGGCTGGCCTCAAACTCAGAAATCCACCTGCCTCTGCCTCCCAAGTGCTGGGATTAAAGGCATGTGCCACCACTGCCCGGCCTTGTATGGAAGTCTTTATGTGACTATTTCTCCCCTCCCTCCCCCTCCCCATTTTTTCTTTTATTGAACATTTTTCTGGTACTGCTCTGATTGCTAATAACCTGAGACTAGATGGGTTACAGACCTAGGGGAAATGACATACTACTGTTCTACTGAAGCAGCAGAGCAGTAAGTGATTCCTTAAGCTGTTCTGCTAGACAAACACATCAGAGCCTTGTTCAGAGAGGCTTCTTCCTGGAGAAGATGGGAGTAGATGCAGAGAGCACAGTTGGGTAAGGTGCAGAGACTGAGATATCTCAGACTTAAATTGGATATCTCCATTAATTCCCTACTGTCACGGCTCAGGGAACTGTGGATGAGAAGGCAGGAAGACTGTAAGGGCCAGAAACGATGGAGGACACCAAAGAAACAAGGCTTCCCAAAAACAGTAGAACATGTAATGAACTTGCAGAGTTGGTAGCAGCATGCGCAGAGCCTGCCAGGGCTCTAAGTCAGAAGGGGTCCTGAAGCTGAGAGGAGAAGTGGGCACAAGTCTCCTCCCCTAACTCAGAAGCTACCTCCAATTGATAACTAATCACTGCATACACAAACCACTCTTAAGGCCAGACCCCATGCCCAGCAGTAGAAGGCCAACACAAAACAAGATCAATGGTATTTTGGAAGGCTGGTTGTTTTGTTTGTTTGGTTTTTGTCTCACGATGCTTTGGGCTTTTTCTTTTTCTTTTTTTTTATTTACCTTTCTTTTTTTTATTTCCTTACCCTACAGGTCTTTTCCTTATACATTATGGTTTCTGAGTTGATGTCTCAGTCCCACTGCTAGGGCCCTTGGCTGGTTATAGAAGATGTTCAATTTGAGCTCTGTATCCCTCACCCCCCATCCATTGCCCCACCCCCCTGTACTCACTAGGAGTCTTCACTAGGATCACTGTCATAGATTCCAGGGAGTTTCCATTGTATTGGTTTCTATATCACTTCCCAAATGTCCCCAAATTCCAATCGTCTCTCCCAGTGCCCTATCTCTTCTACTCTCTGTCTGATCCCTCCTGTCCCCATTTCTACCCACCTCTAATCTGCCTTCAAACTCTATTCTATTTCCCTTCCCCAGGGAGATCCACGAATCACCCCTTGAGCCCTCCTTGTTACTAGTCTTTCTGGGTATGTAGTCTGTACCAAGACTGTTCTTACTTAACAGCTAATGCCCACTTATGCACAGGGCCTGCCAGGGCTGTAATCTTATTAGTACATATCATATTTGTCTCTCTGGGTCTGAGTTACCTCATTCAGGATGATCTATTCTAGTTCCATCCATTTGCTTGCAAGTTTCATGACATCATTGTTTTTAATAGCTGAGTAGTATTCCACTGTGTAGATGTACCACAATTTCTTCATGGGTTTATCCATTGATGGGCTTCTAGGTTGTTTCCAGTTTCTGACTCTTATGTGTGCAGCAGCAGTGAATATGGTTGACCAAGTGTCCCTGTAATAGGATATAGAGTTCTTTGGGGATAAGCCCAGAAAATTATTGAGAAAATTACCCATTTCTTTTAGATTTTTCTATTTTTTTTTTAAAAGTATATTCTTATAGATTTCTCTGGATAGTCTAGACTATGAATACTTTGGATTTCCTCAGTGTCTGTTGTTAAGCACCACTCCCCTTTCCTTAACTTTACTAATTTGGATCTGCTTGGTTGAACTTTAGTTAACTGAGCTAAATTTTTGTCACTCTTACTGATTTTCTCAAAGAACTATGTTTTATTGATTCCCTCTTTTTAATTTTGATGTTTTAGTCATAAGTGTGATTACTTTGTGCCAGTCATATACTTGTTTTGTATGTGATATCTTCTTTTTGTTCTAGAGCATTTAGGTGTGCCATTAAGTTACTAATATGAGCTCTCTTCCATTTTTGATGTAGGTACTTAGTGCTGGGAACTTGCCTTTTAGAATCACCTTCATTGTGATTTGGTTGTGTTGTGTTTTCATTTCATTCAATTCTAAAAAGGTTTTATGTTTTTTTTTTCTTAATTTCTGTCTTGAGTTATTTTTCATTCACTAGTGAGCTGCTCAATTTCCACAAGTTTGTGTGCTTTCCGTTGTTGTTGAAATCCTCTCTAATCCATAGTGGTCAGATGTGATGTAGGGAATTATTTCAATTTTCTTGTATCTATGTCCAAGAACGTGATCAATTTTGGAGAAAGTTCCATGAGCTTCTATGAAGAAAGTATATCCTTTTTGTCTTGGCTGAAATGTTCTATAAATATCTACCAGTTTCATTTGTTTTATGGCACCATTTAGCTCTAATGCTCTCTTTTTACTTTTGTATGGGTGACCTGTCTGTTGGCAAAATTGGGGCACTGAAGTCACCCACTATTATTATATGAGGGTCAATATGTGAAGCTAGCTATAATATTGTTTTGTTTTTTAATGAACTTAGGTGCTCTTTTGTTTGATGTACAGTTGAACTATCTTCTTGGTGGATTTTTCCATTGGTGAACATATTGTGTCCTTCCTTATCTCTAGTGAGTAGTTTTGGTTTGAAGTCTATTTTGTCAGACATTAAAGTTGCTATACTAGTTTACTTCTTAGGTTTATTTGCTTAGAATATTTTTTCTATCCTTTTACCCTCCAATGATATCTATCCTTTGATGTTAAGGTGTGGTTTTTAGATGTGGCAGAAGGATTGATCCTGTTTTTAAATCTAATTTGTTTGTTTCTTTTTATTGGGGAATTCAGACCATTGATATTGAGTGTTATCAGAAATCAGTGTTTGTTGTTCCATTATTTTGTTATTGTGGGGTGGGTTTTTCCCCCCTCTTTATTTGCTGATCTGAAATTATTAATTCTTTGATTTTTCTGCTTGTGGCTAACTTCTTCAGGTTAAAGTTTTCTTCCCATGCCTTTTGTAGACCTAGATTTGTAGATAGATGCTTCTTAAATTTGGTTTTTATCATGTGATGTTTTTCTTCTCCATCTATTGTGGTTGACAGTTTTTCTGGGTATAATAGTCTGGACTGGCATCTGTCATCTCTTAAAGTTTGTAGTTCATTCAGACCTTTGTGCATTTTTTGAGTCTCCATTAAGAAGTCAGGTGTTATTCTACTGGCTCTGCTTTTATTTCACTTAATCTTTTTTCCTTGCAGCTTTATTATTTTTTCTTTGTCCTGTACGTTTAGTGTTTTTATTATTAGGTGTTGTCTTAGTCAGGGTTTCTATTTCTGCACGAACATCATGACCAAGAAGCAAGTTGGGGAGGAAAGGGTTTATTCAGCTTACACTTCCATGCGACTGTTCATCACCAAAGGAAGTCAGGACTGGAACTCAAGCAGGTCAGGAAGCAGGAGCTGATGCAGAGGCCATGGAAGGGTGTTCCTTACTGGCTTGCTTGCTTCCTTCTCCTGGCTTGCTCAGCTGGCTTTCTTATAGAGCCCAAGACTACCAGCCCACAGATGGTACCACCCACAAGGGGACCTCCCCCCTTGATCACTAATTGAGAAAATGCCTTACAGCTGGATCTCATGGAGGCATTTTCTCAACTGAAACTCCTTTCTCTATGATAACTCCAGCTTGTGTCAAGTTGACACAAAACCAGCCAGTACAGGTGTCATGGGAAATTTCTTTTCTGGTCCAGTCTATTTGGAGTTCTGTGTATTTTTTTACCTTGATTGGCATCTCTTTCTATAGGAAACATTTTTTCTATGGTTTTGCTGAAATATTTTCTGGACCTTTGACTTCAATTCTACTTTTCCTCTATTCCTATTATTTGTAGATTTGGCCTATTTATCCTATATATTCTGAATGTTTCATGTTTGCATTACTTTGGATGTAATGTTTTCTTTGCCTGAGGTATCCACTTCATCTATGTTTTCTTCAATGTTTGAGATTCTGTCTTTCATCACTTTTATTCTGTTGTTGAAGCTTAACCCTGATGTTTTTGTCTGCCTTTCTCAGTTTAATCTTAGTTTGGGTTTTCTTTAGTGATTTTTATCTCTACTTTTGTATCTTGTACTGTTTCCCTCATTTTGTTCTAGTTTGTTTTTGTTTTCATAGATTTTTGTTAATGGAGCCATTCACTTCTTATTTAAGGTACTTGAACATATTTACAACATCAGTTTTGAAGTCTCTCAGTTAACCAATCCTGGGGGTTTGGATTGCTCTGACCACCCCTTTGATTGGCTAGGAGTCTTTCTCCAGATGCTGGATTGAGACTTGAGGAAGATTAGAAGAACCTCCATTGGTCTTCTCAGTCTTGTTTTCAGCTTACAAGTGGAGACAAAATTCTTCAGGTTTTCTACTGGGTTTCATCCTGAATAATTGGAGCAAGTTAGGCTCTTAGGAAGAGAGTTTTGAACTTTTTCTCCACCTGAACATGGCCTAAGTATCATCTAGAAAATAATAAAAATGGCTTCCAGGGGAAGTTCTAAATTGTTGTAAACAGTGAGCTGGTCTGTAAATTAAAGGAAAAATTCCCTAAAATTCCCTATGTTTAGTTTTTATTTTACCTGTGGAATCATCCAGACCTTGGTAAATCAATTTAATTCATCTGTTTCTTCAGATATTTTTGTTAATGATTGTCAATGGATGGTTTTTGAGCTATGGTTGAACATGATTATGTCTTTTCTTAGAAGTCATTACTGCCTAATTAGAATTGCATAAGAAAGCAATGTTCCTCATAGTTTCAGTGAAGCTACAATTACTAGGTAACCATTGCTTCAATCCTTAGTACTGCCTGCTACCCAAAACGTATACAATGATTTTATTGATTCTATCCAATTTCTTTAACTCTCCCACACCTAAGGCTGTGTTCTCTTCTCTAGCCATAAAAACCTATCTGATGCACCTTCTAAGCAGAGCTCTGAATTTCTTTTGCTCAAAATTCACCTGTAAAGCTGACTGGTAGCCCCACCTTTCCACAGAACATTTACACAGCAGGTGACTCTGGGTCCACAGTCATAAAGTTTACTCATTGGGCTGCCAAGGTTATTTCTTCTTCACATCATTCAACTCTGACCTCTAGCCAAAGTGATATAAAGGTGCACAGACAACTTCATATCAAAACAATTGCTTTTAGAGGCCAGAGATAAAGCTTAGTAAGGAAGCATGAAGACATATGTGAAATCCCCAAACCCGTGTTTAAAAGCTAGAGATAGTAACAAGTGCTTGTAATCTCAGCTCCAAGGAGACAGACACAGGTAGTTCCTGAGATTCTTGGAACAGCCAGCTCAGCCTACCCTATCTTACTTGTCAACCTGCAGGCTAGTAAAAACCATTGTCTTGAAAAGAAAAAAAAAAATCCATGGTGCTTGAGAAACAACACCCAAGGTTGTCTTCTGGCCTCTGCACACAGGTGCACATACGTAGCTGCACCTCCCCCCCACACACATGTATTCTTACATACACAAATAGTATTTAGGGATGTTTGGGTTTACAGAATGTGCTAGTTATGATACATGTTTAAGAATTCCAAATTTTATCTTATGTCACACTCCTTTCTAGTAAGCACAAAAAAGGCAAAAAGACCATGTCTAAGAGCAATCGAAGCTTTGGAAATACTGCTTACCTAATTCATCTTGAAGCATGTGTGTTTTTACTTTGCCTGCATTAAATAAATGGAATAAAATTCAACCCTAGTTACTCAGGCTTGGCTAGTTTTATTGGCTTCTGGGTAGCACTGCTAAACCCAATATTCCATTGTCAGCTTGTCTCCTTCCATGGCTACAAACTATAGAAATCTGTATGTACTTTGGTGAGAAGTAGGAGTACAAATGGGGGTACAATTGCCAGAGTCAGCACTAGAGGTGACTACTCTCTGGACTTCTTAAAATGCCTTCTGGACTGCACCGAGTGCTTGTTCAAACACTATTGGGTGGCAACTAGGTGTTGCAGGTCTCTGTTGACTGTACAAACCACAATTCTTCATCCATTTTTGCTAGCATATGTTATAGGATATCATATGAGAAGATAAGATACATGGATAAATTGCTATCAGTGTGTAATAATTTTGTGAGACTAACATAAATAAGGCATAGGTATTTGAGCACAGGTAACCAGTCATGTGACAGAATGCAGGTTAAAATAAATGGGTTATCTAAGTTATGATCTAGTCAGAGAAGAGTCTAGCTATATGGTCAACATATTTGTAAATATATTTTGAGTCTGAGTCTTATTTCTGGGAGAATGGGTCTGGGAGGAAGAATTAGGACTTAACTTCTACAAATGGCATAGGTTTTGGGGGTTTTTGTTTGTTTGGTTGGTTGGTTTGGTTTGGTTTTTGTGGGGAAACCAAAAAAACAAATTATTCTTTGAAAAGAGAATAAGAGACACTAGTTCTGAACTTGTAAGGATAGACAAATAGAGACGAGAAGGAGTCTAATATACAGTTTATAGAGAAAGAAAAGAGTAAGTCTCCTCGGACAACTTTGGTAGGTAATTTTGACTGAAGTGTGAACTTTGAATAAAGAAGTGGTGAGTGATGTTGGTAATAAAGAAGTCCTGCAAAAACAAGAGCTAATGCATTAAGTTGCTGTGCTTTTGGAAAGGTTAGAGCATAGAGCCACACCATGGCACTGAGACATCTGCATCTGGCAGCATGCCAACCTGTGCCTCCTCTTGTGGAAGGCAGGAATTCTGGAACGGAGAGATCTAAGCAGGAGCTATTGTAGTAATCATGAAAGTGATCACTGATGCCAGTTAGTGCAGAAGGAGGAAAGGAGGGGCATCATAGCATGTAGGCTATGCCAGGCAGTGTGGAGGGCAAAGGGAAGGGAGTTTTGGCACTGGGAGTGGAGAACAAGAGTACAGAGATTATAGGAGGCAAACTGAACAACGAACCCAGTGGGAAAAGAGGAAATACTAAATTTAGTTTTTGCCATGTCTTATTTTACTTGAGTAGAGAAAGGGGACATTTAAGCAGGCATTTGGAATCCAGTTGTCTTTGAGTAATACTAGGTGGTAGAAAGAGGGTAAGTCTAGCACCTCCAAGTTTGGTATTTACAGACATTCTGCTTTATTTGCAGTTCATTTGCTGCTGCTTCTGGCTCCTGAAATCATTGTAGTAGCATTGCTGTCCCAAGGGACAGGTCCTAGACTCCCTCTTTCACCCCAAGACAATATCTATCAAAGTCTGAGGTGACCAGCCCCTTCATACATTCATGCTTGTGTGGCTGACACCCCACATTCTTCTAGGAGTTGTTAAAAAGTCAAACTGAGCCTCTCCTGGTTGTGCCTCTGCTGAGATGCTCAGGGTGGCTGCATTTAAAAAAGTATGTATGGAGAAGTTTGCTGGGTGAGACACCCCTTCCAGTTGTGTTCCAGTTTATGGCAACAATGTACCTGTCAGTCAGTGAATGGTAAGGGCTGTAGGGGCTGAAAGAGAGGCACATGTCTGTTGCAACTACCCACCAGTCTTGCTTGTGGACCTCCCACTGCATTTGGGAGAGAGCCAGCCACCAAAAGCACCCCTAGATGGGTCGCCAGGAGGTGCAGTGGCAATCCAGGTTTTGGTAGCTCTATGTTTCTCCTGATGTCCACAGAACCTCTTTTAGGAGGAAGAGTGGACCTCAGGGGAGCTAATGACCTTTCTAGACTGTAGAAACCCTGCCTGGAGGTCACCCAGAGGGATTATCGCTCAGGAATCCTGCTGTGGGCTATTTCTGGCCCGGGTCCTACTCTCCTCTCTAGCTTCAGGCACTCCCCTTTGATGGCCTTGTCCCTCAATGTTCCCTTTTCATCAATACTGTATTGGTCTCTGGGACACAAGCCAGAACCATGTACCAAACTTTTTTTTGACAACTGTTCTTCTCCCGCCCATGTTATTGAACAATCCATTTTAAAGGGAAATCTTGTTACTTGCTTTCCACAAGTACCTGTGCATGTAGAATATATTTGGTTAGTTATTTCACAATTCATGTATCGGCTCTTGATCAAACAGTAGAAGTTCCTTCAGGATTTGATAAAATTAATAAATAAAACCCAGGCTTAAATCAATCATGGGCAATTCATGTAGTGGTAGTTCCAAGATTAACTGGTCTTTAACAACTGGTCTCTCTGATCCATATTCCCCTTTATTTTGTTTTACAACATCCAGGGTACACTTCACTTCTCTTGAATCCAAGTTAGTCTCACAAAGTTCTCTGTTGCTGGTGTGGTAGTGATTTGGTTACACAGAAGCAAAGCTTCCAGGAGCTCGCAAAATCAAGCTAGATGTGGAGTGAATTATTTCCTGCAGTCTGCTTTTGCAGCTCAGAACTGAGTACATTATCGACTTATTTATGATCCAAAGCTGTAGCTTAGTTCACATTTATTTTCATTGTGTGTGTTCATGTGGTGGTGGTATGTGCACACACACAAGTGCACGTGGAGGCCCAAGGTCAACACTGATGGTCTTTTCTCCATCTCTTTACATATATATGTGTGTGTGTGTGTGTGTGTAACTGTAACTGTCTTTAAACACACACCAGAAGAGTGCATCAGATTCCATTACAGATGGTTGTGAGCCACCATGTGGTTGCTAGGAATTGAACTCAGGACCTCTGGACAACCAGTCAGTGCTCTTAACCACTGAGTCATCTCTCCAGCCCCCAGCTATATATTTTTAAAGATGATATCTCTCATTGAAGCTGAAGCTCATAGATTTTGCTGAATAGGGTGGCCATTGTGTTTCAGAGATCTACCTACTCATTCCTCCTTCCACTGGGGTTGTTGTAACACATTTCTATCTCTGTCTTTTTTATTGAGTTTTGGAGTTGTAAACTCAGTGCATTCTGCCTGTGAAATAGGCACTTTGAGGAGATAGCTATCTTCCCAGACCTCTGTCATATCATATTCAGAAAGGAAAAACTCCCTTTCATCTTTCATCCCTACTCAGTATGGACACTAGAACTGAGTGTGCACATGGGGTACTGGGAAATGTGTTTGTACACAATGGGGTTTGAGTCATTGCTGCTGCTGAGCAAGTTGATTGCTCTAAAACCCCGAGGAAGAAGTGAGATGAATAAAGAGCTGAAAATACCTATTTAGTGTTACAAGGGGTAAAAGAAACTCCATTATCTCATAAAGCCGAGGTGAGGCTACAATAAAAATTAAACAATATATCTCTTCCGGTGGGCGCCTTCTGCTGGGGCAGAGCACAAGCTTGTCTGCTCCTCTGAAGACACCACAATCTCAAGGCCTCCAGGATGTCTGCTGCTTGCCAGACAACTGGGCACCAGACCCTACAGTCTGAAGGCCTCCCAGGAAGACAGCTGCACATAGGGCAACAGCTTGACTGCTCCTCTGAAGACCCAACAGGCTGGAGGTCCCCCAGGAGATCTGCTGCAGCCAAGGCAACAAATCAGCAGCTTGTCCATCCCTCTGAAGACCCCACAGTATGAAGGCCTAACAGGGGACTGGCAACAACCCAGGGACACAAGAGGCAGGCACTAGACAGAGACATGCAAACCAATGAACACAGGGATAACCAGATGGCAAGAAGCAAGCACAAGACCATTAGCAACAGAAGCCAGTATACTTTGGCATCATCACAACCTGGTTCTCCCACCACAGCAAGCCCTAGATACACCAACACATCTGGAAATCAGGAAGCTGACCTAAAATCCTATCTCATAAAGATAATAGAGTCCTTTAAAGAGGATATAACTAAATCACTGAAAGAAATACAGGAAAACACAGATAAACAGGTAGAAGCCCTTCAAGAGGAAATAAATAAGTCCCCTAAAGAAATACAGGAAAACACAAACAGGTAAAGGAAATGAACAAAGCAATCCAAGACCTAAAAGTGGAAGTAGAAACAATAAAGAAAACACAAATGGAGGCAATATTTAAAATGGAAACCCTAGGAAAGAGGTCAGGAATTACAGATTTAAGCATCACCAACAGAATAAAAGAGATAGAAGAGAGCATCTCAGGTGTAGAAGATACTTTAGAAGATATTGACACAACAGTCAAAGAAAATTCAAGATATAGAAAACTCCTAACCAAAAATATCCAGGAAATTCAGAACACAATGAAAAGACCAAATCTAAAAATAATAGGAATAGAGTAAAGATTCTCAGCTCAAAGGACCCAAAAGCATCTTCAACAAAATTGTAAAGGAAAACTTCACCAACCTAAAGAAAGAGATGGCCATAAACATACAAGAAGCCTATAGAACACCAAATAGTTTGGACCAGAAAAGAAATTCCTCTCATCATATAATAAAGACATTAAATGCACAGAACAAAGACAGAAATTAAAGGGGCAAGGTAAAAAGCCAAGTCACATATAATAACAGACCTATCAGAATTACATCAGACTTCTCAACAGAAACACTAAAAGCCAGAAGACCCGGGACAGAAGTCATGCAGACTCTAAGAGAACACAAATGCCAACCCAAGCTACTATACCCAGCAAAACTCTCAATCAACATAGATGAAGAAACCAAAATATTCCAGAAAAAAAAAAATTCAAACAATATCTATCTAGCAATCCAGCCCTACAGAGGATTCTAGAAGGAAAACTCCAACACAAGGAGAGTACCTACACCAAAGGGGAAAAAAAAAAACAAGATATTAATCATCTCACAGCAAAACCAAAAGGAGAGAATCACATGCACATAATGCTGCCTACAACAACAAACATAACAGGAACTAACAATCATCTGTCTTTAATATCTCTCGATATCAATGGACTCAATTCTCCTATAAAAAGACAAAAGCTAACAGAGTGGATATGCAAACAGGATCCAGCAGATTGCTGCATACAAGAAACACACCTCAATAACAAAGAAAGACACTACCTCAGAGTAAAAGGTTGGAAAAAAGTCTGTCAAGCAAATGGTCCCAAGAAACATGCTGGAGTTGTCATCCTAATATCCAATAAAATGGACTTTCAACCAAAAGTTATCAAGCGAGATGAAGAAGGGCACTTCATATTCATCAAAGGAAAAATCCATCAAAAGAAAGTATCAATTCTGAACATCTATGCCCCAAATACAAAGGCACCCACATTCATAAAAGAAACTTTACTAAAGCTCAAAACGCACATTGAACTCTACACAATAATAGTGGGAGACATCAACACCACACTTTCACTAATGGACATTGAAACAGAAACTAAACAGAGACACAGTGAAACTAATAGAGGTTATGAATCATTGGGATTTAACATATATCTACAGAACATTTCATCCTAAAACAAAAGAATATACCTTCTTCTCAGCATCTCATAGTACCTTCTCCAAAACTGACCATATAATTGTTCACAAAACAAGCCTCAACTGATACAAGAAGATTGAAATTATCCCAGGCATCCTGTCAGATCACCACAGATTAAAGCTGGTCTTCAAAAACAACAAAAAACTCACATGCCCATGAAAACTGAACAACTCTCTACTCAGTGATAACTTGGTCAGGGAAGTAATAAAAAAAGAAATTGAAGACTTCTTGGAATTCAATGAAAATGAAGACACAGCATACTCAAACTTATGGGACACAATGAAAACAGTGCTAAGAGAAAAATTCATAGCACTAAGTGCTCTGGTAAAGAAATTGGAGAGATCTTACACTAGCAACTTAACAGCACACCTGAGAGCTCTAGAACAAAAAGAAGAAAACATACTCAAGAGGAATATACAGCAGGAAATAGTCAAAATCAGAGCTGAAATCAACCAAATAGAAACAAAGAGAACTATACAAAAAATCAACAAAACCAAAAGCTGTTTTTTTGGGGTTTTTTTTTTTTTTTTTTTTTTTTTTTTTGAGAAAATCAACAAGATAGATCAACCTCTAGCCAAACTAATTAAAGGCACCAGAGACAGTATCCAAATCAGTAGCTTTTCTCTACTTAAAGGATAAACGGATTAAAAAAGAAATTAGAGAAACAAGACCCTTCACAACAGTCACAAATAATATAAAATATCTTGTGGTAATTCTAACCAAACAAGTGAAAGCTCTGTATGATAATAACTTCAAGTCTCTCAAGAAAGAAATCAAAGAAAACCTCAGAAAATGGAGAGTTCTTCCAGGCTTATGGATTGGTACAATTAACATAGTAAAAAATGGCAATTCTACCCAAAGCAATCTACAGATTCAATGCAATCCCCATCAAAATCCCAACACAATTCTTCAAAGATATGGAAAGAGCAATTCTTAAAATCATCTGGAAAAACAAAAAACCCAGAATAGCAAAAACAATTCTTAACAATGAAAGAACTTATGGGGGAATCACCATCCCTGACCTCAAGCTATACTACAAAGCAATAGTGATAATAACAGCATGGTATTGGTACAGAGACAAACAGGTTAATCAATGGGATAGAATTTAAGACACAGAAATAAAACCACACACTTACGGACACTTGATCTTTGACAAAGAAGCCAAAAATACACACGGGAAAAAAGAAAGCATCTTTAATGAATGGTGCTAGTCTAACTGGCAGTCTGTATGTAGAAAAATGAAAATAGATACATATTTGTCACCTTGCACAAAGCTCAAGTCCAAGTGGATCAAGGACCTCAATATAAAACTAGATACACTGAATCTAATAGAAGAGAAAGTGGGAAAGAGCCTCAAACTCATTGGCACAGGGGGAAATTTCCTAAACAGAACTCCAATGGCTCAGGCTCTAAGATAAAGAATTGATAAATGGGACCTCATGAAACTGGAAAGCTTCTGTAAGGCAAAAGACATAGTCAATAAGACAAATTGGCAACCTACAGATTGGGAAAAAAATCTTTACTTACCCCACATCCAATAGAGGGCTAATATCCAAAATATATAAAAAACTCAAGAAGCTAATCACCAAAAAACCAAACAACCCAATCAAAAAATGGGATATAGAACTAAACAGAGAATTCATAACAGAGGAATCTCAAATGGCTGAGAAGCACTTAAAGAAATGTTTATAGTCCACAGTGATCAGGGAAATGCAAATTAAAACGACCCTGAGATTCCACCTTAAACCAATCAGAATGGCTAAGATAAAAACTCAGGTGACAGCACATGCTGGCAGGGATGTGTAGAAAGAGGAATACTCTTCCATTGCTGGTGAGATGCAAACTGGTACAACCACTCTGGAAATCAATCTGGAGGTTCCTCAGAAAATTGGAAATAGATCTACCTGAAGACCCAGCTATATCACTCTTGGATATATAATCAAAAGACACCCCACCATGCCACAGGGGAACATATTCCACTATGTTCATATCAGCCTTATTTGTTATAGCCAGAAGCTGGAAACAACCCAGATGTCCCACAACAGAAGAATGGATACAGAAAATGTGGTTTATTTAGTCAGCGATTAAGAACGAAGACATCCTGAATTTTGCAGGCAAATGGATGGAACTAGAAAATATCATCCTGAGTGAGATAACTCAGACCCAAAAGGACATACATGGTTTGTACTCACTAATAAGTGGATATTAGCCAAAAAGGTACAGAATACCCAGAAAACAATCCACAGGACTCAAGAAGGTTAACAAACTAAAGGACCCAAGTGAGGATGCCTCAATCCCACTAGGGAGAGGGAAGAAAGCAATCATGGGGGAGGGGAGCAGAAGAAGGGAGGGACCTGGGTGGGAGAGGGCACAGGGAGGTGAAGAGAGGAAATGATGAGGTAGTGTGTGTGTGTGGAACAGGACTGAAGTCCTGAGGGCCAGCAAAAAGAATGGAAACAGACAACCTCAGGAGGTAGGAGGTGGGGGACCCTCTAGAAGGTACCAGAGACCTGGGAGGTGAGAGACTCTCAGGACTGAAAGGGAGGGACCTTGGATAAAGTGCTCTACACTGGGGAAGGGGAACTTGTAGAGTCCACTTCCAGTGGAAGGACAGGACATCAGGTGGAGGGATGGGGTTGCCATTCCACAGCTAAAGCTCTGGCCCAGAATTGTTCCTGTCTGAAGGAACTGTGGGGACAAAATGGAGAAGAGTGTGAGAGAAAGGAGGTCCAGTGACAGGCCCAAATTGAGATCCAGTTCAAGGGGAGGCCTGGGACCCTGACACTGTTCCCAATGCTGTTGTGTGCTTGCAGACAGGAGCCTAGCACGGCTGCCTTCCAAAAGGCCCAAAAAGCAGCTGAAAGAGTTAAACGCAGATACTAGCACCCAACCAATGGGCAGAAGGAAGCCAGGGACCTATGTGGTTGAATTGGGGAAAAGATGGATGAAACTGGGAAGGAGGGCAGCCCCATGGGAAGACCAGCAGTCTCAACTGACTTGAACCCCCGAGAAGTCTCAGACACTGAACCACCAACCAGGCAGCATACAACAGCAGATATGAGGCTCCTGACACATATATAGCAGAAATCTGCCTGGTCTGGCCTCAGTGAGAGAAGATTTACCTAACCCTTGAGAGACTTGAGGCCCCAGTATGTCACAGTATGTCCCACAGTATATCCCTTGTGGAGGTTCATTGTAATGAATCATTGGTCTGGTTGAAGATCACTGGCTTCTATGACATCATCAATACTTGATTCTCATCAGGAATCCTTCCAGTTTTCTTGTTGCTCTATGTCATGGAGATCCTGCAGGTTTGAAACAGTAAGACTGACTGTTTCATGTGTTCCAACCCTTCGCAGATGGTATAGATTTCAGGGTGGGTCAACTCAGAGCCCTGGATCTGGGTCTGGGTGGTAGCAAAGCTGGTCAGCCCACTGACTCTCCCTTATCCACACCACCAGGGTAACCTCTCCACCCAAAGCTGCCATCAGCAGGAGACAGAGTCAGCTCTCCTGCTCTCATGCCCTTGGAGCCAGCTCAACTTCATCCCCACCTCCTGATCCAGCTCCATTGTGCTGCCCAGTCAAGATGTTGGGCCCACTCTCCTAAGTGCTGCCACCTGGGAGGGGCTGGGACAGCTCTCCTGCTCTCACAGTCTCTGGGCTGGCTCACTCCTGCCTTCACCATCATGGCCAGCTCTACTGTATTGGCCAGAGGAGGTGCAGAGCCTGCTCTCCTATAGTCGGAGAGGGAGCAGGGCTATCTCTCTTACTCTTGTGCCCTCAGGGCCAGCTCCACTGACTACCACAGGTGGCAAGGGGGAGGTGGAGGGGGAGATCACCACCACACCCAAGCCAGCTCACAGCAGACTAGTGGTGGGGCCAGCTCTTTCATGCTTTTACCCTCAGGGCTGGCTTACCTTTGTCCCCTCCACCAGGGCCAACACTTCTGTGTTATTGAGTACTCTCTCAAGTGTTGCAGCTGGTGAGGGGCAGGACTAGCTCTCCCTAGCTAATGATGCTGTGGGCAGCTTTTCTGACTGCTAGAGGTGGCAAGGAGGGCATCACCTCTGTGCCAATGCCACCCCATGACAGATGAGTGGCAGGCTATCTCTCACTCACACTCTGGGGTCAGCTCATTCACATCCCCACAATCAGGACCAACTCCATTGTTGTGCCTGGGTGGACCTGCTCTCAGGAGTGCTGCCAGGTGAAAGATGGGGCTAGCTCTCCAAAGCACTGCATCCAGTGAGGAGTGGGGACAGTTTTGCATAGCCCCTGGACATTCAGGTGGTCCCCAGAGGCTGCTCCGACTAGGGATGCCCTCATGTTCTCTGGTGGTAATATGAGCCATGGACATTGACACTGACCCCTGCCATTGTGTAGTGACAGAGTCAGACATGGCCCTCAGCAGCAGTTTGGGCTGGGACCTCACCATGGCTCCAGGTGGCAGAGCTGGCCACTCACAACAGTATTCTCCTCTCCACCCTCCAGTCTCCAGTTCCATCTCTCTTCAGAAAGTTCACGATGCTCCACTTCTCTCCCGACTCGCTTATTTAATATTTCCCGCTACACAGGTCTGCAGGTAGCATGGCATTCTGCAGGTCTCTGTTTACCTCTTTCCATGCTACACTGCCTAAATTTGATTTGATTTGTTTTTTATGAGTCCTAGGCATAAAACAGCTTTGGCCACCAAGCCAGATGTCAAGCTAAGATAAGCAAAGGACTGTCTGCCATCTGCTCTGCCCTTGACTGATATAAGAAGAACACTACCAATAAGGTATCTCTTTGTTTATTGCCAAGGGGTCAAGGTAACTTTCAAGAGAAGCATAATAGATGACAGGTTTGGGGGGGAAATTCTGGAAAAGGATGAGAACTTCTGGTTTGATTTCATATTTTTGTTATTGTAAATGGGTTGCAGATAAAACTGTTCTGAGTTCAGACTAGTTAGAAATTAGAGAGTTGCCAGAGAAGGCTAAACAAATGCTACAAAATTATCAATCACATCAGTGTGGTTTGGGTGGATTGGTCAGGAAAATATAGCCATGAGTGAGACATGTATCAGAGGAGACCTCGTAGATGAACCCTGATGGCACTATGTTAAGTGAGAAATGCCAACCAGAAAAAGACGAGCACCACATGATCTCTCTTATGTAAGGACTCTAAAGAACACAAATTCACCTCTGCCAAGAATAAAACAGGGATTTCCAGGAGCTGGAGAGGATAAGGAGAAAGGGGTTATGAAAACAAGAGAGCAAGAAAATGTGTTTTGTCAAAACTGTTTTTGGAGTGGAGATTGTAAACCTATCAAATTTCTATGGACACAAAGGAAGGATTTTGATAAGAAAATAATAGTTACAGAAGTTCATCTCTTTTGGTATGGAGTGAAAAAAAAAATCAGTGTGGAAAGCTAGAACTAATGATGGTGATAATAGAACGACCACGAAAATTCTCCAGGATGACCACGGGGCACGAGTGCTGGGAATCGGAGGACGTCGGGGAGGGAGGAAACCGGGCAGAATGATCCATGCAGACACTTCCTCTGGGTGATCTGTTAAACAGGAACCTTCCACACACATCCTTGAATTCAGAACGACAGAATGTAGGGATGTAGTCATTTCCACTTCCCTTTATTTAGCTTTTGCTAGAGAAAAATTGGAATTGGAATCTAGGCACAGGTGCAGAGGCCATGGTACTGTGAGCACGAATAAGCTGCGTCTGCCACAACTCTCCTTAGAGCTCTACCTGAACTTGGAGCTTTGAAACTTTTCAGTGGGTCAAGCTTTCTGAACCCAGGCATTCAGAAGCTGTCAGCAATTCAGGGGGTGAAAGTTGAGGGAACCCTGCGAAAGACTTTAGAGGATATGGGAATGGGTCTTTCTGCTTCCTTCCTTTCTGATTCTAGGTCCTCACCTTGTTCTTTCCCCATCTCCCAGGCATCTAGCACTCCATTGTTCTCAGAATTTGACATTTATAGTTTTGCTTCACAATATCTTTCTACGCATAGTGGCTTATTAGAGCTGAACCACAACAAGGATCCCCAATCATTATGCAAAGGATACGAAGTTATCCACCCACATTCATTCAAGATGGAACTGAGAGACAAGAGTTCAAGTTCTGGGAACTTTAATCTCCTTGGTGCATTTTCTGTGGGGAGTGCTCATTCTGACTTGAAACCCATCATTCTCCACACTGTCAAAGCAGGCAGATGACAAAGAGGGACTGGATTATGGTGGCATAGATGCTCTTTTCCTTGGCCATGGCTGTAAACTCTCTATTTAGGTAAGGCTCAGGACAGATACTTATTGCTTAGGCATAAAAAGCTGCTTGGCAGAGCAAGCTCAGAATGTTAAAAACTGAGGTACCAAATGAACATGGAGTGCATCCTGATGTAGGGATGGGAAAAGAATGTGGAGGAGGGGCGAGGACAATGAGAAGCATTAGTGGAGAGTCTGTGGTGCTAAGAAGGGTTGTGGGGAGGACTCGGTAGGAGAGGAGGGCAGGACGATGGAATACAAAATTCATCAAATCAGGTTCTGTGAGAGAGGAGGAGGTCATGCAGGTACACAGGGCTGTAGTGATGCTTACCTGCATACCTGCAAATTGTCTCTATTTGAGGGAAGAATTGCTCCCCAGCTATGCAGTCTTAGTGACGAACACATCCTCTCAGGTAGCAGGTGGAAGTAAACCTCAGCACACATTCTAGGCAGAATGAAACAGAGTTAACTCTGTTATGAGTTAACTCTGAGTCACAAATAGGCAAAGAACTGCTGAGGCCAAGTGACAAAAGTTATTGTTTTGTAGTTAGACTACTGATGATATTAGACCGGAGACCTTTAAGGCCAAAGAGAGCAGAGATTTCATGAGAAACACTTACTAAATCTATAAACAGAAAAGTGAAAGAAACAGAGTGGCAAGTTCTTCTAAAGAGAGAATAGCTAGTTAGTAAAACAGAGTGGACACAAGGTCTGCTTCCTAAGCAAGAAGCTGTTTGTAATTGATACCTGTTGGCAAAGGGAAAATCCATTTTCTCCAATAGTATTAACCATACCCAGGAAAAGCTCCATGCCTGTGAGTAGCTGGTGTAGCAGTTGGCTAACACAAGATGAACTCCATGTTTTTGTTGTTTGCATGTGGACTTTTTGTCTAATTTTGATGTGTTTGGGCTTTTTTTTTCTAAAGAGAGTGAGAGAACATAAAGATGTATGGGTAAGGAGGTGGGAAGGATCTGGGAGGAGTTGAGGGAGGGGATAAATATGATCAGAATATATTATATGAAATAAAAAATTTTAAATAAAAATAATAATAGAAATCCTGATTTAGAATCTGAATATAACCTCTGTGCTCAGAGGGAAGAGAGTTGTGGTTTGAATTGCAGTAGAATTTGTTCAGCTTTGTCAACTCCTTTAACATTGGACATGTCATGGAGAGTTTGTGCTCTAAATTACCTGAAGTGTTTTGAGAATAATAGTAACAATCTCAACAACATCACCAAGTGACTGGGAAACTGTGTGAGGGGGAATCTCACAAGCTCCTAACTATTACTGAAGAACTATTGTAGCCAATGGCTTCTGGGGGCGGTGATCAGTTTTCTTTAGGGATAAGATGTCTAGTGGGTGCACCATGGTCCAGTGGATGGCCACATATCTATGGGCATGTGGACAATACAAATTGGACTGGATGCGTTATGGAGAAGGAACAGGAACAGGAGGAGGAGGAGGAGGTGGAAGAGGAGGAAGGAGGGGGGAGGGGAGGGAAAGGGGTAGTGGGAGGAGTAGTGGGAGGGGGAGGGGAAGGGGAGGGGAAGGAGGGGGGAGGCAAGGGAAGGGGGAAGGGAAGGGGAAGGGAGAGGAAAAGGAGAAGACATGAGGTCAGGAAGGGTTGGGAAGATAGAAGCAGATCTGGAAGATGTTGTTGGAATGGTGGGGGAATATGGTCAAAACACATTATATGAGACTCTCAAAGTATTAATATAATATAATAAAATAATAACAGTCTTGTAAGTTGGCATTTCAGGGCATGGAATAACCTTAAAAAATGAGCCGAGAAAATTGTTCACAATGTCTTTTGGTTTTGGACAAAAGCATCTT
This sequence comes from Uromys caudimaculatus, assembly GCA_028551405.1. Lineage (NCBI taxonomy): Eukaryota > Metazoa > Chordata > Mammalia > Rodentia > Muridae > Uromys > Uromys caudimaculatus. The sequence continues at coordinate 2,056,720 of CM052717.1, read as the reverse complement.
CACTGCTATAACAAGATTTTTCCTTTATTGTCCTAAATAACTTCATCAGAACATGGAGGCATTGTTACAGATAACAGTTACTTAGTTCAGGTGATAAAGAGAAGACATCCATCCACCATACATTCATTTACAAAAAAACCACAGCAAGGCCTTGTTTACATGGAGCTGCAAGTTTCTTTCTTTTTTATTCCTTTGTCATACTTAACCTATTCATGTAGTTATAAACACAAATTCATTTTTAGTTTTACATAATGAAGTATATGACATTGAAAAGAGTTTGATCATCAGGAGAGTTAGGGCAGAAAGGTTGCAAAGCATCTTAATACCTTTCCCTCACAGGAAAAGTGAAGCCCAAAGTTCAGAGCTTCACTTTACAGGAACTTGAGAGTGGTCGCTGCTCCCATCTGAATCAGGAGAAAGCACAGGATGAAATGGGTGATTCGCCTCCACTGGATAAGACAGAGAATGAGGTGATTCTCCTTAAGATAAAGAAAGGTGAAGGAGGTGAGGCAGGGAAACAGCAAGGGAAAGCAGTTTAGACATGGAAAGTCACCCAGCAAGCTACCCTGAAGGAACTGATATAAATAAGCTTGCATTTCAGAGAGAGCAAAGCTTAGTAAATATTGAGAAAGCCAATGGCAAACAGGAATTCTGAGAAAATATAAAACTTAAAACTACCGAGTGATGGTAAACAGAAAGACAGAGCACAAACAAGGAAGGGTTTAGCAAGCGTTCAGAAGTGCCGGGGTTGCACCAACGGTATGGTACTTCTTCACATTTAATTGAGACCTGCTGCACTAGTGTGTCAAAGAATGCTCACCACAAAGGCCCAGGAGGTAGACCGACACCATTAGCATTCTAAGAACAAATGGTAGAGTCAGAAAAGCACCGTTAAGAGAAAAGACAGGTAAATAAAGAAGTCATGCAAATTAGAGAATACAGAGAGAGATGATCGAGGGCCCAAACAAGAAAACCCAGCCATCCTGGAGCGCTGCTCAGCTTGTGCGGTGATATTCACAGGTTTGACATTCTGTGTATTTGTAAGTAGTAGATAGCAAATTGTGTGGCAGTAAAAGGAAAAGCCAGCTCAAAAATACAAAGATTTCAAAGAATTTTTGAAAGTGTATCCAAATAATATCCCAAAAGTTCTTAGAAGACCTGGATGCATGCTTTCTTTCTAAATCCATATGCTCTGTAGAAGGGAGGAGCGTGTCTACTTTGCATGAATCGATGGTATTTTCCTCATTTAAATCTAAGGAGATTCAGATGACCATAATCTATAAGTTTTCAAAACGACCAGGATATAAAAGGAGGAAGCCCCAAGCAAATTTGTGAGTGACAGTTTGAGTACCTAATTTTTACCATATGTCAAGCGCATCTCTGTTCCAAGGAGTTTAAAAAAAAATAAGAAAAGAAAAAATTAAAATAGAAAAATGCTATTTAAAATTTCTATTTTAGATCTGGAAATACATAGGTCAGTGTCAGAGCTATGTCTACTGTATGCATGGTGCTGGCTTGGAGAATCTGCACCACAAAAATAAAAATAAAAAATAGTCATTTTACTGTGTTTCTACTTAAACAATTTCTTTTCTGTCAAAATGAATACTTAGGTTGTTGAACACTGAGGTTTTATAAGATGTGGAAAGAACCTTAAAAGAAGTTTTATGAAACTTTGCAGTTTCTGCACTTAGCTAAATTACCCACAGAACTTATGGTAAATTAAACACCATACCTGTTTTTTATTTGAGCCTAGAAAACACCATCTGTTGTGTCTGTCAGAATGTTTACCTCACAGATCAGTGGCTCAGTGTATTTGTATCTAGTTTTCATGGCGTATCCTGGATATATATATATATATATATATATATATGCTATATACTATATACTATATAGCAACAAATATATATGTATATATGTTACTTTGGTAAGTGTAAGCATCCAGGTGTGCCTGTTGCCTGCTGCTGGAGAAGCAGGACCAGCCTCTGTGAATGACAGGATCACGCCACAGCTTGTAGCTCTCTCCAGCAATCTACAGAACGATAAGAGCTCTCCAGGCCAGACCCTCTCTGGTACTTGTGGAAAGGTCCATGTCAGATGTGGTGGGTGCCAGAGATTGTTGTTAGGGGCTAATGGAATGGGCACTGTCTGTAATTGCAAGAGCCCATTTGCAGAGGCAGGAGTAGTGGTACTGGATATTTCACCGTGGTGGTGCAGGTGAATCCCAGGGGCTTTCCAAAAGTCCTCCCTGCCTGAATTCTAGGTGGCTTTAAGAATAAAAAGGCTCTGTGTGGCCTTTGATAGCATTCTCTAGCTAGAAAGGCCATTTCAAAAACCCCAATGCAAAGAACTTTGTGTGATCTCCCTACCTGATCTAGGTCTCTCACAATCCTAGATACACACAGCCCTCAACACTGAATACACAAAGGAGACCCCTCTTCATTGGAATAAACTTTCTTCATCTTGGTAACACAAAATTTTAAAGTCTGAGAATGTTTCTGGGTATAAACATGACAGGATCGCATCTATAAATGTGACTTTGGGTCAGTTATTCAGATAAATAAATTCTTTCTGATTTTAAACCCTTGTCAATTTTCAGTATATTAGAGACTCTGTGTAATAAACAAAACTCAGAAAAACTAAATAATGCAACCAAGAAGCCACACTCAGGATGTCATAGATATATATTTTTAAAAATAATTACTACATACAAGGTAATATCTAGTATTTTATCATTAGCAAAAATGAACTAACCATAGTAGATTCCCTTTTATTAATATATACCTTGATTACCATAGTGTTTTCTTTTTAAGGAATAAGTGCAAATTATGCAAGAAAACTAGCTATATTCGCTCAAAGACTAACTCCATTTTATTTAAACATATAATTGTGGAGGGATGAGAATATGGGGTTTGTTTTATTTTCTCTTGTGATTAGCGAGTTATAATTCTTTTACCTAGATTAATTTCAATTTTTTATTGAGTAGTTTTGCTCCTGAATAATTTCGAGTCTCTGCAGATGTCACAGAAACTTTAAGAACTTGATACTGTTACCATTAGGGGTATTTATGTATCAGACTTAAATAAAAGATGAGAGAGAAGGAGGAAGAGGAAGATGATGATGATGCTGAGAACAAACCATATTTTACTGAAAGCATCAACACTGGTGTACCTTTAGTGTAAGGACTACCTTACAGTTAAACTTAATTACTGTTGCTATAACCATCAACACCTAGATGTGTGTATGGCTGCAGAGAAACTCAGAGACCAGAGATAGCCCGTCTCCGTTCTCTGTGGCTTGCTCAGTCTTATATCCTGCTTCCGATCAACAAGACAAATTACTTGTAGTGCACTTAGACTCCCTTTCAAATGTGAGTCTTTCCTGAAGTAATATTCATAAGTACAAAATAGTTTATAGTAAGCCAGGCATGATGGTTTTAATCTCAGCATTTTTGAGGCAGAGGCAAATGGATCTCTGTGAGCCTGAGGCCAGTCTGGCCTACATAATGAGTTTCAGGACAGCCAGGGCTAGGTAGAAAGACCCTGTCTTAAAAACAAACAAACAAACAAATAAACAAACAAACAAAAAATAGTTCATAGTCATCAAGTACTTGCATTCCACGACATGCTAGTCATTATCATTCACTCACTCAATTAATCTCTGCAACTTTATTCTGTATGGATCTGTACTATATTTCAGGTATAATGCCCCTTCTCACTCCCATCCTAATCTTTCCAAAATTTGGAGGCATCGAACAAACCATGCCATGCCATCAAATTCTGCCTTTAAGTTGCATATAAATTAGTGGTGTATTTTCTAATGGAGACTACCTTAGAATTGAAGACACACAGTGTTTCTTTCGTTTTATAGTTCCAAACTAAGATTAGAGGTTGAGAAATTTGTCCAGGGGGGACCTATCCAGAACAGCTGTGAAGAGCAAGCTGGAAGCTGCCTGTCACCTTCTTGATTTCTGTCAGTCTACAGATCCATCTAGGGAGTGTTTTGAACTTTATTGTAAATCTTCTACCTGTAGTTGCATTCATAAATCTGTATTCTAATTACTGATTATGTGGAGATCAATAGCTCTAAAAATCTAATGAAGACTAATTAAAACTACTTTGTTTAAAGAAAAGAAAGAAAAAATATGGTAGAGGGGCCCATGGTCAAACAAGTGCTCCTGATTTTAAGGTTTTGTTTTTGTTTTGCATTTCTAAATCAGTTAAAAATTTTAATTTAAAGAGCAAAACATTTTAGACTGATTAACCTTTGCTAATCAAGAAGAAAGACATTTGTTTATTTAATCAAGCTCCACGTGCTAATTTGTCTTTTAGATTAACCAAATAACCAAAGCAATAAAAGTACAGATTTTTAAAAGTTTGTTTTTTATGTTTTCTTCTTTTAGATCTAAATATAAGCTGATCAGAAAGAATATTTACTTGCTTCAAGCTAAATTTAGATTAATAATATCGAAAACATAGACACCATTGTGAAAAGAGTATTATTACTTGCAATCCTGTGTTAGTCTCCTGTTGTTAAATCACTTGATGTGTATTAGGTAAGGTGTATAGCGGTGTTAGCAACAAATCAATGATAGTGTATTCATGTTAATATTCCTGGAATTTAAAGCAGGGAGACTTAAGAAAATTTACTGTTTTCCCACTTGTTCATGTTAAAGCCATTTACAAAGAAACTGCATTACATAATGCACCTGCCAGCAAGTATATAAATAAACCTTGCTATAGATTTAACCTATAAATAACCTATAGATTTAGACAACCTATAAATAGCCAAAAATAAGCTTATAGATTTAGGTAGCCTTTTTTATTTCCAAGAAATGTGCAGCTGACTTGGTAAAAGGAATTTAGTTGGGAAACACTGTGGTCACTCACTCTGGTATCTTCATTTTTCAAGTCATGACATCCTTTATTGACAATAAATGTGCAGCTATGACTTGTTTTTCCATCACCCAGCATGCATCAGTCTCTGAGCTGGATGCTGATATCCACAAGTGACTAGAATGGAGGTCCTGCCCTCCTGGGACTCACAGGGCAGGAAATCACATAGACAGCTAACACAGCACAGCACTGTATGATGCCATAGGTATGTGAGAGAATGCTGTGGCAGATGCCGATTTTATGGAGTCACTTGCACATGGATCTGAATGCAGACAATGGTCCCTATAGTCAACTGCCTAGGCCTCAGTAACTTTACCTAAAAATCTCCCAAAGCTGCAAAACTTGCCAGATATTAAAAGATCTTCAAACGACATGCATGCCTCAGCTCCTAGGTCCACCCTAAGCTTCCCTGATGTTTTTCTTTATCTGACTGGTCCTCCTCCCTCTGTTTAACTTCTTTTTCCTTCATCCGTCTTTCTGTTTTTCTTCTCTCTCTTCCTTTTATTTTAAAATTGGAAGTTTAAGTTTGGTATTTAATGTTTGAAATATCTTAAATTCAGTATTTAAGTTTTTAAATTAATATTTTAAAAATTATTGTATCCATTGCTCAGTCTTCTGATTTTTTTGTAACTGTCAATATATCTTAAGGATCTGTCTTCACTGCTGCATGCTGTTACTTTGGATAGATGCAGCAGAACACGTGCAGTAGCACTCAAGTAGTTAAGTAAAGGTAAGGGCCTCTCATTTTGCTAACAAATAAATATACTTAAAGATGTAAATGCAGAATTAAAAGATATTTCCAACTGGCATTGAAATAGACATTGCCCAACAACCAGTTTCTGTGCTAGTTTGATTATTAAAGGACACTTGAGGCAATAAAACAGCAGAGAATGACAATATGAAAATGATCTCTACAGTAACATTTTGAAGTTTTTTCCATTGAAGAAATGATCAAAGGTTATTGGATGAATGCAAAGATAGAAGAAAATCCAGAAAGGAAGGAAAGGCCCATGATGATAGTTTAAATTTTTGAAGACACAATCTAAGAAATGTCACTTATCCTTTACCTCTTGACTTCTCCCTTTCTGTCATTTTAGCCATTGATGAGAAAATTTATCTTTGAAATATAATTGCTAAACCAAATAGAATTTGGGAAACCAAGTGATGTGCTTTTATGACCCAAGATTAGAGATGGCCACACAATTCAGCCTTTTGCTTTGGAAACCTGAAGCTTCTAAGTATACTCTGGTTGGCATCCCTGCATGAAGCATAAGCTCTGTCCTTTGAGAGCCTTGAAGACATCTAATGTCTGCTGCATCATGCAACATTTGGCAGCAAACTTACACTAGAGGTAAAACAGAGGACTTCGTTTCTCAATAATGGAACCTCTAATTCTGCAGAGCCCCTTCCCTTCTGATCTCACACTGTAGTAATCTAAGCATTTCTGCCTTGACACCCATGTCAGTAGGATCCACTTAACTGGGAGGATCATTCATCATGGGTTAAGTGGTCCAGTGAAGAACATTTCTCACCTTGAAAAATGAGGTAGAGCTGTGGTGTACTTTAGTGGTAAGGTATTTGCCTAGTCACATGAGGTGCTGGGTTCAAGCAATCCCTGGCATCCAGGGTAGAAGAAAGATGGAAGTAAAAAAAAAAATGTTGATTGTCTAGTTGTTAGCAAAAAAGAGCCAATGTGCAAATGTCACAAGAATCTGCCTGTTTTGTTCACCTTGTGGTACTTTCATTTAGGCAAGCAAATGACTTAAGATGCTTTTGTAGGGGTATAAGGTGTGTGGTGAGAATTTGTGTTATATACTGAGTCACTGTAGAGCACGTCAAACCTGAGTTTTCATCTTCCTTCTCTGGACACACGGCTTTGCTTTTTTACCAAATCCTTCAGGGAGATAGCTAGTCTGGAAGAAAACAGATGGCAAAATATCTAGAAAGGCCAAGTTATTTTAAATAAGTGATGTCATTATGCATCAGTACTTTGGCTACATAACATTTCCAATTCTTACTGCAGCTTTGACTTTGCCTAGACTTTGAGTCCTACACATGATAGAAAAGCCAAGACAGATAACGGAAGCTTATATACCATCACCTCTAAGCAGTGCTGAGCTATTTAAAGAGGGATTTATGAACTGAGAAGGAAGTTTAGTTGGCTGATTCCTTGCTTAGCATGCAATAAGCCCTGAGTTTGATTCTCAGTACTGGATAAACTGGGCAGTAACATGCCCATAACCTCAGCACTGAGGAAGGATTGAGCAGGAGCATCAGAAGTTCAAGACCATCATCAGGTACACATGAAGCCTGAAGCTAGCCTGGATTAGAGACCACTTCTAAGTAAGTAAGTAAGTAAGTAAGTAAGTAAGTAAGTAAGTAAGTAAGTAAGTAAGTAAGTAAACAAATAAATAGGGAAGGTAAGTAATAAATTTAGTCACAGAAGCAGGTATGCTGAAAGTGAAAAGGGAAGTCATTCTGTAAAATAAGAGTAATTGGATGGACGTGGTGGGAAGACCAGAGAAAGAAGAATGGATTAAAAACACATTGTCGAGGCCAGCCTGGTCTACAGAGTGAGTTCCAGGACAGCCAGGGATACACAGAGAAACACTGTCTCAAAAAACCAACACACACACACACACACACACACACACACACACACACACACACACACACCACACACACACACACACACACACACACACACACACACACACACACACACACACACACACACATTGTCGAGGAAAAAGAATTAGTTATGATTAGGATTCACAGTGAATCTAACGAACCTAAAGCAAAAGGAAGAGTTTAACTGAGTTTGAGACAAGAGGATAGATAGTATTAGTTTACAAAACACCAAGCAGTGAGCTAAGTGTTTTGGTATGAACTTTGGAAAAAGTCATGAAATTGGTGTGTGGGTGTGAATGCAAGCATACACTCAAATGTATGTGTGTATACATGTATCTATAATCCAGATCTCAGATCTCAGGATTTTATGTTGGTTCATTGTACTGAGAATCCCACAGTTCCCTGGAAGAGCTTGCTGGTTAACCATCACTACCATTGAAGAACAAGCAGCACTGCTGGTTCAGGGGAAGAGGATTTGCCCCGACTGCCCCAGAAAAGTGTTTCGCCGTTCCACGTGATGTGGCTCAAACCCTCTCTTTTCTTGCTTAGGCAAAGCAGGAGGTAATTAAATTTTATCTCATGTGCTTTTCTACTTTTTCTTTTCATTTTATTGAAGGATACATGGCCCCATACTGTTCAGGCAAACTTCTCCATGTGAGAGAGGCTGGCTGAGCCACTGGTAAAGAACATCTGGTTTCATTTCTAATGACATCTGGAAAGCAAGGGTCAAATATCCTTGAGTAAAGATTTTCTTCTCTTTTCCCAGAGAGTGCGCAGAGTGAACTGACTGTTCAGAAGAGGTGAGCAAGGAGTGATATGGTTAGGGTTTGGCGCAGACTGTATTTTAGAAAGAATTAGAATTATACTTTTTCCTCTGTTACTTCTCTTCTCAAGTCACCTCAGACTCGAGAACTATGGCTAGAAAAAGAAAGGATGACCCCAAAGAGCTACAGGAGTGATTTTTAAGAACTTAAAGTTGCAGCCCTCCAAAAGATCCAGAGGCATTTTCATCTTGGGTAACTGTCTCCCTCATGTCTCAGCTCCGAGTGGGTTATAACGAATATTTTGTGTTTGGGGAATGTAGAAGTAAGTCCTATGCTTCATTGCTCAAGATATAATAACTTGTTTACTTTTTCAGTTTCTGATAACATAGATCTCACTGTTTTTGCACACATGAAAACAGGTAATAAACAAAGTATATTCCCATTGTGACAGAAACAGTTTATGAATGATGCTCTTCTCCCCAAGAAATGTGTACAATAGAGAGACGAAGAGAGCAGGCTTTCCCCTCCCTACACATGCAAGTTCCCTCAAGTCTAAACCCCCAGCAAGGGGCCACATTTTCATTAATATAATACAAAAACATATGGTTAAGGAAAGAAAAAGAACATAAAGAAATGAATAGAAGAGCCACACAATTCAAAGAAAACGCATTCCCTAGCTCATAGCCACATCTAACTGCTGAAGAAATTTCAATGAAAATCAGATGTGATTTTCAACATGTAATTTTGCCCCAATAAAATATGAGGGAAATACACAGGTTTCAGCAGGGGGCAGGAAGAATATTTTCTTTACTTGTCCAAGGCTATACTTGTACAGAGTTGTTGGGAAAATTAAAATAAGATAATATGTGTGGACTGGTAAATAACTATATAAAACTTTCTTTGCAGAGTGTGGGAATTCTTTGTGTTTGGGAGTTTGATATGGTTACAGAAGAGAAGAAAGATACATTATTATTCAAATGTGGACCAACCTCAGACATAGATTCAAAGCAGCTTTTACCAAAAACATTTCTGATTTCAGTGAGTTTTTGCTTTGTTATTTCCAGAATCTGCCCTCTTATTTCCAAAATAGTAGATCCAAGAGTAAAACAGCTCTGTGTGTGTGTGTGTGTGTGTGTGTGTGTGTGTGTGTGTGTGTGTGTGTGTGTGTGTGAAGAAAGCCTGCCCAATAGGTTCCTGTTTTCTGAAATAGCCTGAGATCAGATGTCAGAATGCAAGGAAAGAGAAAAGAGAGAAAGAAGGAAAGGAAATCCAGGTCAGAGCCAACAACTCAAGGAGTTCTTGCTGGTCCTTGCTGGCTGTCTTCACCTGCACAGCAGGCTGCATGCAGTACTGTTTTGCATATGAGCAAGCTGAGGTTTTAATCCTAGGCTTTGGCTGTCTTTCCTCTTTCTGAATCTGATCTAGGTCTTCTTTTTAGGTGTGTAAGGCTCTAAGACAGCCAGAAACTCACTCAGGAAAGATCAAGGTGAATAATGGGTTGGAAGGGTGTCCTGCACACTTCCTTTGGAGTTCACATCTTTGAGAACATTTACACCTTTCATTTCTAGTTACAGCAGAATATGATTCCTCTTCTAGACTCAGATGCTGAGATCACAGTCTTGACAGGAAAAACAAACTCTTTTGATAGTCATGTGTACTGATCACCTACTTTGTGCTCTGCATCTATTCTCTCAGGCCTTGGGAATTCAGCAGTGAACAAAATGCATAAAAAGCTTGCTCCCAAATAACTGGCTTTCTTGAACATTAGAGGTCAGGTAACAAAGCCTTAAACCATCATGTGTCTGTCAGCATATTTCCTTAAAGCATGTTCATCGTAAGTCTAAGAGTAAGATATATATGTGTGTTTGTATATATATACATATATGTGTGTGTGTGTGTGTGTGTGTGTGTGTGTGTGTGTGTGTTCTAGAACCAGGGAATAAGTGTTTTTCTAATAAAATCCCTAAATATTTGAAAAAGTTGGAATTTATACAAAATATGAATGTTAGTAGGTTTTTTTTGAGAAAAATGTCACATTTTATTTGGATTACATGTAATAACTTCTTTTTAAATATATATTGCTACATGTGTTATATACACATATGTAACATATATTCATGTATATTCAAAAGATATGAGCACATCGATGTACCTATTCATCTGTGAGTCTCAAGAGAACCTAAAAGTTTTAATAGTATTGATTAAAAAGCAATAATTTGTTATTCGACACCAGACAGCTGCTTCCTTTCATATTCAATAACTTACTGGCAGAACTAGCCTAATACTTCATATTTATGTCTGGTTTTTTCCTTTGAAACAAAAAAGTGTGTTTATAGATATATTAAATATTACTGAAGATACATTAATAAATTGGAGTAACAACTCCAAAACCCTGTCTTTCCACAGGTCCAATGGGAAGTTTCAGACACTGTCATATTTTTAGGAAAACAATAGAGGACATACAGCCTCTCAGGAAACAGAAAATGGAAAGGGGAACTGCAGGGAAGAGTTTTCTCCCCTTTATGTCCTATCTAATTTCACCCGGTCATATTGTAACACCAGATGTGAAGTCACTGTGGGATCCAGAGCCCACCTCTGGAACCACCACAGCATACGTATTCTCAGTTTAATTCTTTATTTGTTTTACTTATCTAAATACACAGAGTTGTGACTGGGGGTGCGTCCCAGTGCACAGAGCTTGTCCATCAGGTACAGGATTTTGGATTTGATCCCCACAGAATATATTTAAGATGTGTGGCACTGTGTTTCCTGCTTGTGGACACATTCAATTAGATTGGTATGTTAGTAGTTGTAAAAGAAGCCAAAAATAACTTTTCTTAGTCTGATGAGTGAAGATAAACCTGCTATAATATAGCCTAATTTCATCAGTTTTTTTTTATTCATAGATTAAAGGATTTCATGAGAAGAAAGAAAAGCTATTTCATGGGAGTAAAGAAACTAGAGATATCTTCCCTAACTTTTCTCTTTTTATTTTTCTATGCCACCACAAAATTCACCCTACTACCCTACCTTTCACACCTTTTCAATGAATGTATGTTGCAAAATTATTTTGTGAGGGAGATGACGGCAAACATTTTATTTAGGAACACCTTAGTTCATTCCAGAACAAAATACTTTATTAGCCAGAAGCCAAAAGTAAGCATATTGTTATATGGCTTGCAATTAATTTAAGCTTTTCATCCTCAACAAGCAAAACCTTCCTCTTGGAAACAGACAATACTCAGATTTCTCCAAACTTATTGGAAATTATAACACTGTTTTATTTTGTAACTCATTAAAAGCGGCTTGCTTTCTCTACAGGGACTGGGTCATGAGATAATGCTATAGAATATTTGACAAGAATGTAGGTAAGGCCTACAAGGAGTATTTGGTCCCACAGAGCTATGATGGCAACACAGGGTTCCTTTTATTGTCCAAGAGATGAACTGTTAGGGTCAGCCAGGGTTGATGTTAAGAACTCAGGAAATGCCAATGACAAGGCTGGACCTTTGGAAATCAGCAACCTATAAGACGGACCCAGGAACTGAACCCAGGAACATGGAAGCCCAGTGAATCTCTCCTTCAGTCTGGTGACAAGAGTTAAAGAACCTTGCTGTTTACTCTATGCAACATCTTCAAGGCACTTCTCAACATCTGTCTGATGGGACTAAGGGATTTTAGTTTATGGAGGGAGAGAAGTCACTTTCCTATAGATCCCCCACTTCCTACTGAGATCCAGGACTGTGCTGGTGCTTTGATACCGTTGCTGCACAGCAAATCAACCTGAAGGACATAACTAACAATGTCCAATGACTTTCTTTTTTTTTTTTTTTTTTCTTTTTTTTCAGAAGGCAGTGAAGCCTGGGTATTACCTGACATGAGGTCTTGTCCTGTCAAAGTGAGATCTTCCATAATGAAAGGTCCTAAAAAGGCTTCCAGGAGCCCTGGGGACTACCTTAACACTAGATTTTATTAGCAGTGGTTAAGAGGAGGAAATAGCTACTGTGTAGAAGAGGCAGAAGAAAATTTTACTTGAACTTTGTATTTTCTTTTTCTTTCTTTTTTTTTTTTTTTTTAAATTTTTGATACTTCATTTACATTTCCAATGTTTCCCCTTTTCTGGGTCTCCTCTTTGGAAACCCCCTATCCCCTCCCCATCCCCGCCTCTATGAGGGAATTCCACCTCCCACCCACCTGCCCACCCATCCCCATATGCCTTTCATGGAACTTAACAAGTGTGTCTTGACCTCTTACTGTCAACAAGTGTCAGCTTGCTGGGGCAATCCTTTCCAGTGGAAAAGTGGACTGAGGTTCATGGTTACTTACCTAGCTGTTGGAAGGCTATGTAGCCTTGATATCTAAGTATTGTTTGGTTGCTACTTGGACCCATCAGCCCCGATCTCACTGACTGGAAGGTGGCTTCCCTCAGAGGAACTGAGCTGAGGAGGCAGAATTCATGAAAATTAGTCTTGCTAACTTTACACAGAAGGTAGACACATTATTTTGCTCTCTTCCATGTGTCAAAGCAAGCTACTCTGTCCAGGCCATACTCAAGTGAAAGAGCTGGTGCAGGGATGCATGTGCCACTGCGAGTCACCCCAGAGACTGCTTTTCCCAGTACTCATAAAGAGATGCCTACCCATAGATGTTTGGAGTAGAGAAGACAATTAATTGGGCATACAAGGAACATAACTCATCCGCCTCATATTCCCCCAACTTCTTTCCCCCGTGATTATATCTCTATAATGAGATGAATTCTTTCTACTTTCTTGATCAGCTCTGTTTGAAACACAACAGTCCTCTGGCCATAACCTTTCCTATCATTATATAAAGGCCACAAGTCTGGCTAAACATCGTCTTGCACACCATAGCAATTTTTAAGAGCACTATCCAGCTTCAAATCCCAGCTTTTGATTCCCTGGCTGTTTGATACATTTTCAGTTTCCTCATTTGAAAAATGGAGGTGGATTATTTTCATCTAACTCATGCTTTTGTGTGACTCATACAAAAATTCACTTGTCAAGGGTGTTGTGATGGTCACGCGGCTCCAGAAACCACACCAGGCCAAACAGTTCCACGTGGGGTTTATTGAAAGAGAGGGGAGCAGGGCCATGGTGGGGCACGCCTTTAATCTCAGCACTTGGGAGGCAGAGACAGGCAGATTTCTGAGTTCGAGGCTAGCCTGGTCTACAGAGTGAGTTCCAGGACAACTAGGGCTACATAGAGAAACCCTGTTTCGAAAAGAAAGAAAGAAAGAAAGAAAGAAAGAAAGAAAGAAAGAAAGAAAGAAAGAAAGAAAGAAAGAAAGAAAGAAAGAAAGAAAGGGAAAGAGGGGGAAAGGAGGCAGCGAAAAGAAAAGGGGGAAGAGAGAGGGAGGGAGGGGGAGAGGAAGGGAAGGGGGAGGGGGAGAGATCAGAGGGGTCTTCCTTGGCAACAGGTGTGTGGGTCGCGCTGTCGCCTGGGTGTGATATCACCGGTTTGGAGGTCCTGATGCCAACAAAGTGCCTACCACAGTACCAGGTGCATATTATATGATAGTAAATGGAAGTTAACTGAAACTTCCTTTATTCTTTCCTGACAATGGTTTTAAAGAAAGGAAGGCAATCACTTTCCTGTGTCAGCCACTTGGCTTTTCCTTTTCCTTGCTATACTGAGATAAAATTTCATTATATTAGCCATGTTTAGCAATATGACCTTGTCAAATGCACACATTCAGTGGTGAGCTGATATATGTGTGTATAGAGCCAGCCAAGGAGAAGGTATTTAGCTCTCTACTTCATATTCTAAACTTCTTCAAAGACATATTTTGTACTTTAGAAGTTATTTCTCAAATATTAATGTCATCTAGAATTCATATTATAAAAATACCTTTGCTGTCACTTCAGTCATATCCTTTTAGTATCTGATTTTTAAATAAAAAATTATGCCTAATTTAAAAATGAGAGAATGTTGATGTTATATAGTCCATTTCATGCTGCTATAGCAATAAGAGGTTTGATTGATGGCTTTAGAGTCTGGGAAGCCCAAGACTAATGGGCCAGGCCCAGTGAAGTCTGTCTTTCTGTGTCATAATATGTCAGATAGGATCGTGTGGAAAGAAGGCTCATGGGAAAGAGCAGTAGAAGGCCAGACTCACTTTAACAAACAATCAACTCTTGAGCTGAAGATTGCATTCCTATAATAATGACATCACTTCACTCACTGGAACAGAGCCCTTAGGACCTTACAGTCCCACCAGTGAGCACTGTTGCACTGGGATAAAGTGTGTGGGGTCACATTCAAAGCATAGCAATGGGTGAGATAGAGAGGGGGGCACACTAGTGATGCCGCTGATAGCAATCATTTGCACGATTGATTTTTAGAGTTTTAGAACTTTTTTGTGTTTTGACACAGGATCTAATTAATGTATCCCAGGCTAGCACTGAACTCACTAAGTAGCCAAGAATTACCTTAAACTTCTGATCTTCCTGCTTTCACCTCCAGAGTGCTATGCCCACAGTGCAATGTCACAGTTTACGGGGAGTGAGAAAGCAAATGCAAGTCTTCATGCACATCGGGAGTGCACCCTACCAACTAAGTCATATCCAGAGCCTCTGACTAACTTAATAGAAACAAGGCTATAAAAAGTAAAGGACACAGATAAACACACACATACACACACACACACACACACACACACACACACACACACACACACACACACACACGTTCACTTATAATCCAAATATTCATTGAGAACCATACCTAATATATTTAAATCTACCTTTCTGGGAATTTTTTATGAATATAAAATGTAATACTGATTGCACAATTTTATGTTTAATTGAAAAACAAATCATAAACAAGTCACTTAACACAAAAGAAATTAACAGGGAAAAACATTACTTTGTAATGTGAAATCCAAGGGAATGAACGAATTCAGATACAGTAGGGCAATATGGCGAATGAAAGACTAAAGCAAGGGCAGTGGAGAGAAGACTTAACGGTTGACAGTGCTTCCTTGTCTGACAGAGGACCCAGGTTTCCGGCACCAACAACTGGAGTTCTAGGAACTCAACATCTTTGTGGCCTCTGGGAACACTGCACATATGTGCACATACTCAAACACATGCACCTAATTAAAGAAGTAAGTCAACCTTTTACAAAGACAACCAACAGCCCATTCATGACCTCTGTCTTTACACAGACACCATTGTGCCAACATGACATGCTTATTCTCCGATGAAACATGGAATTCAAGTTCAGATTTTTATTACTCTTTTCCTGGGGCAGTCTTTTATAAAGGCTTTTTCTAACCATGGCAGTCTGTCAAAGATGCTAAACTCTGGAAAGAGAGAGGCAATCTCAAAGGAAACACTTTCTACAAATCTAGTCGCCAGATACATTTCCTTCAGCTGGTCGCAGTGACCTTATGTTCCTAGTGCGAGTGTATTTTAATCAAAGCACCCTAGAGCTGGGAGGCACGTCGGGTGGCTCCTTCAAAGTTTTGCACTGCAGAAGAGGAAAACAGCAGTATAGTGTCTTTTATTCCCAAATGCCAAAAAATTGATAAAAGGATGCAACGGGAGACTGACAGAGCAATAACTAAACATTGCATGAAATAAACCTATTATTTCTGACTGTCCTAAATTGTTTATTGGTATTAATTTTGCAAATATCACGTGTATTAGCGGTAACAGTGGAGCTGAAGAGTATTGCGCCTTCTCCAGGCTACACATCAAGAACCACCAATAGTGTGGTGGAACTTGTGGTCCTTTCCAAGGCCATGGCTCTTTCGGTCAGCAGATGTCAGCCCTTGCATCTCTCTGTGCTTGTGGACTGGTTTGGTGATCCATTGAGTGTCAGGATTTCTTCTGAAAGCTTTATGGAATGGATCAATGAGGATAACCTCAAAAAATTTATATGGGGAATCTTCACCAACCCGGTGGAAATTCAGGACTCTCAAAGTCCCACAATGTCGCCCAGCTCTCTACTCAGCAACAGACTGAAGACTTTGGGCATAATTCAGCTGGTTAACAATCATGGTGGACAGGTTTGCCCTAAGTCACACTCTTAGGAGCCGGGCATTTGTGATCACCACGGCAGACACGAATCCTGTAAATGACATAACCTTGTTTAGCCTTGTATCCCAGTCTTCGCGCTTTATCAAGTCGGGTGGGGCGAGGAGCCCTGTGCAGCGCAGAGAGCTGGCAGTATTGCCAACAGCAGACCCTCAGAAGACAGCACATCACGTCGGACTGCTTCTTCCTCCATAGCTCCTGGATGTATTTGTATGCACCCATCTTGGCCCACCTGATGGCTGCCACCAAAGGAAAGGCCATAATGTTTTTAAAAACATCCCGAGTTCCATATTACATACTGATTGCTTAGTCCCACAGTGGATTCTGATGAAAAATATCTACAAAAACGTTTAAATAAACTACTAACATCACTGAAAACCGGCAGACCAGGGATTTGATTTGCACTTGTCCTACTCCAGGACCTATGCTTACCTTGCTGCTTTCTTTGTACACTGCCCTTTGTCTCTGTTTCACTGGTAGCAATGGAAACTGACGATTTGTCTCACGTTCACTATTAGACTGGTAGGGAGTAACATGCAGTCCATGCTGCTGAACTTCAGTTTTGGCGCTATGAAACCCAATGCTAAGTACAGCTTTCCCTCCTCGGTGGCCACGCAGCAGTATGCTTCCTGTTTCTCAGAACACACTGCCTTAAAGAATTATGCATCTGGGCTGCTCGCAGGCCCCATGGACCAGACTGAAACCTTTCCCACTCATAAATGGGTTCCCATAAGGCCAATTTAAAAAGTTACGTTTATTATATTCATTGTACATGTGTGGGTGTGCCATGG
>CM052717.1:2028046-2039482 GCA_028551405.1 Uromys caudimaculatus | reverse complement strand
TCTCTCTCTCTCTCTCTCTCTCTCTCTCTCTCTCTCTCTCTCTCTCTCTCTCTCTCTCTCTCTCTCTCTCTCTCTCTCTCTCTCTCTCTCTCTCTCTCTTTCTTTCTTTCTTTGAGACCATGCCCCATTGGTGTACCATGAGATCCCTGTAATGACTTATGACTAATGTATTTTTAAATTAAGTAGAGTGAATTCATTCCCCCCTGTCTCATTTTATTTTATTGTTGTGTTAAAACACTCTAACCAAAAGCAACTTGGGATGGAAAGGGCTTATTTAACTTATACTTCCACATCATAATACCTTATCCAGAGAAGTCAGGGTAGGAACCTTGGAAACACTGCTTGGCCAGATGATTCTAGGTTGTGTCAAGTTAAAAACTGAAGCCAACTAGACATCTGTATGTCTCTGTATCTGTCTCTGGTGTGTGTAGGGTATGTGGAGGTCAGAGGTCAGCCTCAGGTATAGTTCCTCAGGAACTATATTTCCTGTTCTGAAAGATAGACTCTTACTGGGACCTGGGACTCCTCCATTAGGTTAGCTGGCCAGTGAAGATGAGGGATCTGTTCATCTATGCCTTTCCACTGCTTAGACTGTAAGTTCAGGCCACTCACACCAGGTTACATGTGCATTCTTGGACTGGAACACAAATCCTCATACCTGCAAGGCAAACACTTTATCGGCTGTGCTGTCTCCTCCAGCTTTGCGTTTTCTGACTTATCATCCCACTACCTTTAGGATTTTAGATTTGAAGGTAGATTTCTTTGACTCTCATTGGTCAGCTTTGGTAGAGGGAATTTCTTTTCATTCTGATAGTTCTTGAGTTGACATCCATCCCATATTTAGTTTCCTGGAATCAGCACAAATCCTAACCAGGAACAGTCTGCTGAAGAGGCTCTTTAGCAGAGCAGGATTTGCCTCCTTATGAACTGTTTATATGTAATTAACTCAGGGTGCTGCTGTGTCTTTCCAGCTTTCTCCTTGCCTGGGGTCTAGAATCTGTAACCATCCAGGTTAATTGTACCCATTTGTTCTTGCCTCCTCGGTGCCAGCTGGAGCCAAAGGATCCCCTCCTGGAAGCCAGGATCCTTTGAAGCCCAGGCTGCCTCCTAACAGGGGCTAAGGAGCTGAGAATCAGCCATAGGGGTCTGTCCTCTTCCCTCCCTGAGGGAGAAACCACATTGAAATATTTGTTCTCTGTGCTTTGTTCCTAAAACAAACAATATTTAGCTAAGTATGCTGCAAAGGTTTAGCATTTGCCACAGTGATAAATGCATGGTAACCACACTATGAGGGTAAAGTGGGGGTATTTATGGTCTCGGTGGAGACTGGCTACAAAAGGCAGAAATCATCCAAAAACCATGAAACTGCAGTTCTCTGTTTTTATTCCTAGAAGTTTGTTGGCTTTGGTGGAAGAACAGAGTTTCATTTTTAGCTTAGTGTTCATCAGCAGGTAGATGACTTAGTTTAATTAGGATAAAACCCAAAACCCAAATTTTTGTTTTTCTCCTGTTTTTTTATTATTATTTAAAACTATATTTAAAGAATCACATATGAAGGTCTAATAGAACTTAATAAGTAAATGGCCAGATTTTTATGGTGAAAACAGATTTAGTGGAAATACAAACTTAAAACAGAGTATTAGGTGAATATATATATATATATATATATATATATATATATATATATATATATATATAGAGAGAGAGAGAGAGAGAGAGAGAGAGAGAGAGAGAGAGAGAGAAATTGCCCCAGGTTGAAATCAAACTCACAAGCCTTCTGTCTCATCCTTCTAAGTGCTAAAATTACAGATATTCTAGATTGCTTTTCTGTGATAAACACTTTGATCAAAAGCAATTTAGAGCAGGAAAGGGTTTATTTCAGGTTACACTTAAAGGTCACAGTCCACCACTGAGGGAAATCAGGGCAGGAATTTAAGCAGGAACTTGATGCAGAATATGGAGATGAATGCTGCTTGCTGGCTTAGTCTCAGGCTAATGATCAGGTAGCTTTCTTATACAGGTCAGACTGTCTGCCTAGGATTGGTGTACTCCACAGTGGGCTGGGCCTCCTACATCAGTCATCAGTCAAGACAACATTGCAATTAGAAACTCCCTCAGATTATTCTAGATTGGTCAAGCTGACAGTGGCACTAACCAGGACAATAGATAAGTGTAAAAGTTTAGCTATTTATAATAGTTCAAGATAAACCTTTAGAACTCATCTTTTCTGTTATTTTAATTCAATTCTTTTCTATTTTCATACGCTTGTGATTTTGAATTGCTTCTGTTACACTGGTAGCAAACTAATTGGTGCTAAAGATTTTCACCACTCCTGGGCATATACCCAGAAGATGCTCCAACATGTAATAAAGACACATGATCCACTATGTTCATAGCAGCCATATTTATAATAGCCAGAAGCTGGAAACAACTCAGATGTCCCTCAGCAGAGGAACAGATACAGAAAATGTGGTACAACTACACCATGGAGTACTACTCAGCTATTAAAAACAATGACTTAATGAAATTTTCAGGCAAATGGATGGGACTTGAAAATATCATCCTGAGTGAGGTAACTCAGTCACAAAAGAACGAACAGGGTATGTACTCACTGATAAGCAGATATTAGCCCAAAAGTTCAGAATACCCAAGGTTCACTTTACAGTAACTGCTGGACTGAGAGTGAGGTCCCAGATGGAGGAGCTGGAGAAGGGACTGAAGGAGCTGAGGGAGTCTGCAGCCCTGTGGAGAGAGCAACAGTGTCAACTGGCCTGACCCCACCAGTCCTCCTGGAGGCTCTACCACCGAGGGACCCATGGTTTGGACCACATATGTGGCAGAGGAGAGCCTTGTTGGCCATCAGGGGGAGGAGAGGCCCTTGGGCCTGAGGGTGTTAGAGGCCCCAGTATAGGGGAATGTCAAGGTGGGAATATGGGAGTGGGTGGGCGGGTGGGTGGGAGGTGGAATACCCTCATAGTGGCTGGGGAGGGGGAGGGGATAGGGGGTTTCCAAAGAGGAGACTTAGAAAGGGGGAAACATTGGAAATGTAAATAAAGTATCAAAAAATTAAAAGAAAAATAGAAAAAAAAGATTTTTATCAGAAACACATGTAAATTTATATTTATCTTTCTAAAAGTTAAAATGTGGTGTTGGTAAGATAGTCTATTTTTGTATCACACACACACACACACACACACACACACACACACACACACACACACACACACATCCTAAGAGGGAGAGGTACTAAACAAAGAACTTTTCCTCAAGTTGCACGTATGTTAATATCTTTTTGAATAACTCTAATTGAAATGTGACTCTGAAGTATGTGTGACCATGGTAGGGTAGCATGAATACCCAAAGTGACTTTTTTAATGCCTAGATTCTATCTTCCTTCATGGCAACAGTACCCATAACTTAGGGCAGTCCTGAATTTCCCTACAGGTACGCAGTGTTCAAACTTCAAAGATGACCATCCCAGGTATAGGCTTTATTAGGAAAGGAAATGCTGGCATTATCCACATATGTTTTCAATGACTTTGTAAATTTATAAAATGACTTCTTTCACCCCCTTTTAAATGACCATTTTATCTTTTCAGTTTGTAAAATGTTTACATATCATTTGGTATCATCTTTGCATTCATTTGGTGCATGTAATATTTAACACTTTGATTTAATTAATTTTTACATAGAATTTGAATAGTCAATAAAGTGACTCCTTGACTAATTTTGCTGATGTTGAGACAAGGCTAGCCTCAAACTCTTGAACTAGCTAGGAAAAACTTTGAACTCTTCAATCCTCCAGGTTTCACCTTGTAGGCTCGGACTACGGGTGTATGCCACCCTGCTGGGCTCACCTTTACTATTTTGTTGTTGTTTATTTTTACTCTTTTACCCCAAAATATTTTTAGCTATGTTTCTAAAGTTTAGAAATGTTTTTAATTTTCCAGAATTCTTTGGAGTTGGATAAATATACAAATGAATTTTGGAAGATTTATCATCTTTGCCATATTACATTTTCCTTGAAGTACAGTGCATTTCTCTGTAGAGTAAAACCTTATTTTATGTCTCATTAAATGTTATGCCTTTTTGTTTGTATTTTAGGTTTTGAGCACAGGGTCTCTCTACATAATCCTGGCCATCCTGAAACTTCCTATGTGGAGCAAGCTGACCTTGAACTTGCAAAGATCCACTTGCCCCTTGCTTCCTGAGGTCTGGCATTAAAGATGTATGCCACCATGCCCGGCCTATTCATGCCTTTTTGGCAGATGATTCATATACTTCCTGATAACTTTTTATTTATTAGTGTTTTTTACTATTAGGTTTTTATTGTGCTTAATACATTCATTATGTTTTGTAACTGCTTACTGTAGATCATTCCATTAATTGCTTTATTGATTATTTTGAATTTTCTCAACCAAATAATGTTATTTATAAACTGTAGTGCTCATGCAAGGATAGATAAACATTCACTATGTAGGAGCTAACTCTCACTGTCTGTAGTGTAAGTGAATGGTGCTGAAAATACAAAACCAAATAAAACCAGGACAGTGATAGAGGTTTCAGTTCCAGGTGACCAAGGGAGAATCATAATGTATAAATTGAGATAAATAGTACAAAAGAAGAGTGAAAGCGATGGATATAAAGAATGAGAATGGGGGCTGACATTTTGGATTGAAAGGGTCTTACCAGAAAAATGACTTCAGAGTTAAAAAGAGCAAATAAAAAACTGTAGATATGACTGGCTGGGAGGATGGCTTCTTGGGAACCTGCATTTGGCTCCCTGGCACCCACACATACAGCTAAGTGTGGCATCAGGGATTTGTAAGCTCAGCAATGGAGAAGGGCAGAACCATAGGGGTTTGCTGCTCATTCAGACCCATCCAAATGGTTCAGGCACAGACCTAGATATGAACATAAGGTGGAGAGCAATACAGGAAGACCTCCAGCATTGACCGCTGGCCTACACACAGACACCAGCAAGCAGACAGACAGACAGGCAGACAGACACAGAGAGGGGAGAGGGGGAGGGGAGGGAAAGGGGAAGACAGGGGGAGGGGGAGAGAGAAGAAAAAGGAGAAGAGGGAGGAGGGAGGGAAGGAAAGAGAGAGTAACCGTCATAAATTATATGTCTAAAGAATAATAAAGGAAGATTCTGAAAGTTCCATGGATTATAATTAAGACTATGGAGGTTTCACTTAAAACTATTTGAAGAATCATTGAAAAGTTTTGAGTAAGAAAAATGACAGGAGACGTTTTAGATGTTGTGGTTCTAGCTGTTGTGCTGCAAACTGGTCCATGGATGGGATGGAGGCGCAGAGACCCTTCTGGAAGCACAGCAGAAGTTACAGCTCTCTTAGCCCCAGTTGCCTCCTGGCACTTGTAGATGAAGCTCATCTGTGTTGACTCTGCATCTTGGTTCTTCGCCTAAGGGACAATCAGAGCAGAAGTGCCAAGGAGTTGAACTGGAGGAGCGACTCTTAAAATAAAGTGGAAAGGAGTTGGAAGATTAAGACTTCAGTTTCTGTTAGAGGGAGAATTCCACACCGTGTTATGCACAATCCTTCAGGGATGTCCCTGCAATACAAAGCTCTAGTACCTGAGAGCAGCACCTCATCTGTTAATGTGTATTGCATTGGTTTTTGGATTTTATGCTTTGCTACCTTATCCTGCTTTCTGGGGTCTCCATCTTAAGTGAGTGTGTGGAAGACTCCTACGAAAACAGGATGTAGTTGTAACACTCTAGGTAGGATGTGGCCAATGGACCTTGGTCCATTGACCAATGTGACCAGTGTGACTTGGACCAATGCATATACCGGAAGTAGTGGCATTTGATGCACTCCTGGGGTGTATTAAAGTGGAGGTTAAATGATTTACTGATGTGTTTATTGTGACATGTGAAGAAAAAAAGAGAATCAGTTTGAGTCCAAGATTTTGAGTCTGAAGGCATAGAAGGATAGAAAATTGAGTAAGTGAGACGAGAGAAGGAACACTCCACCTGGATACAACCATATAGGGTGTGAAGCAGAACTCCTGCTTGAGTAATGCAAATATATAATTGGTCTGGGAAAATTTACAGAACACACCATTTATACAACGAATTGTTACTTCTGTCAAAAATCAAGGGAGCTTATCTATGTGATATACTTTCTATTCTGCTCTATTAGCCTGTCTGTATTTCCTTAATTTCTTTGCATCTTAATATTTGGCTCTGTAATTCCTCCAGCAAATGCTATCTTTAAAGATTGCTCCTAGACCATGGTAAGTCTTGTAACATTCTAATAAACCTTGACATTCTTGTAAATCCTTTAATTCTGTTCTGATAAACATTTGCTAATATTTTACAATAACTTTTATTTTATTTCATTTTATTTTACCATGTATGTGGTGTGTGTGTGTGTGTGTGTGTGCATGCATGCATGTGCACATGTATGTGTGTGTTCATATTCTTAAGGAGGCCAGAAATTAAGGTAAAGTGTCATCCTCAATTACTCTCCAGTTTATGTTTGAGACAGTTTGTCATTACATCTGGAGCTGACTAATTCGTCTAGATGGGCTGGCCAGTGAGCGCTACCTGCTCATCTTACTCTCTCTACTATCCCTAGAGATGTGTGTCACTGTGCTTAGCCTTTTTGCCTGCGTCCTAGGGATCCAGGGTAAGTCCCCATGCTTGTGCAGCAAACACTTTACTGATTCTTTCCACCCTCTAATAGCATTTAATACTCAAAAGTGGGATTCTTCCAATTCATTTTCCTTGAAAATATTCTTACTTCTTCATAATTTCATGAAATTTAGAAGCAGTTTGTTGCTTTTCAAACATAGATATTGTGTTGTCTATTTTTCAGAATCGTCTCTGAATTGTGTCCTATTTGGAGACAGTATAGATAATTCAAAGTAATGAGTTGATGGTTGACTTAAATTTTTAAGTTTATATAGGCTTGGGGAAGAATTAATATCCTTTTAATATTATACTTCCTAATCAAGAGAATTTAACCACATACTGCTATACTCATTAGAATAATGTACAAAATATAGAAAAATGATTATATAAAATAAGAAAAAATTACTGAAGAAATAGTCCAGCATTTACTCCAGAGAGTAGGCAGGATTTTGTGCTTGTAGTAGTTATTTTTCTTATTGCTATGACAAAATATTTGACAATAGCCACCAAAAGGGAGTTATTTCATTTTATTGTTTGATGGTATCATCCATCAGAACAGGAAAAGCATAATGGCGGGAATAGGAGGCAGCTGGTCATATTGTGTCCATTGTCAGGAAGCAGAGATGGGTGAATGGTAGTGCCCAAGTTAGCTTCCTCTTTTTATACTGACTGGGATGCCAGAGAGTGCTACTCACTTTCCTAGTTAACCCTTCCTGGAAACACTCTTATGGACACAATTAGAGATAAGTTTTTATGGTGATTCTAAAGCCAGTCAAATTGATAATGCTAACTGTAACATCATCCTGGTGGAAGGGTTATCTTTGTCTAGGAACAAAGTTAATTCATCGATAGTATGATGCTGTAATGGTGGAGTGATGTGGGTATCTTGTTTGTGTGGTCATTTTAATTCCATGAAATATCAGCCTGATAGTAATGGTGGGGAAGGAGGTTTTTGTTTTTGTTTTGTTTTTCAGAATTATTTATTTGTTTTATGTATGTCAGTACACTGTAGCTGTCCTAAGACACACCAGAAGAGGGCATCAGGTTACATTATAGATGGTTGTAAGCCATCATGTGGTTGCTGGGAATTGAACTCAGAACCTCTGGAAGAGCAGTCAGTGCTCTTAATGGCTGAGCCATCTCGCCAGCCAAAGAAGGAGTTATTTTAAACAGAAAGAGCAGAAAACATGGATAGTCATCCAGAAATGCAAAAAAGTGAAGGAGAGAATAAATCCAGCCTATATTCAAGGCAACAGTAAACTTATATAAAAATTAAAATCAGATTCCCTACCGGAGTTTCAAGTAAGTGAACTTGTTTCCTTTTTGGTTTGTGTGCTGTGCAGTTGTGTTGTAGACTAAGCCATTCTAATCCCAGGCACCAAGTTTGACCTATATAATCTTCGGCTGTCACCTTGTCTACAAAGAGGTTCAGGCACTCATTATTCTCATTGTACTCTGAGGGTTACCCTAGGGCCCTTCTTACTAGAGAGCAAGGCTCTGTGAAGTACCAGTTATGTGCTAAGTTTAGTCCTAAGGCCACTCATGTGAGAAGTAGAACTAGTGAACGGGTGAGCACACTGCAGCTCTCTCTCATCTGTTCCAGAGCATCTTCAGAACCCACCGAGCAAATCCAGGTTTAACATGTGTGCACGATACATACGAACCCACACACTAATGAGTTCTCAGGTATATGTGATGTGTCACATCCTTTAACGTGTATAAACAACTGTAGGAACTTTTTTTCTTAAAGCACGTCTGTAAATAATTAGTCTCAGTTGTGCCAAAGCTGCTAAAATTTCAGGGAAATGAATGGTTCTCTTAAATCAGCATAACTAGAAAGAATTGACGCTTAAAATATGTTTACATTGTATTTTCATTCAACCACATCAATGAGAAAGTCTCATAGGAAATAAACATGGTACGGTGTTGACATAAAAATTAATAGGTGTTTCTGGGTAAGTCTTCAGATGCTTTGTTATAGTATAATATAAAATAAAAGGAACTTGGTCTGATACAACTAATTATCGTATGTATTCAAACATAGCATAGCTTAGCTCTATTTCCAAAACAGAATACTTTTATTCAGTGGGAGTTTGAATTACCAAAACTATCTGGTAAAGGGCTGTGCAGCCCCTACCCATGGTGCGGTAAAGCTCTTCCACTTGAACCAGAACTGGTTTTAATGGAGGCTGAATGGAATTGTCCTGACGCTTCAGCTAAAGTTCTTCCTCTTTGATATGATTAACCTGTGCTACCAACTTGACACAACTCTAGAGTCACATGGGAAGAGAGACCCTCAGCTGAAGAACTGCCCAGATCAGATTCAGCTGTGTCAATATCTGTGAGGCATTATATCATTTTTTTAATTTAAATTTTATTTTTATTAATCATGCCATTCATTTAGATCTCAAATGATAGTCCTGATTGCCCCTCCACCAACCCCCCATCCCACATCCAACATCTCCTCTCACCTTTGTCTGTATGAGGGTGCTCCCCCAACCACCCACGGCTCCAGCATCCCCCTATGCTGGGGCATCAAACCTCCCCAGGATCAAGAGCCTCCCCTCTCATTGCTGTCAGGGAAGGTCATCCTCTGCTACATATGTATCTGGAGCCATGGATCCCTCCAGATACACTCCTTGGTTGATGGTCTAGTCTCTGGGAGAACGGGGTGGGACAGCCTATGCTGTTCTTCCAATGGGGTTGCAATCCCCTTCCACTCACCCAATACTTCTGCCAACTCCCCCACCAGGTTCTCTGAGCTCAGTCTGATGGATGGCTGCAAGCATCCACATCTGCATTGGTCAGTTGCTGGCTGGACCTCCCAAGGAACCGCCATACCAGGTTTCTGTCAGCAAGCCCCTCTTGACCATGACAATAGTGACAGATTTGGTGTCTCCAAACATGATGGATCCCCAGGTGGGGCAGTCCCTAGAAGGCCCTTCCTTCAGCCTCTGTTCCATTTTTTGTCCCTGCTCTTCCTTTGGACAGGAATATTTCTGGGTTAAAACTTTGAGATGGGTGAGTGGCACCATCCTTCGACTGGGGACCTTGCCTATCTGCTGGAGATGGTCTCTACAGGTTCTATCTCTCCCTTTTTTGTGCATTTCCGCTAAAGTCATCCCCATTGGGTCCTGGGAGCCTCAAGTTTCCGTGGTGTCTGGGACCCTCCAGTGGCTATCCCCAGTTCCTCACCCCCGTGCTACATATTTTGTTCGATTTCCTGACCCTCAGTAGCTCTCTCATATCCCCTCCAGTTCCTGATACTGCTCCCTTATTTCCTTCTCCTCCTCTCTGCTCTCAGGTCCCCCTCTCCCTCCACCTACCACGATCACCCTGTTCCCCCTTCAATGCAGAACTGAGTCATCCACACTCTGGTCTTCCTTCCTTTTAAGCTCCATATGATCTATGGGTTGTATCATGGGCATTGTGAGCTTTTTGGCTAATATCCACTTATCAGTGAGTACATACTATGTGTGTTCTTTTGTGTCTGGGTTACCTCATTCAGAATGATATTTTCCAGTTCCATCCATTTGCCTGTGAATTTCATGAAGTCATTGTTTTTAATCTCTGAGTAGTATTCCATTGTACCACATTTTCTGTATCCATTCTTCTGTTGAGGGACATCTGGGTTGTTTCTAGATTCTGGCTATTACAAATAAGGCTACTATGAACATAGTGGAACATGTGCCCCTGTGGCATGGTGGGGCATCTTTTGGGTATATACCGAAGAATGGTATAGCTGGGTCCTCAGGTAGATCTATTTCCAATTTTCTCAGGAACTGCCAGACTGATTTCCAGAGTGGTTGTACCAGCTTGCAGTCCCAACAGCAATGGAGGAGTGTTGCTCTTTCTCCACATCCTCACCAGCATCTGCTGTCACCTGAGGTTTGATCTTAGCCATTCTGATTGGTGTTAGGTGGGAATCTCAAGGTCGTTTTGATTTGCATTTCCCTGATAACTAAGGATGCTGAACAATTCTTTAAGTGCTTCTCAGCCATTTGAGATTTCTTGATTGAGAATTCTCTATTTAGCTCTGTACTTCACCTTTTTTTTTTTTTTTTTGATACTTTATTTACATTACCAATGTTTCCCCTTTTCTGGGTCTCCTCTTTGGAAACCCCCATCCCCTCCCCATCCCTGCCTCTATGAGGGAATTCCACCTCCCAACCACCCGCCCACCCATCCCCATATTCCCACCTTGACATTCCCCTTTACTGGGGCCTCTAACACCCTCAGGCCCAAGGGCCTCTCCTCTCTCCCGGATAGCCATCAAGGTCGTCCTCTGCTACATATGTGGTCCGAACCATGGTTCCATAGATGTGTATTCTTTGGTTGGTGGTCCAAACTCCAGGACAACCGGGGGAGGGGGCGTTGACGCTCTTGCTCCCTCCATGGGGCTGCAAATTCTCTCAGCTCCTTCAGACCTTTCTCCAACTCCTCCATCTGGGACCTCACTCTCAGTCCAGCAGTTACTGTTAAGTGAAACTTGGGCATTCTGAACTTTTGGGCTAATATCCGCTTATCAGTGAGTACATACCATGTTCATTCTTTTGAGACTGAGTTACCTCGCTCAAGATGATATTTTCAAGTTCCATCCATTTGCCTGCAAATTTCATTAAGTCATTGTTTTTAATAGCTGAGTAGTACTCCATTGTGTAAATGTACCACATTTTCTGTATCCATTCCTCTGATGAGGGACATCTGGGTTGTTTCCAGCTTCTGGCTATTATAAATATGGCTGCTATGAACATAGTGGAGCATGTGTCTTTATT